>CAUYUJ010018518.1:100000-177500 GCA_963575745.1 Prorocentrum cordatum | reverse complement strand
GGAGGAGGAGCACGCCAACTGCGAGCCAGAGGTTGGGACCGCGAGTTCGCCGACAGCTGGGGCCCGAGGCGGTTCGCGTGAGGCGCGGGTCCAGGCGCTGTCCTGTCTTTGTCGGGCGGCCCCTGGCAGCGGGAGGCGCGATGCTGCAAAAGCGTAGGCGGGCGCGGAAGAGGATCGAGGTTCGAGGACCGAAATTCGAGGATGGATGATCGAGGATCGAGGGATCTGGATAGACGATCGAGGATTCGGGTTCGAGGATGGATGATCGAGGATCGAGGCTTGAGGATCTGGGATCGAGGTATGAGGATGGATGGTCGAGGATCGAGGATTGAGGATCGAGGATTGAGGATCGAGGCCCGAGGATCGAGGCCCCAGGATCGACGATGGAGGTTCTGGGATCGAGGCTCGAGTTTCGATGGTCGAAGAATCGATTCTATATCTTGCTTTGATGCTATACTCATGGATGGATTCCGTGGAGGGTTCTCGTGGCCACGGCTAGGTCCGCCTCGAAACTCCGTTCGAGGGGTGCGATGGGGCATCCTTCGGTGGATCTTCTTTCTCAAACCAGCTAGCGCGAAAGCTGCCAGGACGGGGGGCTCGAGAGCTTGGATGGCCCGCGTGCGCAGCCGGCAGGCCGATCTCCCTCTGGGCGATGAGCGCCCTATCGGCACACACCAACCCGTCTTTGTGCCACGTGTACCAGCGCCGACGACATGGGTACGGAAAGAATGGGGCCGACGCCCAGCAGCAGCTCCCGCTCAGTTTGGACAGGACTCGCTGTCCGCGCCGCCGCGGCCTGTGTCCACTGATAAGACAGAAGGCCGTCTGCCCAACAGCGGGCTTTGTTGGTTTGGGGCAACATTTATTGTTCGGCATTGTGCCCATTTTTTCCGTACCCGACTCGGGCGTCCAACATGTACCATTGCTTCCCTAAGTGTTCGACACGTTCTCGTACATTTCTGGACCTCCCCAGGTCTTGCGCGGACGCTCAAGGGCTTCGCGTCCTCACGGTTGAGTGCGTCAAGTAGCTGGCCCGTGATGGATGCCCCGCACCGTCTGCAAGCCATACTTACCCAGACCTCCGACGTTTTGAGAAAACGCTACGGAGATGTTCTGCAATGTTTGGCATCGGGCTCCCGGACAGTTCAAAACTTGCCTGGGGTGAAAATCTGTCCTTGGGAAGTGGCCAAGTGGCCCAGGGCCCCCGTATTGAAAGTGAGGGCCTTCTTCCTCGAGCTCCCGCGGCGTGTACAAAAACTACGACTTCGCGACAAAATCACGACTGGAGCATTCGACTTCATCTTTCTGTGGCATCTCTGGGGCTGGTCCGAGAGGGCCCTTGGGCCCGAAACCGCGGCGACCACGTTTGCACTGTTGTTGATCTGAGGGTTGGAATTCCTGAGGGTTGGAATTTTCGGCGGCGAGCTCAGGGGGAATGCAGAGTGGGCGCCCTTTCAGAAGGCTCAGCTTCCTAAGCTTCCCCGGAGACACAGACGGCTTCTCAGAAGGCGGGAGGGCTTCTGATAAGCCACAGCGCCTTCTGAGAAGGCTTGCCACCTCTTACTTCCCGCTCGGCGCGCCGCCGATGTTTGGCGGGTTCCCGAAACTTGCCACCTCTTGGGAGGCCGAGTTTTCAGTTGCGCCAGCTTCCGCCAGCCTTCCGCTGGCTTCCGCTGGCGAAGGCGGCCTCGTCTTACTTCCGCCGCCTTCTGCCGACTTTCCGCCGCCTTCCGCCGAGGCAGAGCTGTCACCTCTTTCGATCCTCGAAGGGGAGGCCTTTTCTGGAACGCCGCATTCGTTGCGACCGCGCTGCTGGAACTCTCCCTGCCGGCCTGCCGGCCCCGCCCGGGTCCATGCAGGCCCGCGCAGCGACCCCGCGCCGCGCGCCGCGCCGCGCACAGAGTCCTGATCAAGATTCCCACGACAGTGTTGGCAGATCCCTCAACACGCGAATCAGTCACTGCTACACGTACCTGCGCCTGAACAACCTCAGGCCCCCCGCCGCCGTGCAGCCCCCCCCCGAGACTCTTGTGCCCTGGCTCAGGGGAGGGCCAGTTGAGACAGCAGTGGCTGGCCCTGGGGGGGGAGGGGGCCCTCGTCGCCTCAGCTGGACGCAGCTCGGAAGGCTCGTGCGCGTGGACCCCGGGAGGGGTCCAGGGATCGATTTTGAGCTGCCGTTGTCTCAACTCGCCCTGCTCCGACCAGCGCTCTGCCCCGTGGCGTCTCTGCTGCTGCAGTCGGCCGCCAGAGTGCGTAAGGATGCCGTGTTTCATCGAGGCTGCTCTCGTGTCCTTGCCTGCTCGGCCCACCCTCGGCCGACGTAGTTCGCCTGCTCAAGAGGGGCGCCGAGGGTCCAAGGTATTGCCTCTTCGCCTTCCATCGTTGCTGCCGGCTGTCTGGGTTGACTTGCCTTCTGCGTGGTGTCCTGTCGTGCAGTTTGCTCTGCAGCTCGGTGTCGTGATGACGCAAGCTTCCTGACAGTGCGAATCCACCGCTGAGCTGGTGCAGGCTCCGCTGGCCAGACGTTTGCTGATCTCTGATAAGCCACCTGGAGCCCCTGACTCCATCCTTACTCTAGAGGTTGACTGTAATGTTAGGTCGGGCATGTCCCCCTACAGTCGATTTTTGGTTCAAACATAGAAAATCGTCAAACAATACCCCCAAATGGTCAAACATAGTAAGAACCCCGTCCCATACTATTTGTTTGAACTATTTTTGGATATTCCTCCTGCAGACGGACATGCCCGACTTAACTGTAGTGTGATCTGACCCCCTTCTCTACAGTCGGGGCCCTGAAGAAGGAACCCTTTTCGTTGGGGAGGGGCTCCGTGTTCCTGAAGTGTTTCACAGCTTGCCTCAGGTTTTCCTTATGTTTTCGATCGGAAATCGAAGTTCAACTTATGGAAAATGGGGGCCTCGTTCCTTATTTAGGGTTCCTTGGGTCAACGCCTCGACTGTGTTCTTCCCCCTCCTGCCTCCCTTCTTTTCTTCGCCCTCCTTCGCCGGCGCGAGCCGCGGCCTGCCCCTCGTCTGCCTCCGCCTCCGTCTCCTGCCTCCGCTCCCCGGCGCGCGCCCGCCGCCCGCCGCCGTCGGCACGACGCGTGGCCACCCGAGATGGCTCTCGCGGTCCCCCCTTCTCCTGGCAGAGCGGTGGGGCGGCGAGGGGTCTCGAGGATGGCCCGGCATCGCGCGGACGTGTGCACTTTTCCTCGGCGAGGGCCATCGAGGAGCATCCTGGATCATCTGGCGAAGAAACCACGCGCGAAACCGACCGACAAAAAACACAGGGACTGGACGTCCGAGCGATGGCCAGATGGGGCGTGCTGGGAAAGACGGCAGGCGGAGGATCGGCACCTGCGCCGCTCTGGCTCGAGCTCTCGCCCCGTCTCGAGCACGATCCTCCGTGGTTCTCTCCACGCGGTGTGCTCCCAAAGGTGCGCCCACAGGCTGCGCCAGCGAGCGACGCCGCTCCCGCTGGACGGCGTCCCCCCCTCCCCCTTTCCCCGCGGGAGGCGAGGACGAGGACGGTCCTGCGACAGGCTTGCCTGCCGACTCCCCGGTCTCGTCTCGGATGGCGGTGGCATTGCTCCAGGCGGGAGGCGGGGTGACGACGGCCCTGCAGGCGGGGCTGCCTGCCAGCCCCCCGTGGTGGACAGTGGCCTGGCGTTTGCGTCTGCGTTCGGAGGCCAACAAGCATACACCGACACCCAACTCGTGGGGTTAGAACATCGTTTTTCACATGGCGATCCATTAACGATTGGCGCGAGGCCAACGAAACGAACAACAAAAACATGAGTGGTCCTCTGCGCTTCTGCCCTGTGGCACTTCCTACAGGGCCCCACGCCGCGACGACGGGGCGCCTGCGCCACCCCGCAAACCGGCCGTCTGCACCGGCCAGCGGCTTCAGAGCAGCGACGGCAGGTTTCTCTTCGCTTTCTTCGCTCGCTTCGACCCCCTCCTCCTCCTCCTCCTCCTCCTCCCTCCTCCTCCTCCTCCTCCTCCTCCTCCTCCTCCTCCTCCCTCCTCCTCCTCCTCCTCCTCCTCCGTAGCCATTTTGGCTCAAGATGCCTAGTTCCGCAGGGGAACAAGTGGATACCGCTAGTCCGCGGCCAGTGCCAGGGCTCTTGAGCCCGACAGCTTTGTTCAACTCTCCGTGTGCCTCCTGCTGCCCGCAGGTGAGCTTTCTCTGTTCCTCAGCTCGTCCATGGCGCCTCCGCAGCAGCGCAGCGCCTACGTCAAGTGCTACTCCTGCTCGTACGCCTGGAACTGGAAGACCAAGCAGACGTGCTACTGGTGTAGCAAAGCCTTGGCGCCGTGGACAGATGCCCCGCCTCCAGTTCAAGGAGCTTGGGCGGCCCGCGTCACAGCCGCAGCCCAGGCCGAGTCCAACTGCACCCAGCAGCCCAGCCCCGAGGGAGGATGGGAACCGTGGTCTTCATGGCCCAAGTCCCGCCGCCGCCGCGGCAAGGGCAACGGCAAGGACCAAGAGGACGACTGGTGGGCCAGCAAGAACGACACCCCCAAGGCCCGCTCCGCAGAGGACATCCTGGCGGAGCTCCAGGCGATCGCCCCCCACATCGACAAGGCAGCCATCGACGGCATCAAGTCGCAGATTCCGCCGCCCCAGCCGCAGAAGCCAGCCGACCTCAGCGACATCTACAGCCGCGCCCAGGCTACGGAGCGCCGCTGCAAGAACAACCTGGAGAGGCTGCTCGAAAGCGAGCAAAAGGCGCTCAGCTGGTACACTGAGCGCAAGCAGGCGTCGGAGGAGGCCGCCTACAAGTTGGCAGAAGCCCAGGCCGAGGCCCAAGCGGCTCTCGATGCACTCCAAGCCGCTCGTAAGGGCGGCACTGCTACTCCCACGCCGTCGCAGCAGAACCCGACGTTCAACCTCACCAGCCTCCTCGAGGACGGCGACATATCCATCGAGGCGGGTTCGGCGTTCGATCTCCAAGGCCTCGACATCGACGACAGCGACCGCCAGGCATGGGAATCCCTCCAACAGCGCTTCGCCACGGAGCTCAAGGCCAAGGTCACTGAGCTCTTCGGCAACACCGCCAGCCGCATCAGCCAGCTCCGCGCAGAGGCCAGCACCATGCGCACGCGCTTCGCCTCCAAGCGACAGCGGTCTGACGAGGATGGACACGCCAGAGAGGGAGGTGGACCACCGCCCGCCGCCTCGGCGGCAGCAGGCGAACCCCCAGCGGCAGCCGCAGCGGACGCTGAGGGCACTGCGGCCTCTTCGCCAGCGGCGCCAAGCGATGAGCCTCCCGCACCTGCTGCTGGCGCTACTTCTGACGGCAGCTATGCCGCACAGCCTAACAAGGACCCCGACCTCGAAGACAAGGCACAGAAGATGCTCAGCCAGATGCGCAAGCCCACTGCGACCGCCGCGGCTGGAGCGCAGCAGCCTCTTTAGCCGCCTACAACCCGACCCTGGACGGAATGGTGAGACGGGACGCCTACCGTCAGAGACCAAGAGCTACGACAACCCACCGATCATCAACACAATGGACGCAGTCCTCGACCCGTTCGACGAGCTGGCCGAGTTGGACGCCCACATCGATTTCGCGGTCACAGATCAGTACGCTACCGCCCCGCCCGAGACGCTGTCCTCGGTAGGGGGCGATGAGGCGGCGCAGTCCGTCGACCCCGTGGCATGGGACCCAGGGCAGCCGCAGCGTGCTGCGCGCGCCGACCCTGATGCCGCTCCGCCCGAGACGCTGTCCTCGGTAGGGAGCGATGAGACGGCCCAAGCTGTCGACATGCATGTGGTACAGGAGCCAGGGGAGCCTTCGCCAAAGGCAAACCCTGATGCCGCCCCGCCCAAGACGCAGTCCTTGGTAGGGGGCGATGAGATGGCGAAAGCTGTCGACATGACCGCAGGGAAAGGCTCATGGAAGCCCAGCAGCCCGAGAGCCGACCCCAGACCCGCCTACCAAGACGAATGCCCTACGAAGCCCACGCTGTCAGATCACTCCCTGTTCTTCTCCAACATTACTCAGTGGGGGCCACAGTCGGAGAAATGGCTGGCAGGGCCAGGCAAACATTATCAGATGGTAGCATTGGTTGAAACACACATCTCGCCTGGAAAAGCGCCGCTCATCTACGACAAGCTAGCAGCGGACGGTTGGAGGGTATCATCGACTACGGCCACGCCTACCAGCAGATCAGACGAAGGCAACACGGGTGGAGAGATTATCCTTTCCAGGTACCATGTCCAGGCCACCACGTTCAACCACCTCCGTGACCTTGCCATCTCCCAGCGCAGGCCCGACCCGTTCCGCGGCTTCACGCCCATGGTATGGCACAGACGCTCTGGCAACCTGGTCGTTATTGCAGCCTATCTGGAAACCCACAGGCAGATCGAGGGTGCAGTGCACGATAAGCTACTTTCGCTGGGAGCCTTCGTTACTATGCTCACGGACCCTTGGATCATCCTGGCCGATTGGAATATGACACCTGAGCAGCTCGCAGCGACAGAGTGGCTCGCCAAATGGAATGCTACCATCGTGCGAGCGCCTGGATCCGCCACGTGCGACAAGGGCCAGGGACTCACGCTTGATTTCGCATTGGTCAAGACTGGCATCGAGCACACGATCTCCATTCGCCAGTGCCCCACCGTACCCTGGGCCACCCATGTTGGCCTTGAAGTTCGAGCAGGCAGTGCAGACCCCTGGTGGTATCAGTCGATCCATACTCCCAGGGCATTCCCCACAGTGGACAGACCCAGGATCCCACCAGGCCCCAACATCAAGACCGCCATCAAGAAACGTAATACAGCAGAAGCTCGAGCAGCACGCCTACGCGATCTACCTCCTGAACTCCAACAAGCAGCAGCACAACTCCAGCCACAAGACGAGCCCGCAGCACAGGAACCTATCCCTTATGCTATCCCAATCGACTTGTGGGAAGAACAATGGCAGGAAGCGGCGCCCACACGTTGTAAGCAGCCTCACGCGCACTTCGTGTGCAGACACTGGGTGCACGACGCCGACGACCTCAACCTCATGTACGCCAAATGGGTCACGGCGCTCGAGAACACCATGATCAGCCACCACCAGATCGACCCGAAGGAAGCCGCAGCATACACAGGCCGAGCCCAAGGCTACCAGTTATCTTGGAAGAAGACAGCCGCCGCCCCAGGCCGCGTACACGTACATGACCCTCAGTCGGAATGGTGGGCAATCACGCTCACCCTCATCAAGCGCTACGCTGCGCTTCACGACAAGCCCAAGCACACAGCGCTCATGCAGCAGCAGGCCTCCATCATCCAGCAGCGCGCGGACCACTTCAACACTCACTTGCACGACCTCCAGTTCGAGAAGGACGAGGACACCATCTTCTGCTGGTTTGCACTCGTCTGGGCCCCGCACTTGGACAAGGGGGACACCGACGACTTGGTCACTATTACCGCTACTTGGGCCTCCAGAGCGCTCTCCGCCGCCCTCGCCAAGTCCAAGAGGGCCTACGGGGTTTGGCTCGCCAAGCAATGGAAGCACCGCCCTGGAGTACTACACGCCCATGTCAAGCCAGCGCCCGTACGTCACATCGAGGCCTACACGACCAACCTGACCATCGCCGACCCCACCGTTATCATGGACAACAAGAAGCAACAATGGCAACAAGTATGGCAAGCCACCGAGACCCCCGACGACATCCTACAGGCCCTGTCAAAGGCCAAGGCAGCAGCCGCTCGTCAACCACTCGAGCCCATCACAGCCGAGATCGTGCACCGCTTTCACGGCCGCATGCCACCCAGTAAAGCACACGGAGTTGACGCCCTAGGACCTCGCGACCCCCATCGATTGCCAGAACCAGCAGTCGAAGCTTATGCAGATATCCTCAACTCAGTAGAGCAAGCAGGCATCTGGCCTCTACAAATTTCAGGCACTATTGCAGCTCTCGCCGCCAAGAAGTCTGGAGGCGACAGGATCCTCGGCATGCTACCTCATATGGCCAGACTCTGGTCTCGCATTAGATCGACTGCATCGGCAGCCTGGGCGCAAGGTCTGGACGACTTTTGGACTACAGCCATCAAAGGCTCCTCAGCTCTCCAAGCCGCCCTACATAGGGCCTTGTTAGACGAGACAGCCTCAGCACTTGGCATACAGTCGGCCACCTTGCTATTAGACATCCAGAAGTTCTACGACAATAGTAAGCTCGCCAACCTCATCATGGTCGGCCTCAACTGCGGCTTTCCCCCCATCATTCTATTACTGGAAGTACAGCTATACCTGGCGCCCAGATTCTTGCGCAGTCGACAATGGGTGAGTATGCCTATCTTCGCCTCCAAAGGCATCATTGCAGGCTCCCCTCACGGCACCACCTTGGCACGACTCATTCTACTACCTATTCTACGGCAAGCCCAAGCTCAGGCAGAGCTTGCCCAGATGTGGACCTTCGTAGACGACACTGTTCTTCGAGTCGAAGGAGTCCTACGTGCTCTACAGAAGCACCTCCCCCGTGCCGCCAAGACGCTCTGCGACGGTTTAAAGGAGTTCGAGCTGCCTATCTCAGACAAGACTGTCCTCATCGGCTCCGCCCCCAAGGTCCGCCAATCGCTAGCCAAGAAGATGCGGCAGTACGACATCCCAGTTACTGCGACCGCCACGGCCGTCGACCTCGGAGTTGACGCGGCTGCGGCTACTCGACGGGTACAAGCCAAAGCCAGGAAGCGACAGAACTCAGCCACAGCTAGGTTTCGCAAGATACACCGACTACGGAGCACAGCACAGCAGGCCCGAATCTCAGCAGGACTGTGGCGTACTGGCGCTCTCCCAGAAGGTGTATTCGGACATCAGGTGCACGGCCTCGCTCGGCACGCTCTACTACGATGGCGGCGTCAGGCCGCCATTGCTGCCACGGGAACAGCAGCGGGCCGATGCCTCACCTCCCTCCTCGGCGCCACCTTTGACGGCATGGACCCAGGAGTTTCCCTAAGGATCGAATTCATCGAGGCTTGGCTCCAGCGCTGGATACGCCACCCGAGCACGCACGC
This sequence comes from Prorocentrum cordatum, assembly GCA_963575745.1. NCBI lineage: Eukaryota > Dinophyceae > Prorocentrales > Prorocentraceae > Prorocentrum > Prorocentrum cordatum. The sequence goes on along the minus strand of CAUYUJ010018518.1, from coordinate 168,499 downwards.
CAGGATCATCAGAGCATGGCCAAGGATCAAGACCACCTTGCTCGCCGCAGGCCCCAAGCTGTGGTGCAAGGTCAAGGGGCCCACAGGCGCGGTCATCGCGACCCTGCTGGAGGCCAGTTGGGAGCCGACCTCAGCTACCACGTGGAGGCGTACGAAGGACGGCTACATTGGGGAGTGGAACCTCCCCCCTGCCGATGACCCTGGCCTCCTCGACGCCGACATCCACACAGTATTGCAGGACCTCAGCGAGGATTTACACAGGCTCCTCTGGACCCAGGCCGCTACGCATGCCCATGGTGACACGCTGGCTGGAGGCGCATACATGGTCACTATCCGCATTGAACAAAGGAGGTTCCTCGCAAACGGTGACTTCAGCGACTGGGCCCTCAACGACACCATCATCAGCGGAGGACAATGGACCAGAGACCGCCTCCACAACGCGGGCTACCAGATCGACAAGAACTGCGACCGATGCTGCGCTGGAGTTTCTGAAACCTTGTTTCACCGAATGTGGCAGTGCGAGGCGAATGTGGGACCCGAGTTTGAGGCCAGTGACAAGTTACTACCGCGAGCCGTTGCGGGGGTCGATGCCGACCCCGCCTTGTGGCTCCGTGGCATTCCCTCTGTCGCTCTCACTACGCCCGCGTTCGAGCCATTGACTGGGAGGGACGGGTGGGAGTTTGTTGGTTCGGTGCGGGAGGGACTGCCGTCGTGTGAAGGAGCTCGTAACGCTGAGGGCGAGTTGTTTCTTTTTGGTGACGGGTCTGGCGGAGCCTTTTCCGACGACGTCAGGCGACGGCGCGTTGGTTCTGGCCTCGCGGCCCTCCGATGGGACCCTCCCTCGGCCTCCTGGACCCTCCGCGCGGGCCTCCTTGCCCCCCTCCCAGGCCCCCGCCAGACCGTCCCAAGAGGCGAATTGCATGCGTTTTGCCTGGCACTTGAGACGTGCCAGCAGGATTTCACGTTTGTTACAGATCACCTAGCCCTGCAGCGCGGTTGGCAGACTCGCAGATGTCTCAGACCAGGCAGCCTTAGAGGTAAGAATAAGAATGGGGATCTCTGGCTGAGAATTCGGCACCTCGTGCAGGATCGACCTGGCGGCGGCTCCTCGGTCACGGTGCTCTGGGCCCCATCTCACGCCGATCCCCAGACTTTGCATGGTTACCAACAATTTCTTGCTCTCGGCAACCAGCAATCCGACGAGCTCGCGGGAAGCGCGGCCCACAAGTCGGCCACCCTTGCCCTCCCGCCTGTCCCCAGGACCGATGAATACGATGCTATCGCAGCCATCGTCCGTCAGAGGGCACGGCTGATCCTACGTTCCTTAGGCAAGAATTCAGAGCCTCGAGGACTGTGGCCAGAGAGGCAACCCACCCAGGAGGCAGCCCCTCGTTCTCTGTTGCAGACCGCGATCGCGGCTTCTCAGCACAAATTCGAGCGGTGCGCAGACAAATGGCGATGCTCTGCCTGCCTCATCATCGTCGACGCTTGCCACGTTATTCCAGCTGCCGCCACGGAGTGTGCACCGCCTTGCCCCCTTCCCGAGTTTGCTGCGTGTGGCGAGGTGCTGTGGTCGCGGGGTCCCCGCGTGATCAGTGGCAAGGCGATACACCCCTCCCACATGTTGGCCACCATCCCCAAGTGGCAAATGGTCTTCTGTGTGAAGTGCGGCCATGCGGCCACGCACCAGGTTAAAAGCTTATTTTTGCCTTGCCCTCTCTCCCACCAAGTGGGAGAGCGCAGGGCCCTGGCACCCACTGGCAAAGGCCTCGAAAACCTCAGCAGGATCAGGCGAGGCCTCCACCCGTCCAGATCGGGTCCCAGCAAGTCAGTTCTAGAGGCTTTGCACGTTTCGGCAGCCGAAGCCGCGATCGGTTCCTACGCGGCGGGTGCTGCCTCCGAGTAAATTGTGAGGCCAGGGGGGCCTGTCGCGGTGGGCCGTGGGATGTCGCCCCCCACGGCCCTCCGAGAAATATTGGATGGCCCCCCTGGCATCTCTGGGTTCCGAACGGACTACGTCCGATTGCTCCACTCCACTCCACTCCACTCCTCCTCCTCCTCCTCCTCCTCCTCCTCCTCCTCCTCCTCCTCCGCACTGCGGGCCACGGCGGTCTGTCCGCGGAGCCCGCGTCGCGCCCGCGCGGCGCGACGCAGCGACCACGACCCCAGCCCACGGCCTCAGGGTGGCCTCTGAAGGGGGAGGGAACCCTCTTGGGGGCCTCTGGGGAGCCCTGGAGGGCCCCTTGGGGCCGTCCTTGGAGGCGGTCGGTGAGAAGAGGGGGGGGTGCTCGATGTAGGTTCCCCCGTCAAGGGCCACGATCCTCGTGAGGGGTGGCCAAGAATGCCCCCCCCCCCCCAATGGCCGAACCGAAAAAAGAGCCTCCGACACCTCGCGATCCCCCCTCCAAAAAGCCTCAGGGAGGGGAGGGGGAGGGCTCCCCTCCCCGAAGGGAAGAAGGGTTGTGGAAGAGGAAAGGGACCCTCGTTAGACCACATGTCGCCCAAAGGGCTGGTGGGATTCATGTCATGTTCGGTACGTTTTTGAAGGATGTGGGCATCTCGGCGGCATCCTGGGGAGGCTCCGTGGTCATCTCGAGCCGTCTCGGAGCGGTCTTGGGGCCTCTTGGGGAATCTTGGGACCATCTTGAGCCAGCTTGGACTATCTTGAGCCATCTTGGAGGTCATCTTGGGCTCTCTGAGGCCGCTTGGGGGCCATCCGGTGGCCTCTCGGAGGCCTCTCGGGGGCCTCTTGGAGCCCTCTTGGGGCCTCTTGGGGCGCTGGTGGAACCCTCTTGGGGGCCTCTGGGGAGCCCTGGAGGGCCCCTTGGGGCCATCTAGGAGGCGGTCGGTCCAAAGAGGGGGGGGGGCGACTCGATGTAGGTCCCCCCGTCGGGGGCCACGATCCCCGTGGGGGGTGGCCAAAAATGGCCCTCCCAATGGCCGAAAAAAGAGCCTCCGGCACCTCGCGATCCCCCCCCAAAACAACCTCAGGGAGGGGAGGGGGAGGGCTCCCCTCCCCGAAGGGACGGAGGGGTTGTGGAGGAGGAAAGAGACCCTCCTTAGACCACCTGTCACCCAGCGGGCTGGTGGGATTGGGCGTAGTGACTGATCATCGCACAAGCAGTCTTCCTGGTTGCGAAGTACCACGCCTTCGCCGCGTGTAAGAAATCCGCCTCGTTGCTGGAGTTGCCAAGGTTCGCAGCTGCGAAATTAAACCTGATGAGCGGCTCGTACACGCCGTTGATCATGTAGATTGGTAGGCCCCTGGTGGGGTTGAGAGTCGTGAGGCCAGCTTCCTTTCGTATCCGCCGTAATACTGGCTGTGTCTTGCTCCCTTGCTGGTTCGCCTTCCTAAGGAACTTTGCGATTCGTCGTCGATCGAGGACCAACGCGAGTGTGCTATCGCTGATGTACTCCAGGTATTTCTTGGTGGCTTCTTTCGGGAATGCTGCCTGTGTTGCCTCCAAGACTGTGAGCATGTAGTGGTGAACATGTTCATCCTGGTTGGTGCTCCAGTCAGGTGTCGTGGTCGAGTCGAGGTGCTGCTTGAAGGTCCTGATAGCCTCTGGGTCGTTCAACTTTTCGCGGTCTATCTTCGGGAATAATATTTTCGGTGCTTGGTTATGGGTCTTCCCAGCGAAAAGTGCCGAGACTGCCGTGTGATCTTTCTTTGGCGTGCCGGCCTTCTTTTGCTTCTTGACCAGATCTATGTCGTTGATTGTGCAGCTGTCCGTCAGGTTCTGTTTTCCGTTGGCTAGGATGTAGCCTCCTCTTCCTCCTCCTCCTCCTCCTCCTCGTCCTCCTCCTCCTCCTCCTCCTCCTCCCTCTCCAAGGGGGCGAGCGAACAGAGCGGATCCCCGAGGCCGGCGTCACCCCAACGTGCTTGTGCTGCGTGTGCGCCGCCCCATCCAGTGGCGGCGCGCGCGCCGACAGGTCTCGTCGCGCGAGCTCCGCGGCGGGCGATTGCTGGCCGGGCCCGCTCGGGAAAACGACGTGCTGCAAGATTCGTGCACCGCCTGCTCGGGTCGGGCGCAGGCCTCCGTGGAGGGCGCGTCGTGTTCTTGGCACGCCCTCTTGCGCCGCGCGAGGCCCCCTCGGGGAACTCGTGGCCCCAGGGTCCCTGGGCCCCCTCGCCTGCGCCGCGGGCGTGCCGCGGGCTCGACCGCCCTCCTGCCCGCCCCTGGGCATCCAGGGCCCCGCGGCGAGCGCGGCGGGCGCGGCGAGCGCGGCGCCGCCGCCGGCGGAGCCGGGAGGCCCCGCGCCCCGGGGGCCTCCCCCCGAGCCTGCGGCGCGCCTCCGCGCCCGAGGCTCTCGCGGGCCAGGCGCGGAGCGCGGCGAGCCCCGCGGCGGCAGCGGGCCCCCCGTCGGCGGCTGCAGCGTGCGCTACGGCGCCCTCGGCCGCCGCGGCCCCCGGGGGCGGCCCCCGCGGCGGCCTGCCGCTGGTGGGGCGCCTGCGGGCCGCCGCTGGGGGCGCCAGGGGGGATGCGCCGTGCGCTGTGGGTGGTCAGGGCTCAACCGCAGGTCCGCCAGGAAGGCTGCCCCTGCCAATGATGTCCTGTCGGCGAGACGTACCTGAGAGTGGCCTGTCGCCCGAGTGACCTCTGGTGCGGGCCCACGGGGGCCCCCGATCGCTGAACGCGAAGCGGTAGCAGCGGCTTGCGCGCCCCAGTTTGGCCTGCCCGCGGCCTCCCAAATTCGCGCGCAGAAGGTCACTTCTGCCCAGGGCCACTCTTGCGTGCAGCCGATCCTCGGAAGGAGCGCCCCTGGGTCCCCGAGAAGACATGCAGGCGGCATGGCTGCCCATGCCATGATGTCCAATTGGGAGGAGAGACCCCAGGCTCCCGAAGAGGCATGCAGGGGGGCCGCCTCAGCCGCGGCCGCGGCCTGCTTGGCCAGCTCCGCGTCCGTGCCACCTCCGGCGCCTGCAGGCCAGCGCGAGCAGCCTGGTCGGGTGGCACAGCTGCCCCAGTGGCATTTGCACGCAGGCGCGCGCCCGATCTGGACCAGTTGGTCAGGGTAAGTACCAGCCCCCAAGCGGCCACTTGGCGGCACTGCGCAGGGGGCTCTTTCCTGGATCCACTCGACTGCACGCTCCGATGTCATGTGCTCGAGTGTGTCACGACTGACTGTCACGGATGGAGGAGTGAGGACGAGGAGGAGGAGGCGGAGGAGGAGGATGAGGAGGTGATGATGATGATGCTGATGATGATGATGATGATGATGATGATGATGATGATGCTGATGATGATGATGCTGATGCTGATGCTGATGCTGATGCTGATGCTGATGCTGATGCTGATGCTGATGCTGATGCTGATGATGTTGTGATGATGATGATGATGATGATGATGATGATGATGATGATGATGATGATGATGATGATGATGATGATGATGATGATGATGATGATGATGATGATGATGATGATGATGATGATGATGATGATGATGATGATGATGATGATGATGATGATGATGATGATGATGATGATGATGATGATGATGATGATGATGATGATGATGATGAGGAGGAGGAGGAGGAGGAGGAGGAGGAGGAGGAGGAGGAGGAGGAGGAGGAGGAGGAGGAGGCTGATGATCAGGAGGAGGGGGAGGAGGAGGAGCAAGGCGGAGAAGGAGGATGAGGGAGGAGGGGACCGTTGCCATTTTGGTCCAAGCGGCGCGCCACCACCCCGCGCTGGACAGGCGGGCGCACGTGGTCGCGGCGGCCAGCCCAGCGGGCTTGGCGCTGCGCCGACCCACGGGGGGGGGGGTGCTGCGCCGACCCTCAACGCGCCGCCGCAACGAAGGCTGCGCGCGAGCGCCATGGACAAAAACAAGACCTGCATGTTGTAGCTCAATATCTACATGCTGAACCTCAAGATCAGGTTTAACCTCAAGATCTACAGGCCGAGCCTTGCGAACCACCAGTGTTACGTGTTTATCCCATTATCTGTGGGGACTTGCCCCCCAGACGCCATGCCGAGACGTAGAGCAGCGGCAGCTTTCAAGCGGATGGGATACTGTGTGAGACACGGGCTCCGTCCAAGCCTAACAGGCATCATGATCGTCACCACCGCCTCATACAACAAGTGCGACACCACGTGCGCCAGCAAGATCCTACGACGGAGAGCACTGAGGTGAAACCCTACGCGCAGGCACCCAGTGGCAGAAGACAGGGGACCCCGACTACAGCTTCAGAGCTTTCTGCGCCAGAGACGGAGTACATCGTCATGGAGGTGCCCGCTCCAGACCTGTGCGACTCCCCGTACAGCACTGGCAATAACCGCGACCACGACCAGCCCAGCACAACCAGTACGGCCAGGAATGCTGCCAGAGCAAAGGCGCATACTACTACGAGGTTGTTTCGCCCTTGCAGATTTTCTACGGAAGGTCACCTGCGTAGCTCCGAAGGCCACCGGCTGAGCTACGACAGCAAGGAGGCGCGCTTCTAGAGCCAGCGGTTGGGTTTCGATGGCTACCAAGAAAGCTGCGACAGTAAGAAGTAGAGTTGCGACGACCACGAGCATAGCCATTAGGGCCACCAGCAAAGCTAAAAGAGCCACCAGCGAAGCTTCGAGGGCCCCTTGCAGGAATCTTTAGAGCGGAGCACTACGACTTTGCAGCGGATGGTTCCGACTTGGACCGCGGGGAGGCGAAGGAGGCAGACGAGGAGGAGAACACGAAGGCAGGCGAGGAGAAGGACTGCGAGGAGCACGACTTTCAGGTAGAGGACGACGCGGACCTACGAGGACCACTTGCCGAGTTACAAGAGCGACCAGCCCGCGCTACGAGGACAACAGGCTGGGCTACTAGGACCGCGCGCGGAGCTACGCGGGCCACAATCATACCTTCGAGGGCCGCGAGCTCAGCTACGAGGGTCACGTGCTGAGCTACGAGGGCCACAACCTGAGCTACGCGAGTCAGGAGCAGACCGACGAGAGCCCCTGGCAGAGCTACCTGGGCGACGAGCTGGACTGCGAGGGCCACGAGCTGGCTGTCGAGAGCCACCGGCTCAGCTACGAGGGCGCCACCTGCTGAGCTACGAAGGCCACGAACTGAATATTGCGGGCTGCAGGCAAAACGAAGAGAGCTTCCCACATAGCTACCAGCGTGACGAGCTCAACTGCAAAGGCCACGCGCAGACCTTCGAGAGCCGCCTGCTGAGCTGCGCGCGCCACAACCCGAGCTACGCGGGCCGCGGGCAAAACTACGAGAGCCCCATGGCAGAGAAACCTGGATTACGAGCTGAACTGTTGAGATGCCAGGGCCACGATGTGAACTTCGAGAGCCAGCTGGGCTGCGAGGGCCACAAGATGGGCTACGCGGGCCAAAAGGAGAATGACGAGAGCCCCCCGCAGAGCTGCTGGGGCGACGAGGTGAACTGCAAGGGCCACGAACAAAGCCTCGATGGCCGCCAGCTCAGCTACGAAGGCCACCTGCTGAGCTGCGCGGGCAAGAAGCTGAGCTACAACGGTCGCAAGCAGAGCTTCGGTGGCCACCAGCTGAGCCATCAGCTGAGCATCGAGAGCTTCCAGCGGAGCCTCGAGAGCCACATGCAGAATCACGTGACGAGGGCGCCCACTGGAAGGGGGAAAACGCAGGACAACCTGAAACTCCAACCCTATTAGGGAGGCAGCTCATCCGAGCCGCAGCTTGAAGTCCAGGTGCGTCAAGAAGCTGATCGCCACCGGCGACGTAGTACACTGCAGGCTCGACAAGTCGTGCCACGACTGCGTTGTGGAGAAGCTGGACGAGACGCCCACCACGGTCCGGTCTGCTGGATGGTGCTTCGGCGCGCGGCGCTCCGTAGAGCGCAGGGGATGCCGGCAGGCTACGATGCCAAATGTCCGTAGCGCTGCAATATCGCGCTGCCGGTACACCGCTACCCCCTTACATCGACTCCAACGCTACCGACGAGTGTCCCGAGTGCAGCGTAACCAGCAAAAGGCGCCGTCGGCATAAGCATCTTGATTATAGGACTGGCCCCGCCGCTGACCTTTCCCTGTCTTCTCCTCCTTGACCTACCGCGGGGTGTAGGAACGACATGGCGGCCGCCTTCCTCTTCCATCTTTTTGAAACGGAGACTGGGTCCACCGGTGTCTGGGGGCCCCCGCGCCGACCGACCGTGGTGCGCCGTTAGGCGCGAGGGGCGTCCGCGCGGACCTGGGGACGCGCAGACTGTTGGTGCTGCTGCTGCGGAGGAGGAGGAGGAGAAGGAAGAGGAGGAGGAGGAGGAGGAGGAGGAGGAGGAGGAGGAGGAGGAAGAGGAGGAGGAGGAGAAGGGGAGGAGGAGGAGGAGGAGGAGGAGGAGGAGGAGGACGAGGAGGAGGATGAGGAACCGGGGGGTGGGGGACCAGAGGAGACCCAGAATGCGTCTGCGATGCTGCAGTGCACGCTCCCGTTCACAGTCCTCTTCTTCGCAAGTGCCACGTGCCCACAAACGTTCGTTTTCACTACGGGCAGCGCCCCCCTGAAAGACGAGGGCCGTTGCTCCTACCATGCAGGCGAGAGCACCCTTTTTGAGAAGGAGCAACCCACCATCCTTCTGGGTAGAATTGACTGCTCCGAGGTGGGATCATGTACGTAGACCAGAAGCAGATCCGCCGACAGCCTCATGTTGAAAAAGAGCCGTCTTCCATTGTGCAGCTTGTCTTTTGCCCCCTTCGTAGTATTTCTTGTTCCCTTTCTCGCCGGAAAGGGGGGGGGGCTTGTTGTCGTCGTCGTCGTCGTCGTTGTTGTTTTTGTTGTTGTTGTTGTTGCTGCTGCTGTTGTTGTTGTTGTTGTTGGTGTTGTTGGTGTTGTTGTTGTTGTTGTTGTTGTTGTTGTTGTTGTTGTTGTTGTTGTTGTTGTTGTTAATTCATTCGCTGCGTAATTCATTTACGTGCTCCCTCTCCCTACCCCCCCATGTCCCCTCGGGGGGAGGAGTTTCGGGGGACGCGCCAGCGTTGCCTTGGATGGGGGGTCCGCCCGGGGCTTCCCCAGGGCGGACTCCTCCCGGGGCGGGAGCGGAGACCAGACCCTTCCGAAGGGGAAACGGACCAAACAGGCTGACTCTTTGAAGTTTTGGGCCATGAGATCAGTGGAAGTCCCCGGCGGCAACCCAATTTTAAAAGGAGCCACCCCCAATTGCTGTCCGTGCGCAGGTTCGGCTGCATGTTAATGAGATCGGAGACATGTCCAGCGAGAGCCCAAGTGTGTGAAAGGAGCCGTTCTCGTCTAGTAGGTGGCGCCAGGGCGAGAACCCCTTTTTGATCACCATCCGTGCTCAATCCGTGTAGCTGCTGGAAATCCGAGTAAGACGTCGCGAGCAAGTCTGAGGGGGAACGCGCGGCCCGCCCTACCGACATGTCTGGTGGTGCGATGGAGAAGAGTTGCTTCAAACGAAGAGAGATGGAGGAGGAGGAGGAGGAGGAGGAGGAGGAGGAGGAGGAGGAGGAGGAGGAGAGGGAGGCATAGGAGGAGGAGGAGGAGAGGGAGGCGGAGGAGGAGGAAGAGGAGGAGGGGGAGGACGAGGAAGGAGGAGGAGGGAGGAGGGAGGGGGGAGCAACAGGAGGAAGAGGAGGAGGCGGAGGAGGATGATGGCGGAGGCGGGGGGAGGAGGAGGAGGAGGAGGAGGAGGAGGAGGAGGATGAGGAGGAGGAGGAGGAGGAGGTGCAGGAGGCGGAGGAGGCGGAGGAGGAGGAGGAGGAGGTGCAGGAGGCGGAGGAGGAGGCGGAGGAAACTTCTCTTTCCCCCTCCCCAAGGGGCCAGGCCCCTCGTGCCCCCGCCGTGCCCGCCTTGCCCCCGCAGGCCCACAAAAAAGACCAATGGTGCCTTCCTCCATCTTCGACTCGGCGTCCGGCGCCGCCGCGGCCTCGGCGGGCGCGCGCGGTGGCGCCCCCCCCACTCCATGGGGGAAACGGGTCCTGAGGGAAACAGGTCCTGATTTTTTTCTGTTGTTTTTGTGTTTTTCTGTTGTTTTTGTTGTTTTTGTGTTTTTTTGTTGTCTGTTTTTTTTTGTTGTTTTTGTGTTTTTCTTTTTTTTTCTCCGTTTTCGAGCTCTCGGGGCCTCCCAGGGGCCCCAGGAGTGGTGTCAGAAAGCGAGTCAGGATGTAGAGCTCGTCCTGGGGGAAGACCCCCAGGGTCCAGGCCTCGTTTCCCTCAGGACCCGCTTCCCCCCTGCTCACCCCCACGGCCAGGACGCCGAGGCAGGGGACCGCTTCGGGCTCGGGGAGGGGCTCTTCAGTGCAGGTCCCGAGGGCTGCTGGGCTCAGAGGAGGAGGAGGAGGAGGAGGAGGAGGAGGAGGAGGAGGAGGAGGAGGAGGAAGAGGAGGAGGAGGAGGGGGTTACCAATACCACTACGTTTCCCTCGCTTTCTCCATTTCTGGGCCTCCTGGAAGGCCCTCGTCGCCACGGCTTGATTCGCTTCGAAGTCTTGGTCAGAGCGCACCCCGGGAGAGGTCCGAGAAGTGGCGGTATCGGTACCTTTTGGCTTCCCCATGGTTTGGAGCTCGCCCGTCAAGAGCCGTCAAGGCCCGATGCCGTGCGCCTTGCGCGCGCAGCTCGCCCGAGATGCTCCGCAGCTGCGCCGCTTTGGACGCAGTCGCTCGAGGGTGGGGCTCTGGCCGTGCGGTTGGTTGATTAAGGAATGTCCCCAGGAAGCCTCAGACCCTGGAGGATTCCTTTTCTGATGAGCGTGGCAGGCAAATTCGTGGCCAATTCACCAGTGGATTTCCACCTTTCCAGACACTTGGGTTGCTCATCCACTGTTTCCTTATCCAGTGCCCACTCGAACGGTAGCCTTGTTTACTGCCTCTGCTTGCTCTCTTAATTGTCTCCCTTTTTCCCGCTGTTCAGATATCTGTGGTCCAGTAGACAGCTTCAGGGTTTCAGGACAAATAGAGTCTAGGACGAAGATATGGTAAAAGGCATGAGAGTCAATCATGTATGCTTCTGCAGCCCATCGTGGTCAAAACAGATGAAGATAGTACCGAGCTGGGGTAAGCTCCAACTCCCGGTCCGTCTCGCGTGCGCGTGCTCTTTCGCGCTTCCGCGGGCATTCCGCGCGCTTCCGCGCGCGGGGCTGCGATTCGCCCTCCGCGGACGGCGGCGGTGGCGGCTGTGTGTGAGACGTCGCTGGAGTTCGACGCGTCGTGGCAGACGGCCGGCCAGGCCAGGAGAAGGCCTGGTCGACGCTGACGAAGAAGCTGATCAGATTTATTGAGCTGTGCAGCTATTGGGCGCAGCTCTGGCAGTACCTGGACTGGGTGAGAAACCAACGTCGGGACGAGCTCCTCGGTGGACGAGGTGGCGCTAAACCAGAAGGCGTTCAACGAGCTTTGACTCGGGCGTTGTGCGCTAACCATGGAGAGTTCAAACGTTGGGAGTACGTGTCGATTTTGGTGTTGTGCGTTGTGTCGGCGTGTCGATGTTCGAAGCGTGCGTTGTCTCAATGCGTTGATGGTTTTCGTGTCAAAAAGTTACAGTTTTATTGCACGGGAAGCCATGTTCTGCAACATGCGATCGTTGTTGTGTATGTGTCGGTTATTGTGCTGCGGAGATCGTTCCAACATGTTGGTTGTGTCACGAAATGCGTTGATGCGCGCGCGTTCTGTTAGCAAAAGTGTTGCAATGCCGCCCATGCGTTGTCAAAAACGTCGGTGCTTGAAAACCGTGTTCGCACACGCGTTGGTCGCTTAAAAACTCGGTTTCCACAGTGTCATTCGAATCATGTTTGAACGCGACGCCTTGCACATCCGACAGTGTCGCCACTTGTGCTAAATCAAGTCGTACATTCTCCAGCCAAACAGCGCCCGCGCAGGGCGTGTGGGGGAAGCAAGAAGGGGAGAGTCTGAGAATAATTGAGGAGAAGGGTTAGACATCACGAGGAACTGGACTCTGGTCGTGGGATCCTGGACCCTGGGCCTTGGGCCATGGACTATCCTGAGCCGCTGGGCTCTGGTTGTGGGATACTTGATCTTTGTTACACATGTGACTTGAGTCAGAATTCCCTACCTAGGCTCTGCCTAGAGGGTTCTTACTCTCTTAGCTTAAAGGGGCCGGGCAGTGGAACGCGCCCCGGGCGGTTCCCCCAGTCCCCTGGGAGCGGTTCCCCCAGTCCCCTGGGAGCTCTAGCTTTAGCTTTAGCTTAGCTTTAGCTTAGCTTTAGCTTATCTTTAGCTTAGCTTTAGCTTAGCTGTAACTTAGCTTTAGCTTAGTTTGAGCTTAGCTTTAGCTTAGTTTAAGCTTAGCTTTAGCTTAGCTTTACCTGAGCTTTAGCTTAGCTTTAGCTTAGCTTTAGCTTAGCTTTAGCGTAGCTTTAGCTTAGCTTAAACTTAGCGTTAGCGTAGCGTTAGCTTTACCTTAGCATTATCGTAACTTTAGCTTAGCTTTAGCTTAGCTGTACCTTAGTGCCAGCTTAGCTTTAGCTTAGCGTTAGCTTTGCTTTTGCTTCGCTTTGGCTTCGCTTTAGCTTAGCTTTGGCTTCGCTTCAGCTTAGCTTTAGATTTAGCTTAGCTTTGGCTTAGCTTTGGCTTAGCTGTAGCTGGGCTATAACTTAGCTGCAGCTTAGCTTTAGCTTATCTTTAGTTTAGCTTTAGCTTAGCTTTAGCTTAGCTTGAGCTAAGTTTTACTGTTACTACTAATGCTGCTTTCCCAGGGGCTCCAACTCCTAGGTAGGGTCGCATTGGGATAATTTTTTATTAAGCCTTAGGTTCCTCTCCTCCCTTTCCCTGACAGTCTCTGCTCTGACGCTGCCGCAGCCGCTGCCGTTATCGCTATCGCTATTTATTGCCACTGTTCCTCCCATCCCTCCTCCTTTTCGGATCAACCGGCCTCGGCCGGGCCGTGCCTCGCCATGGGTTGGAAGAGCGCCCTGGAGCCCGCTGCCAGCAGGCGAGTGCACGACCTGCCGCTGTTGTTCCCTTTCTCCCCAAGCTGAAAAGTTCGAGTTCAGCGCAAGTTTTGTTGGAGGTGTCGCAACCGCGCTGCATTGCATACTGCGCGCTGCGTGCGCGCAGAGGAAGGGGGCAGCGGCGGGGCTGCAGGCGCAAGGCCATGGGCGGACGCGCCCAAATGAGAGCTGCCCGGCAGAGGCCTCCACCGGCCGCTTGTGGACCATTCTTCAAGTTCAAGAGGTTCGAACCACGCGCAAGATTTGTTGGGCGCATCGCGAACGCCCAAGGCGGGGGCGTGGGAGAGAGCCAGCGGCCAGCGACGTCGCTCAGCATCCGTTTCGCCCGTTGGTTTTCGCGCTTCCATCGCCCTCGCGGTCATTCGCCGCGCGCTTTCATGTTCGGCGCCGTTCCCGATTGGTCCCATCTCTCCCTTGACAGCTGCCGTGCGCCTCCGACGTCGACGTCCGTTCTGATACGCCGACGTCTCCATGGCCTTTTCTCGCCGCGACGTCCGTGGCGACTCCCGACGCGACTCCCGACTCCAACGGTTGGCGCGGTTCGCCGCGTCCGTTTTGATGCGAGCGACGATCGCAACAGTTTTCCCAACGGTAGTCCCAGCGCCTTTCCGACGCCGAACAGTTTGCCCGACAGAAATCCCAATGCGTTTCCCGACGCCGAACGAAAATCCCATCGCTTTGCCCAACGTCAATTTTGATGCACAATTTGATACAAACTCAGTAGCAGCGTCGATTTCGGTTTCGATTTCGGTCTCGGTTTCAGAGTCGGTCCCCGACGTCAATTTGGATGCCCACTTGATGCCCAAATTGGCACCCGACGTCAATTCTGATGCCCAAATTAGTACAAACTCAGTAGAAGTGCAGATTTCGGTGTCGATTTCAGAGTCGGTCCCCAACGTCAATTTTGATGCCCATTTTGATGCCAAATTTGATACCAACTCCGTAGAAGTGTCGATTTCGGTTTCGATTTCGGTGTCGATTTCAGAGTCGGTCCCCAACGTCAATTTTGGTTCCCAAACTGGTGCAAACTCCGTAGAAGTGTCGATTTCGGTTTCGATTTCGCCGTCGATTTCAGAGTCGGTCCCCAGCGCCAGTTATGATGCCCGTTTTGATGCCCAAATTGATACCCGACGTCGATTTTGATGCATTTTGATACAAATTCAGTAATAGTTTCGATTCCGGTGTCGGTTTCGGCGTCGATATCAGAGTCGGGACCCCGACGTCACTTGTGATGCCCATTTTGATGCCCGGCGTCAACTTCGATGCCCGAATTAATGAGTTCTAGAATTGCCTACGCATTTCCCAACGCTACAATGGACACATTCCGGCTTTCTCCCCCGACGTAACGGCGACGGTCGCAACTTCAAAATTGATGCGGATGCGCGTTTTAGGACCTCAGAACTTTGCATAGTACCCCCCCCTTCTCATCCTTCTCCCCCCCTCCCCCCTTCTACCCCCCCCGATCCCCTCCCCCTCCCCCCTCCCGGACCCCCCCCCCTCCCCTTCCCCCCCTGCAGAGCCCCCCTTGCCCCTGCCCCCCAGCGCCCGCCACGCGGTCGCCGCGTCGCCGCCGCCCCCCCTCCCCCCTCCTGCGCATCCCACGGCCGCGCGTGGCAGTTTTGCGCAGCGAACATCACCCCGGCCATCGTCGGGCGTGAGATCCCTGCAAAGTCCCCCCCCTCCGCGCGCCGCGCGTCGAACGCGAAATTGTTTCAATGTCCTTCCCGCGCCGCCGACGCCTCTTTTGCGCGGCGCCGGACGTGCGATTGTTGCAGAAGTTCCCCACCCCCCCGCCCGCCTGCTGGCGCCATCGGGCGCGCCTTCTGCGCGCTGTCATTTCAGGGCTCAGGGGGCGCGCGACGATGTTGTCTCTTCCTGACTCGCTTGCTCCCCCCCGCGGCTGCCGCGCCTCGGCCGGCGACGGCCCGGGCGCTTTGCGAATTCTGATAACGAGCAAACGCAGCGGCAGAACGGCTCATGCGGCGCCGGGGTCGACGGCCAGCGCCGGAGCGGCCTCCGACGTTATCCTTCTCTCCTCTCCCGCTCCCTGTTCCCTCCTGCCCCCGTCCCTCCTTCATTCCATCCGCGCCTTCTTCCCCCTCTCCTCCCCCCTTTGCCCCCCCGATCCCATCCGCTCCCTCCTTCTCTCGCTGCCTTTCTCCTTCCCTCCCCCCCGCCCTCCCTTATGTTCCTCTTCCCCTTCCTCCTCCTCCTCCTCCTCCTCTCCTCCCCCCCCCCCCTCCTCCTCCTCCTCCTCCTCCTCCTCCTCCTCCTCCTCCTCCTCCTCCTCCTCCTCCTCCTCCTCGTCTTTCCCCTGCCCCTCCTGGTCGTCCTTTTGTTTTTCCGTCCCCCTCGCAACTTTCGTCAGCAATTGACGTTTGTCTGCATCTCCCCAACAACTGCCCGACCTCTGGTCGCCGCTGCCGCCTCCCATCGCCGCCGCCGCCGAGAAAATCGCAGCCTCGACAGTTTGCGCGACCGCGACCGCCTCCCCGTCTGACGTGCCCCACGACGAAGTTCAAACGGCCAGAGACAGAACGCCCTGTAATTCAGCAGTGTTGGCGAAGGCCGACAATGACACATCAGACGTGTCTGGAAAGTTACCCAACCTCCAAATCTACGCTTCGAGAACACAGCGGCATGCCGGCGACGCGTACGTCGACGCTTCTGCGAGCGGGTCCAACGTGAACAACGTGGGATTCGATCATGTAGTTTCAATTCAACGTTTCTGGGCGAGGTAATCGAAGGGCAGATTGTTTTCTACCCGAATTGCACGGCGTCGAAATCGAAACACATGTCGAACAAACTGTAACATGCGGCTGCTAGTTATTAGGGCACAACCCCCGACTCAGAACGAGCTGCGCGCCGCAGGTCGTCGGGGGCCAACAGGCATGCGCCGCCGCCGACTTCTTCGGGTTAGAAACTTATTCCCACTTGGCAATTTATTGATGGTTGGCGCCAGGCGAACGGAACCAATAAAGAAACGCGAACAGGGCGAGGGCATGGGGGAAGAAGGGGCGAGGTAGAGGGCGTGGACTCGCACGTGGACCGCGAGAGACCGGAGTGGGAAAAAGGAGGCGAAGCGGACTTGGACAAGGGCCCCCCGGAAGGGTCCAAGAGGGGCTCGAGGAGGCTTGTTTCTGGATGTACCTGGCGCTGCGCTTCGGAGGGCCTCCTGGGGGCATGTGTGGCGGGGGGGGGTGGGGCCCTCGCGGGGTTGCATCGGGCCCTCTTGGAGCTATGCCGAGGCCCCCGAAGGTCTCGAGCGGAACCATGGGAGGGCCCTGGGGCGGTTCGAATGGAGACAATATGCAGTCATGCGAGAGGGCTGTCATTTGTTCTCCACATGCTTCGTGGGGTTTTGGTTTTCTTCCCTGCCGCGCCGCACCCGCGACACTCACCTCACTTCGTGGGGTTCTGGTTTTCTTCCCTGCCGCGCCGCACCAGCCGGGGTGCGCAGGGGGTGGTCTCCCTATGCGTGCCAGGGTCGTCCAGGCATAGCAGGCGTGGCATTTTCTCGACGCCAGAGGGGGTGCGCAGGGGGTGGTCTCCCTATGCGTGCCAGGGTCGTCCAGGCATAGCAGGCGTGGCATTTTCTCGACACCAGAGGGGGTGCGCAGGGGGTGTCTCCCTATGCGTGCCAGGGTCGTCCAGGCATAGCAGGCGTGGCATTTTCTCGACACCAGAGGGGTGCGCAGGGGGTGGTCTCCCTATGCGTGCCAGGGTCGTCCAGGCATAGCAGGCGTGGCATTTTCTCGACACCAGAGGGGGTGCGCAGGGGGTGGTCTCCCTATGCGTGCCAGGGTCGTTAGCAGGCGTGGCATTTTCTCGACACCAGAGGGGGTGCGCAGGCGTGCCCGTTCCTGGGTGCGCAGGGGGTGGTGCCAGGGTCGTCCAGGCATAGCAGGCGTGGCATTTTCTCGACACCAGAGGGGGTGCGCAGGGGGTGGTCTCCCTATGCGTGCCAGGGTCGTCCAGGCATAGCAGGCGTGGCATTTTCTCGACACCAGAGGGGGTGCGCAGGGGGTGGTCTCCCTATGCGTGCCAGGGTCGTCCAGGCATAGCAGGCGTGGCATTTTCTCGACACCAGAGGGGGTGCGCAGGGGGTGGTCTCCCTATGCGTGCCAGGGTCGTCCAGGCATAGCAGGCGTGGCATTTTCTCGACACCAGAGGGGGTGCGCAGGGGGTGGTCTCCCTATGCGTGCCAGGGTCGTCCAGGCATAGCAGGCGTGGCATTTTCTCGACACCAGAGGGGGTGCGCAGGGGGTGGTCTCCCTATGCGTGCCAGGGTCGTCCAGGCATAGCAGGCGTGGCATTTTCTCGACACCAGAGGGGTGCGCAGGGGGTGGTCTCCCTATGCGTGCCAGGGTCGTCCAGGCATAGCAGGCGTGGCATTTTCTCGACACCAGAGGGGGTGCGCAGGGGGTGGTCTCCCTATGCGTGCCAGGGTCGTCCAGGCATAGCAGGCGTGGCATTTTCTCGACACCAGAGGGGGTGCGCAGGGGGTGGTCTCCCTATGCGTGCCAGGGTCGTCCAGGCATAGCAGGCGTGGCATTTTCTCGACACCAGAGTGGGCGTGTCGCAGGGGGGTGGTCTCCCTATGCGTGCCAGGGTCGTCCAGGCATATTGCAGGCGTGGCATTTTCTCGACACCAGAGGGGGTGCGCAGGGGGTGGTCTCCCTATGCGTGCCAGGGTCGTCCAGGCATAGCAGGCGTGGCATTTTCTCGACACCAGAGGGGGTGCGCAGGGGGTGGTCTCCCTATGCGTGCCAGGGTCGTCCAGGCATTGCAGGCGTGGCATTTTCTCGACACCAGAGGGGGTGCGCAGGGGGTGGATGCGTGCCAGGGTCGTCCAGGCAGCATTTTCTCGACACCTGAGGGGGTGCGCATATGCGTGCCAGGGTCGTCCAGGCATCGTCGGCAGAGGGGGTGCGCGTGCGGGGGTGGTCTCCCTATGCGTGCCAGGGTCAGGCATAGCAGGCGTGGCAGAGGGGGTGCGCGTCTCCCTATGCGTGCCAGGGTCGTCCAGGCAGCAGGCGTGGCATTTTCTCGACACCAGAGGGGGTGCGCAGGGGGTGGTCTCCCTATGCGTGCCAGGGTCGTCCAGGCATAGCAGGCGTGGCATTTTCTCGACACCAGAGGGGGTGCGCAGGGGGTGGTCTCCCTATGCGTGCCAGGGTCGTCCAGGCATATCCTCTATTGCGGGATTGCGTATTACCTCGCGTGTCCAAGTGCCAGGCGACGCCGGATATGACCGTCACAGATGACTCCTCAACCTTCCTCTCCCCCCACACGTCCTCCCCCTCCTTTCAACGACCACAGGGGGCACCTGAGAGCATGACGGCGGTGGTAGTGGTAGCGCGGTTCACACAAGACACAAAATCAGTATGTGGGGTTCCTCGCTAGCGTAATTTTCTGGTTGGCTCCTCTCGGGCCTCTCTTTGAGCTCTCCCGGGGCCCTCCGAGCCCCTCCCCGGGCGCAGTCTCAGAGGGCTCCGAGAGGGCCCCGAGAGGGGCCAGCAGAGTCGCGGCAATCTCACGCGAGAGAGCATGCGTGATTTCATCCAGTGCGAGTGCTGATGGGGGAATCGATCTGTCATCTTCTCACGCCCACAACCGCCCCGCAATTCCCAAACTCACCTCGGGGGTTGCCGGCGCTATCCGGCCGGTCCTCTTGCCCCGGAAACTTTCACTTCAAAGCTGTGCCATCTCCCCCGTGGCCCCTTTCCGACAGCGCGCGAAAATCCCGCCCAGTCCCGCTGATCCAGGGGGGGCGATCCCCCCCCCCTCCCCTCGGAGAAGAACCTCGCGCCCTAGGGTGATTTCTCCATCGTCCGTCTCCAAAACGTCGCGGCCAAAGAAAGTCCCAGGCGTTCGAGTGAACGAGTTGCTCGCGCCCGCGCGGGGGACCCGCCGGTGAGCTGAGCCTATTTCTCTTTCTCGATCAGCGGCCTTGCCTAGGTGCTCTCCTGGGCTTCTTGGAGGGCCTCCCAGGGTTTCCCCGGGCCCCGCGGAAAGCTTCGGGAAAATTCCTGAAAGGCTCGAGGCAACCGCGAGAGTCCCCCTCAAATGTTCCCAGGGAGCCATTCGAAACTGAGTGCTGGGAGCTTTGAGGGGGTTTCCTGGGTCCCTCTTGGTCTTCTGGGAGCTTTTCGGATGCTTCCCCGGGCTTCCCCGGGAGTTTTTGGACGGCCTCAGGGGAGTTCCAAGGAGGCCCGAGAGAGGTATCGGCAGGCCTCCAGCGTTCAAGAACGAGGAAGCGAAGTTCAGCGAGTGACTTCAGGAACTCAACAGCAACGTGATGGGCTTGTTCGTGGCCGGTTGCGAGCCGGCGATCGAGCGAGCGGCGGGCCGCGCTGGCCTCTGAGGCGGCTGTGGAGCAGTTCGTGGACAAGGCCGATCAGGGCGAAGCGGTGGAGCACGTCGTCGAGAAGCTGTCTCAGCTGCACGCGGTGTTCGTGTTTCTGACCGAGGTCGAATCCATCGACCTCGTCGTCAGCGCTGGTCAAAGAAATGGGGCAGAGGCCCCGCGGCCTCTGGTTCGCCGCTGGGGCCCTGCCGCCGGCTGTCGCCGACAAATCTTGCCGCGGAGAATAGTTTGACCAGTGGCGCGGAGGAGTTTGAGAATTTGGCCGGAAAAGTCGTCGAGTGGGAATAGTCAACCAGAGGGCGCGAGCGCCGCAGAGGCGATTGTAGAGATTTGCCTAGTACATGAGATGAGGATGAGTGCCCTGGAATCGCTGGTGCCGCCCGACGTCGAGATGCACCTTGCCTCCGACCGCTCAAGTTTCAACGGCTGCGCGGCGCCGAGAGAGGGGGCGCGCAGTTTCTTGGGGGCGCGCCAGGCACTGGGGGCCTTGGGGCGCGACGCAGGAGATCCCATAGACGTCGACGCTCTCATCAGGCGTGACTGCGGCATGGGCGACAGCAAAAGCAAGGGCGAGGGCGTGGGCGGAGGCGCAGGTGGCAAGGGCTCTGGCAAGGGGGCGAAGGGCGAGCCGCGGGCGAGATCATCTCAGGTGAAGGGGGCGCCGGCGTCCGCTGCCTGTCCGGGCATGGAGAAGCGATCGCCTTGAAGCGCGGGCGCGCCGGGGTCGGGGGGCCTCTGCCGTCGGCGCCGGCGGCGGCAAAGAAGGGTCACTTCGCGCGCGCTGGGGCCCTCGGCGTCGCGAGGGGGGGCGTGTTCGCCGAGGAGATCCGCGCGATGGTCGACCAGTGCGTCGCTGACGAGGGCGAGGGCGCCGCGCTGCCGCGCGCCCAGGTCGGAGTTTGCAAGGTGGGCGTGCTGATGGATGTTCAAGGCGCTGCCGCTGGGGGGCACTCGGGCCAGGGCCTTCACAGGCAGGGGGCGACCCCGCGGGAGACGCGGGCGCCTCGGAACCGCCGGGCTCGACGGCGCCGGGGTCGACCGCGAGGCCTCGGGCGCCGGCCCCGGGGGGCCGGGGCCCCGACCTCAGGCAAGGCGTGTTCGAGGCGGCAGCAGGCGCGATCGCGAGGACGTCGACGGCGCCCCGGCGGCGGCGGCGCCCGCCCGAGCCCCGGCGCGTCGCGGGGCGCCTTCGCGGGCGGAGGCGGCGCGGCGCTAGGCCATTCGGCGCGCATGTTTCGCGATCGGCGCGAAGTCTGCCGCGCGGCGAGAGACCTCGGCCAAGGACTTTAGTCGCGAGGTGAACGGCGAGAGGGGGCGGGCCCGGCCGCGGCGATCGACTTCGGCTGCGCGGACGAGCACCGGCGTTGGGGGGGCGCCGCGGATAGTTCCCCTGTGCTTGTCGCCAGAGACGCGAGGGCCAACCTCCCCTGCGCGACCGCGGTCAGGGGCGAGGCTGCTGCGACGTCATGGCGAAGATCTTGAGGGGTCTCATGGTCCACCTCGGGCGGCGCGGGCTGATCTTCCAGAGTGAGTGACGGGGGGCTCGCGATCGTCGCCCTCGAGACCGCAGTCGCGGCGGCGATGCCGACGGCGGAGTTCGCGCCGAGAGAGTTTCTTCCTGGCGAGCACCAGAACAATGGTGGGATGGAAGTCGCAGTTCGAGACGTGCATTGGCAAGTTCGAGTGAGTCGCTACGCCGCGGGGGCCAAGTTGGCCCAGAAGGTGGATTGCGCGCGCCCCGCCCTGAAGCAGCCCCCGAGGCATTCCGCTGGGCGCGCGGGCTGCCGTCGTGGAGGCGCGAGCGGCCTGGCGGGGGCAGCGGCGCTGCGGCTGCGACTGGGAGGAGCAGGGGGCGGTGTTTGGCGTGCGTGCGACGCGCCAGCTGTTCGCACCTGGAGGCCGCAGGAGCGCCGTGGGGAGCGCGCGAAGTCGGGCAGCGTCTTCGGCTGCCACATGCGGGACAGGGCCCCGCGCGTCATCGCGGTCGCGGGCGTCGAGGAGGGTCGGGTTTCCAAGAGGCCGCCGAAGGGGCGGGCCTGGGGCGGCATGGGCTTGGGCGCTATTCAAGGAGTGCATTGGGCGACTCAGCCTGAGGGCGGGGCGCTAGGGCGCCTGCGGCGTTGGTTTCGGGGCTGCCGCCTCGACGCGCGACGGCGAGGCGCCCCCCGCGCGGCGAGGTCGAGAAGTGCAGCGTCGGCGTCGTTGGGCTGGCGCGGCGGCGCACGGCGCAGAATGCCTCCGACGAGGAGTGCCGCGAGAGGGTCGCGGCGGAAATGGTGGGGGATGACCGGGGCCGGCTTCGAGTCGCCGAGCATCGCCTCCGAGCCGAGGACCGACGCGGGAAAAGTGGCCGACTAGTTCGAGAGCAGCAGCTGGCGGAGATCGAGCTGCGATGCCACAACCAGCTGGAGATGATGGCGCTCCTGCCCCAGGCTCAGCTGGCGCTGCGATGGCGGGCGCGCCGGCTGCTGCGCAGATGCGTCGGGCGGCGGCGGTGCCCAAATCTGGGCGGGCGAGCCGATCGAGGGGCGCCGCGGCGTCGACTGCGCCTTCGCACCCAGCGGAGCGTTCTAGATTCACGCGCGGGGCACTAGGAGATGGGGGCCAGCTGCGCGTCGAGGATTTGGCGGGCGCACCGATGCCGCAGGCTGCGCCCTCGAGCTCAGCGTCGGGATCCACGCCGGCAGCGGCGCCCCCCTGCGGTGCAGGACCGAACGATGGGCGCTGGCTCGCTGGAGATGCTGGGCGGCGAGGACGAGGGCGGCATCTTCGCCGCAATTTGCGAGATGGCGGCGTAGGGGGCGCTGGCTCTTGGCCGCGCCGGCGCGGGCAGCACCGGCCCCGACTAAGTCGAGGAGGTTGCCTCGCTGCTGACAGAGCTGCGCGCTGTGGACCTCGCGGCATGCGCTCGCCTCGGAGGTTCGCCGAGATGGCGCGGGTTCGGGCTGGGCCCGGGCCCGGCATCAGATATCGAGACTGGCGGGGGTCTGCGTCGGCCTGATCCACAGAAGCAGCGCGAAGAGATGCTGCGGGATCAAGGCCCGCTTCTGACGACAAGCGGCCCCCCGTGCGCGCCCCCCGCCAAGCTGCGCCAGTTCTCGGATCGGAAACAGGACCCAGAGGTCGTCATGAACGAGACCCTGGAAGGCGAGGGCAACTTCAATTTCAGCTTGGACATATGCAAGGAGCGCTACTCGGCCGGGAAGTTAATCCTGCGCGAGGCCCCCTGGGCGGCGAGCAGTTGGCGTCGACCGGGCGTGTGGGGGATTATCGAGATGCCTGGCGCGCTTGGTTAATTGGCCCATGCGTCGGTGGAAGATGCAGGCGATCGGCCCCGATGGCAAGTCGTTTTTTTGTTTTGTGGGGGGGGCGGCCGGGTGGCTGACCGACCGCAAGTTGCTCGCGACCGCCCGCCAGGTCCGAATGGAGAGCCGCCTCGCCGCGTTCGCCTGGTCGATGGGCGCGCGAGACATGCCCGGGTGCAACTGCTGAGATTGGTCGCCGCTATTCTGGAAGGCCCGCGAGAGGAGATGCGTCGACACGACGGGGAAAATTATGTCGGCCGCTCTCAGCGGCGCCCCCCGCCCACGCGACGCAGATGCCGATGTGTGTGCCGAGTCCCAGGGCGACTGCGTCATGGGCGACCTCAACGGCGGCGCCCTCGATTCTGAGAGCGTTCGAGTCGCGCGGCAGTTGGGCGGGGCCGCGGAAGGTTGGCGTGCAAGAGGGTACTTTGGCGCGTGAGATGCCAGAGAAAAGTAGGAAGGCGTTCATGGTGAAATGGATCGACGCGAACGAAGGCGACTGGAATGACAACCGCTCCCCGCTCGTTGCCAGGGAGATCAACGCGGCCGCGCGATGAGAAGACTGACCATGCCAACGTGAACTATTTTCGGCCGTGCCTCCGTTGAAGGCTGCCATAGCGACGGTGGCGATCTTCGCGGGGCGCGCGATCGACGCCAACCAGAGCGGCGACAGTGATGAGATCATCCACGTGTTCTACGACATCCCGAGGGCGCACCTCCATGCGTGGAGACGTGGACCGAGAGATCCACGTCGAGCTGCCGGGCGAAGAGACCGCGGGCGATCGTGGGCTCATGGTGGGGCGCTTGCTCAAGACGACACGCGGCGCGGTGGGCGCGAGTGGCGCCATGGCAGGGTGACTGCATCGGCCTGGCGAAGTCGCGCGGGCGCCCTGCCCTGCTCGACCGCGCCGAGAAGAGCATTCAAGCGGAGGATCACGGCGATGATTTCGGCGCGATCACGAAGCGGTTCCAGGAGGGGTGGTTCGACGAGGCGCCGCCCCGAAATTCGTTCAAGGCAACGCGACTTCTCAGCGGCAGGCCGCTGAAGGAGGAGAGCTCGGCATATCTCAATCGAGTGCTGGCCAGGAACACTTCCTCCAGATCGCGCGTCATAGCGGTGGGCGCTTGCCGTGCGGCGAAGGCGTTGCGGGGCTTGAACCTCGAGGGCGCCGGCGAGGCCATCGCCCCACCTGTCGAAATGTCGGTGGTGGAAGTCCTAGAGAGCAATAAAATTTCGCCAGCTATAGACGACTGGAAGGACAAGGCCAATTGCGGGGCGACGACGCGGATCGCGCACTTGAGCGCGAACTGGCCCGACATCAGCTACCGAGCGAGCACGCGGGCTCGCCGCGCGAAGGGCCTGTAGGTCACGCGTCTGGGGGATATGGAGACGACTGCGCGCTATCTGAATGAGTGCCCCGCTGGAAGGCGGCTGCTCCCCGCTCAGAGGCCGCCGAAGCGCGCTCGCGCTGATCATGTGGCTTCCGCAGCCCATCGTGTTCAAAATGATAGAGACCCGCCGCTGTTCGGGTTCCGGGGCGCGGCGGCGCGGCCGACCTCCGCGCCCGTTTGGCTCGCGTTTGCGCGTCTCCGCTTGCATTCCGTTTGACGCAAACGCCTTGCATTCCGTTTGAGGCAAACGCCCGTTTCATCCTTGCGTCCCCATTTCTCATGCTTGCCGCCGGCGAGCTGGGTCGTTTGCGGTGCGCTCTTCCCCGTCTTTGTGGCGAGGGGCCAGTTCGATCGCGAGCTGTGCGTGAACGACGACGTCGAGTCCTGCGCGTCTGACTGCGCCCTGAACAAGTGCGACTTCGCGAGGGCGGCGCCCCGCCCCTGCCCGCCTTTCACCCGGGGCGCACTCGCGCTGCTTGTGAGTCGCTCGTGGATCCAAAGGCCACGCCTCCTTCATCGTCGGGATTGCCTGCGGAAGGAGATCTGGCCGCGCGCAGCGAACAGTTGATCGACGCGGCGTTCGCATCGGCGGCCGCGGCCAATGGTCGGGAGCTCCACGCAACCGTGCGACGAGAGCCTCGGGAAGTGCAGCAAAGAGGCGCGGTGTCCGTTGAGCTCCCGGCGATTATGTTCCCCGCTTTCCAAAGGGGCGCGAAGCAGGCCTGGGATTATCGGCCTTCGATTTCTTGGAACCCGACAGATCGTCGCGCCCGCGCATCCCCTCCTGTCTGGCAGGACAAGGCCCCGATGGGCACTCTTCTTGGCGATCGCGCGCGCCGGTGGCGTTCAGCGCAGCGCCCGCCCGACGTGCGAAAGGCATTCCCGCAACTGTGCATCGGGATGCACCGAGAGCGGCGAGCGCCGCAACGACGCGGCGGCAGACTGCGCCCACCGCGCTGACGAGGCGGAATGTATCGGGGGCAGGGGTCCGAAGCTCACGGTCAGAGCAGCGCCGTCGGCGGGCCCCCGGCCCGCGGCACCTCCTGTGCCTAAGGGGGGGCCTCCACTCCGGATGGAAGGCCATCGGGGTGGGCATGCTTGCCGCGGCCAGCTTCCTAACTTGCGCGGGCGCAGGCGGCGGCGGCGACGTGCGACGCCTCCGCGCTTGGTGGCCCGAGCAGTAATCTCGGGTGCCTTTCCATCGATGGATGCGGGAGGTGATGATCTGGTCAGTGGCAAACTCGGGCCTCGGCGAGTTCTGCGGGGCGGCATGCGTCTCGCCTTGCCTCGCTGGCGCGGCGCGCGAGTGCGTGGGCGAGTGGCCGCCCGCTGCCCCGATCCAGGAAGGTCACGTCAACTGCGACCCAGTGCCGGCCATGACCTTCCTAGCGCGACGCCTGGGCGAGAAGCAGGGCCAGCTTGGAGAGGGGGCGCGCGCGGGCGGAATCAGCCCCGATGAATGTCAACGGGTTGCCGCATGGGCGCATCGACAACCCCCCCGCCATGTTCGACATCCCCCGCGTCAGGGCGCAGCGGGCCGGTCAGCTCACGATCGGCCACGAGGGCCTGGGTTGTCTCGTGCTGCGCGCGGAAGGCACGTCGAATATTTATAGCTGGCAATGATCCTGCAGCGCGGCGGCGCGGCCCGCCCGGCCGATGCGGCGCAGTTCGCGCGCGCGCCGGGCCAGCTGCGACGCTTCGGTCGCGCGGGCGAGGGGTCGCCCAGCGATCTCGCCTCAGCGGCCCGGTCAGGCCAGCGGCGGACCTCCCCCGCGGATGCGCCCACGCAAGATCAATCTCAGCGCGTTTATGACACTGCGGCTGGATGGAGCTTGGGCCTGGGGCCAATCGGTGCCGGGGGCGGCGCCGAGCCCGCCCGCTGTCGCCAGCGCAGGAGGCATTCCCATCAGCGGGCATGAGGCGCCGATGCCGACGTCGCCAGCTCATTCGGCGGAGAAATTGCAGCCGACGCCCCCGAACAACGTGACTTTCTTTCGGACTGGCGCGGCGCGCGCTTATTCTGGGCCTGCGAGAGCGGCAACGTCCGCGCGCCCGCGCGCGGCGCCCAGGGGCCCATTGAAAGGGGTGGCATGGGCCACGGCAAAGGCCACCGAGCCCTCCAGGCCGAGACTGACCTCCGAGAGATTTTCGCGGGTTCCGGGATGGGCAATGGTAATGACAGAAGGGGGATTCAAGGCCAGCGGCGCGGGTTCGGGCCGACACGGCCCCCCCGTGGGCCCCGGCGGGGTGCGCGCCGCGAGCGTGAGTCAGAGGGGCGCCTCGCGCGCGATTGCCCCTGGCGCCGCAACCGAGAGCGCGCTCTCCCCCTCGGCGCCCGCGCCCCGCCGCCGGCACCCGCGCCGCTTGAGCGCCTCGGGCAACGTGGGCCACCGAGCCCCGCTGAGCTGCCGCCGTTGGCGGGTGCACATGCGGTCTGGATGGCCAGGGGCGCCATTGGAACAAGGCGAGAGCGATCCCACGCAGGGCGCTGATCCTTGACATGGCGGCCATCAGACGCCAGCATCAGCAGCTGCGCGGCCGGCAGCCGCGGCCGCTGCTCCAAGTTTGTCGCCCGGCGGCTCGCGGCTCGCGGCTGGCACAGCGTGGCGGCGCGCGCTGGGCAGGCGCAGCGTCGTCTTCGCCGTCGCATGCGTCGCCCCGCTCGACGCCGAACTGCCGCAACTGCGAGTCGTAGTTGTGGCCAGTCGGCGTTCCACTGCCAATGAGGTCGGCCAATTCCCGTCGCAGTCTACGGCGGAAGTTGGCCGACTTGGCCACGCGCAGGCTTCTGCTCAGCCATCGGGCCCTGCGACCACGTCGCAGGCCCCCTCGGGGGCAGCTGGGGAGCCGGCGCCGGCCGCGCCCGCGGGGCTGGCAGCTCCAGCAGCGCCGACACCACCGCAGTGCACAAGAGTTGGCGGTGCATTCCCTTTGGATCGGGCCTAGGGGCGCGACTGGTTGGGCGGCCTCGACGCATCGGCCACGGCCCCCGCGTCGCCAGCTGCCGACGTAGTTGCCGAGCTGGGCATGCAAGCCTTCGGGGGCTTCGTGCGGCACCGGCGCGCCATGCGGATCGAGCTCCGCGTGGCCGCTGCAGTCGGCGCCGGCGCCCGCGTCGCCACTAGCGCTGGGGCCCCCCATTCGGACTGGCTCTGCCGCCAGCCGCGAGACATGGATGTCTGGCGGCAGCCGATCCGAGCACGGCGCGTACATCACACTCGACTACGCTCAACGACACCTCGGCGAGCTCCACAGCATGCGTTGGAGCTGCTGCGACAGCAGAACAAGCGGCAGCGTCGTTCTGCACGGAATTTGACAGAAACCCTTCCTGATCCTCCTCCAGCGCCGGCTGCAGCGCCCGCTGCGCTTCCCTCCGTGGCGGCCTTCGCTGGCGAGGACAGGGGGTGCTCCATCCGTGTCGAGGCCTCCGTGCACGGCGATGGGGTGGCGCGAGCGCAGTGCTGACGCATTCTGCGCCGCGCATGTCGCTTGCAATTTATGCAGAACGCTGACGCCAGCTTGGTCCGTTGCCCGGCGCGCCGCGGACCAGCCGACGTCATCGCCAAACCCCGTCTCGCGAGCGCAGATCGCGCGCCCGCGAGCGCGGCGCCGACTCGGAGGGGGGCGTGCCGGGGGAGACGCCGCCAGGACAGGGCGCCGCGCAGTCTCCTCGGCCACCGCCGCAGTCCATTGTGACAGGGCCGTGGCCCCCTGGACACCGCGGCCAGATCTTGCGCGATCACCAGGCGGCGCGCCCAGCTTCGCATCTGCAGTGGGCGCAGCAGTGCCCTGCGACGGTCGCTTGGCCCTGCGCGTGCCCCCCTATGGGCCGACGCCCCTGTGGCGGCCGGCTTCGCCAGGTGCAAGTTCGAGCTCGCGCAGCGACTCGCCGTGCTACCTGGCGAGCGCCTCAGCGTCCGCTGGCCAGCGAGGCGCCATCTTCGACGCCAGCGCCTGGGCCGACCTCTGGGGCATGCTATTCGCCGAGAATGCGGCCTGAAGGTCCCCGCGCAGGCGGAGCTCCAGCCCCTATAGGAGATTTTTTGTCCATTTCCCTGTGCGTCGCAGGATTTGGCAACGGGGCACAGGTCGCGAAATGTGAGATCCACGGCCCCATCGCTGTGATCTCCCGCGACGGCGTGACCGCAGCACGGCGTGCGCGCTCTGGCCGTGGATGGCGCAGGCGATGGTTTCCCCGCCCTGTTGGGCTTGCAATCCACGCAGTCCAACGATCGGGCGGTGGAGACAGGCGCGAAGCACGAGCGCCTCGCCTTCCCCGGGCCGGGCGGCTGCGAAGTCACCTGGGGCCCTGGCGCCATCCGCTTCGGCGTGGAGTCGGCACTGAGTGGGCGCTCGTGATTTCCCGTCGACTATGTCAGCGAGCTCCAGCCGCGCTCCAGGGGCCCGCCTTCATGCAGCTCGCGCTGCCGGCAGTGGGCAACGTCGACCAGGGTCGCCCCGACGCCAGCG
Organism: Prorocentrum cordatum; assembly: GCA_963575745.1. Lineage (NCBI taxonomy): Eukaryota > Dinophyceae > Prorocentrales > Prorocentraceae > Prorocentrum > Prorocentrum cordatum. The sequence goes on along the minus strand of CAUYUJ010018518.1, from coordinate 140,071 downwards.
GGCGATACTTTTGCCAGTTGGAGATCCCATGTCTCTGTCCGAATGCGAGAGCGCCTGCGCGTAGCGCCACTGGCTCTGCCGGCTACGAACTCCCACGCCTGCTCCGCGACTTATGATCGAAAGCTGGTGCTCGCGGGCGTTGCAGCGCTGGCGCCGCCGGGCACGCGCGCGCGTTGCCCCGCGTTCAGGTCTCGCTCCCAAAGGCATCGACATCGCAGGCGGCGTTGTGGGCCCCGGCTACCGGACAGACGGTTTACATTCATGATTTTGTCCAGTATCATGGGTTTCATTCTTGGGTTGGGATTCTTCTTTGTTCTGCCTCTTCCCCTCCCGTCTCGCCCGCTTCTCCTTTCTCTACCATACGCATTTGGCGTTTTGGTGGCCTCTCAGTCTTTGTGTTTCAGGAGATCCGTCCCCTTATGGCGCGTCATCATCATCATCATCATCATCATTTTACGCCGCGCCAGCCTGCGGACCAACGCGGTCGAGCAGGGCCGCCGCGTCGTCCCGCTTGTCCTGGGGCGATGCAGCGACGACGGCGAGATTGTGGTCGTTCGCAGTTTGCCCTCATCATCTCGGGGGTTGGGCGGCTTCGGACACGCTGGCATGACGCGCCTCAGCCGCGGCGCCATCCCGAGCGATTTGGGCAATCCGACCACCGATGGTCTGCTCGGAACCGGTGGTGCTGACGGCCCCGGGGAGTCGGCGCGCTAGCAGATTGCGGGGCCGGCCCGCCAGGCTGGCCCCGCCGACCTGCCCCGGCAGAACTGGTCAGCAGGTCCCCGGCGCCCCGCCTGGGTTCTGGCACGTTGACGAGGCGCGTCGCAGGCACGGGTGGATCACGGCTTCGACGTCATCCGCGCCGCTGACTTCGAGGGCGCCGTCAGATCGCTGGCCGATCGCACATTCCCCAGCACCGACTACAGCATGCTGTGGACCACGTGCGATACATGCAGGAATGAGGTTCACCGTGTCCTCGATTCCTTTCCCGACTGGTGCGCCGGGGTCGAGGGCGCAGGCGCCGGGGTCCTGGTCCTCGGCAGGCGCGGGTCTTAGTCGGGACACGGGGCCGCGACCTCGGCTGGCAGCGGTTTCAATGGTCCGCGGCTGGGTCTTACTGGGGGCGCGGGTCTTAATTGAGGTGCGCCATGCACTTCAGGGATCTGGCCACATGCCGATACCCTCTCCGTGCCCCTATCCATTAAGAGTGCCCAGGCTGCCGCTAGGAGAGGAACTCGACCGCCCTGCGTACGCTCGCGAGTTCAGCAAGCGCTGGTTCGCGGACCCCTGCACGCGGTCGCGCTCGCGCGCAGGCCAACGCCCGCGAGCGCCAGCGCGACCTGGAGGACCGCGTCACTCTAGCAAACAGCAGGCTCAAGTACCTGGTGGAGCCGATCTGGGAGCTGCAGGCGAAGCAGTTCTGCTACCAACGCCCGCAGGTGCATCAGGAGCCAGCTCATCGCCTGTCGCTGGGGTTCTTCAGGGTGGCCTTTCCAGCAATTTTGTTGCTGGGCCGCAGATCGCCGCTCAGACGCGGCATGGCCCAGACATCCTCGGAGCTCTGCGCCGCGCATCGCGCAGATGTTTTCATCTGCCAGACGTTCGTGACTTGCGTCTGCAAGGCGGCCACGGATCTGTGGGCGATTCGCCGGGCTACACCCGCGGCCTAGTCGTATGGTGGACAGAGTCCAGGCGACACCCACCGGATTTACATCCACGGCTTTGAGTTCGACGCCCATATCTGCATTGACGAGCAGTGGAAGGAAGCTTGCATCATCCAGTTCATTTCGGGCGACGAGACGCTTATGGCAGCAGGCGCGGGACAAGATGTAGATGGGGCGCTCGATGGGTATGTGCCACCGACGCTCTAGAAGACGCCGCCAGCACCACTGAGGGGGGATCCTCACTGTCGGCTATGCCAGAGGAGATCGGCAGCGGCATCTCCAGCCAAATCCAGCAGGTGATGTTGGCAGCTCCGCGCGAAGTCGAAGGGGCAGCAGATCTGGCCCAGGAGCTGGATGGGGCTGGAGAGCGACGACAGCCGGCATATGCTCTGCGCTGCTGTCGAGCGCGCCACGGCCGGACTGGGCCGCCAGCCTCGCCAGCGGCCCTGGCGCCTCGAGACGCGGCGCCAGCGCCGGGGCATCTACGCGCAGTGCCGGTGCTATTTGCGCGGGGCCACCCTTGGCGGTTTCGCCGCATTGGATGAGGGGGGCGAGCTAGAAAGACGCGTGGAGTTGTGCCTGGACCTAGTGGTGCACGAAGTACTCCCGAGCTTGAACGAGGCAGCGTCTGGCAACGATGTTGCTGGCGAGTCCCGGACAGCCGCGCTCGACGCGCGCGCCGCCGTCAAGACCGCGGTCATCGATCGCGGCGCAGATCTCCCAACCAAGGAGGAAGTGCCCAGGCGGTCGAAGGAAGTGGCAGAGCCAGTCCCGGAGGAGCTCACTATCTGGGCGAAGTGCAAGCGTTTCGAAGAGCGACCGCTCGAGGGCGCCCAGAACGTCATGGGCCCCAGGCGCGTCTTCAAGTGGAAGCATCAGAACGGGCCCGACGGCATGGCCGCAAGGATCATCGGGCGCCACGCGGCTCTCCGAGGATTCCGTGACATGGGCGCCGGTGCCCTGGATATGTTCGAGGGCAGCAAAGCGCGGCATGCCGGCTTCCGGGGCGGCTCGTTTCCCAGACTCGCTGTGGACGTCGTGGAAGCTTTCCTGGAAGGCATGACTTACGCTGAGATTCAGGAGCAAGGTGAAGCACCGCGCGAGGTGAACTTCACCCTGCCATACCCGGCAGGCGTCCAGCTACGAGTCCCTCGACGAGCAGACCGAGTGCCTGCGCTGCGTCGAGCCAGGCACGGGCTGCGCCAACGTGCCCCGAGCCTCCTCCACGACGCTCGCTCGGGTCACGCGCTCGCCCGAGCGCGGCGCCAAACCTACCCGGCGGGGCCCCGAGCGCGAGGTCAAGCGCGAGGCGTCTGGCGATTGTGTTGCCGGCGACTCGAAGCTCGCGCCCACGTTGCCCAAAAGCGTTGGCGACCTGAAGATCGCTGGGCGCAAGGATCACGTGGATCGGCATAGCGGGCACATCGAGAGCGTCGTCGGCAAGATGATGGGCGACCGCGACCATTTCGCCGACTGCGGGGCCGACGTCGCCGTGGCGCTCGACCAGGACGAGTACATCGACTCCCTTATGCCGATCAGGCGCGTCGACATGTTCGAGGCGAAGGCGGGCGAGCCAACTGGAGGTCAGCTCAGGGTCTCCTCGCTGGGGGCAGCGGCTCGCGCCCTGTCCGCGCAGCGCCGCGTCGCCGCGTGCGTCGTCGCACTGCAGTTGGGCGAGAACAAGTCGCTCATGCGCCGCGCGATGCAGCCCAATGCCGTGATTTTGGCCACGCAGAAGATCAAGGCGCGCATCGCCTGTCCCTCCACTGAATGCGCTGGCCAATTCTGCGCGCGCGGCGACGGGTCCTTCAAGGGGGGAGGAGGGGGCCCGCTGCGGCGTGCGAGGCGCCGTCTACGCGCGCTTGGGCAAGTGCCGCGACGCCGGCATGGAGGTCTGCCACGTGCTCGACGCTGTGAGCTGCTCGCGCAAACTTGTGTACAGGTTTTCGTCTGGCCCCGAGAAGCTCGCGGCCTGCGGGGCAGCCGGTGGATTGCAAGCCCGCCTCCTGACGCTCCACGAGGTGATCCGTGGGCCACCTCAGCCGATGAAATCATGATGCTGAGAGAGGAGGGCGGCTGCGTTATTCTATCCACTCTCGTCGTAGACGGCATGTCCGTCTTCGCGGCATTCGCCATGGATCCTGTTCGACCGCCTTCGTGGAACGGCAAGGCAGGCCTCCCGTGGAGGTTAACGGACCAGATCCGCACCAATAATATCGTAGACATGCTTGGGTGCGATGCGCGAGACATGAGGGCCTACCCCATGATGAAGGCGGGCATCGGCCGCGAACTCATCTTCGACATCATGGACGGGGGGATCAGCTATGACCACGACACCGTCATGCAGAGCGTGGAGAGCCACAAGAAGGCTGTGCCCAGTTCCCGTCATCACAGTTTCACTGAGGACGTGGGCGACTCGAACGGCTAAGCCACCGTGTCGTCCACCATCAAGCCAGTTTGTTTACAATCAACTGTTGTCTGTGCTTGCATGACTATGTCGTCTGGCAGAGAGGGATGCAGAAACCCGCAGCTCGCGAACCAGACTCGCGAATGTGGCATCGCAAAGAGAGCGAGCGAGTGGACTCTGTCCACGGAGTTTCTTCGAGGATCAGCAGGCTGTCTTAGTTGAGCACGCACGCGAGTGAATGTGGTGTTCGAGCTTCCTATTAGAGACGTGGGTGGTGGAACGCCCTCTAGTACTAGCTTGCCGTTGGTTGGCATATGGCTTGCATGTGATGACTGACCAGGCACACCTGACTCGTTTGGACACCAGGCTCGAACGGTAGCCTTGTTTAATCTTGCCTTGGTTTGATATCTTACTTGTCGCATTTCCCCGCCGCTGTTTTGGCTCCTGGGCGCGGTGGGGTGGCCATCGTCCGTGCCTGGTTGACACGCGACGGGACATGTCCGTTTGCATTCCACTTGATAGAAGCATGTGATGCCTCCTTGCATGTCCATTGTTATTTGCCTTCGCCGTAGGGACCACCTGGGACTTGGGAGTGGCTCGAATTTCCGGGCCGCGTTTTAGATTCACGTCGGGGCGCCCGTTCGTGGCCGAGGCCCGCGGTGGGTAGGCAAGCCCCCTCGTTTCTTGTTCTGCGCTCCGTGTGGTAGTTCGATATTTAGCCCCCCTGGCTCAAGCGCAATCTCGCGGCTGAGTGATCCGAAGCGGATTACAGTTACCCTACATCTTCGGGACGGCATACCTCACGCGACCCGAGCACTCATGATGTTTCATTCCACATCAAACGGCGATCTCCATCGTCCTATCCTGTTGGCTGTCCTCGCGCTGTTGTGTGCAGCCGCGTTTTTCCCTGGGTTCGCAGCAGCAGCGTTGTTGCGGGCCGCGCCTTACTTGCCCGACGGCTCGAACGCCACCGAAGAGTTCGGCCTGCTGGCGCTCCTCGTCGCCTGCGAGGTTTGCCGCGTCACATTCTTCGCGACCCCCAAGGCGACGGGCCAATTCTCCACCACCCCTACCAGAGGCAGGACGGAGGAGAAGGGACGATGAGGAGGTCCTCCTTCCCGTTCTCCTCCTCCTCCTCCTCCTCCTCCTCCTCCTCCTCCGCCTCCTCCTCCTCCTCCGCCTCCTCCTCCTCCTCCTCCGTATCCCCCTCCTCCTGCTGCTGCTCCTCCTCCTCCTCCTCCTCCTTCTCCTCCTCCTCCTCCTCCTCCACCTCCTCCCTCCTCGTCCTCCTCCTTCTCATCCCTCTCCTCCCTTTCCTCCTCCTCCTCCTCCTCCTCTTCCTCCTCCTTCTCCTCCCTCCTCCTCCTCCTCCTCCTCCTCCTCCCTCCTCCTCCTCCTCTTCCTCCTCCTCCTCCTCCTCCTCTTCCTCCTCCTCCTCCTCCTCCTCTTCCTCCTCCCCCATATGCGGGAAGGTGTGCCAGCGCAGTTTCAAGCTGTGTTGGTACGCCGAGGCATTTGATCGCCCCGTTCTTTTCCCTGCACGCCTCCCGTGCTCAACCAAATAGTTCCTCCTCCTCTCCCCTCTCCTACCTCTGGTAGTGGTGGTCAAAATCGGCCCATCACGAGAAGCAAGCCTCCAAAAAGGACAAGGCCGCGTCGGCGGGGTCAACGGCCACGCGCGCACCCCAGCGCCAGCAGGCGGCCGCGAGGGGTTCCGTGCGAGATGCCCTTGCGCGGGTGCGCGAGGGGGAGCTCGCCGAGGCCGAGGCGATGATGGAGCGCCTCGGCGAGCAGCAGAGGATCGGCGGCGAGCTCGGGGGGGGAAGTGAGAAGGAGGAGGCCTTCTCAGGACGCGGCGGGACTTCTCCGAAGCCCTCGCGCCTTCTGAGAGGTTCGCTGCGTCTTTGGGGAAGGCTTCGACAACTTCTCAGAAGGCGCGAGGGCTTCGGAGAAGTCCCGCCGCGTTCTGAGAGGGCCTCCGCCTTCTCACTTCCCCCCCGGGCTCGCCGCCGAGAGGAGCGAGGAGCCCGCCGCCGCGTGCTGCCGCTCGCTCATCCTGGCGCTCACAAAGGATCGTGGGCCTGATCTCCACCACGGCCGCTGCAGACCGTGGGCGGCTGACCCATGGCAGGTGATCTGCTGGGCGCGGTGGGCGCCTCGCACAGCAAGGCACTGCCACTGCTCAGCCGCCCCTCATCTGCAGCGGCGGTCGTGAAGAGCAGGCTTGCCACAGGAGGGCGAGTTCGAGCGCGCCGGGAGGTGGCTGAGGGAGCTCACGCGGGCGCACCATCGTGCGGGTGCGACGGCGCGCTTCGCCAGCACCATCGTTTCCGCGAGGGCCAGGCACGGCGACGCAGAAGGCGCGGAGGCCTGGCTGGAGGGGATGATGGCGGACGGCGTCGAGCTCGACGAGACCGCCTGCAACGCCCTGATTTACGCGTTCGCCACCGAGGCCAACGTGAGCCGTGCGGAGGGCTGGCTGCGCCGCATGCGCGCCAAGGGCATGGCGCCAGACCTGACGAGCTACAGTTCCGTGCTGCACGCGTGCGCCAGGGCGGGGGACGTGGACCACGCGGAGGCCTGGATCAAGAGGATGGTGGCGGACGGAGCCGAGCCAAGCGTCAACTGCTACAACGCAGTCGTGGACGCCTGCGCCACGGCGAACGACAGCGCCCGAGCCTCGCACTGGGTCGAGCGTATGATCGAGGACGGCGTGTGCCCAACACTGCGGACCTTCAACATCCTGATCGGTGTGCTCGCGAGGAGCGGCGACACGGGCAAGGCCGACGCTTGGCTGCACAGGATGACGGACTTCGGGGTGAAGCCCGACGTGGTGACGTATGTCCCGATCTTCAGCGCGTGCAGTAAGGCCGCGGACGTCAGTAGGGCGAAAGCAACCTTTGAGCACATGTGCGCGCAGCAGGTGGCGCCGAACAATAACGTGTTCAACCTCCTCGTCGGCCTCCACGGCCGCGCCAACGACGCATGCGGGGCGGCGCGGTGGCTGCGCATCATGCGCGAGGCTGGTTTCCAGGCCGACCGCATCACGTTTATCACGGCGGCGAAGGCGCTGCCCCGCAACGACGACGTGCCGGGGGCGGAGGCCATCTTCAAGGAGATGATCGCATGCAAGCTGGACCCAGACGTTGTGGCGTACAACATGATCATAACGACCTGTGCCCGCGCCGGCGACCTGGAGAGGGCCACGGGCTGGTTCCACCAGATGGTGGAGAGGGGCCTGCGGCCGGACACCGTCAGCTACAGCTCGGTGGTCAATGCCTGCGCGAAGGCGAACGACGCGGACCGCGCGGAAGAGTGGCTGAGCAAGATGATCGCCGACGGCGTGGAGGCCAACGCGATCTGCTACAACCAGGTCATCCACGCCTGTGTCCGCAGCGGCGACGCCCACCGCGCCGCGCTCTGGATCGAACGGATGACCGAGCGCGGCGTGTCGCCTACCGTGCGCAGCTTCAACACCATGATCAGCATGCACGTCAAGGCGGGCAACATGCCTGAGGCCGAAAGGTGGTTCGACAAGATGGTGTCGTCCGGCCTGGAGCCGGACGTTGTGAGCTACAACACCGTCATCGCGGCCTGCGCGAAGAGCGCGGACGTCCCCCGTGCCGAGAAGTGGTTCTCGAGGATGGCACCCTCCGGGCTCTCGCCCGACGTCACCAGCTACAACGCCGTCGTGGACGCCTGCGTGCGCGCGGGCGACGCAGAGCGGGCCGAGGCATGGTTCGAGCACATGGTGACCTCCGGCCTGCGCCCAGACACTGTCAGCTACACCACCGTGGTGCACGCCCACGCCAAGGCCGGCCGCATCGACCGGGGCGAGGCCTGGCTGCTGCGCATGGACCGCGACGGGGTGCCCCCCACCGTCCCCACGTTCAACGCCCTCATCGGCGCGTGCCACCGCGCCGGCGACTCGGCCCGCAGCTCGCGGCTGGTGGCGGAGATGCGGCGCAGAGGGCTGGAGCCCGACGGCGCCACGCCCGGCCCGCGGGGTGAGGGCCCGGCGAGGTCGGCCCGCGTGCAGGCGGGCTGGAGGCGCTGAGGCGGCTTTGAGAGCTGCGGGCGGGCCGTCTGTGGTCTGCCGGGCCGCTGTGGGCTCCTGCTCCCGCGAGCACACGCCTCGAGGGGGGTGGGAGAGCTCTGGCCCCCGATGCAGGAGAGCCAACCCCGGCGCAGCCGCGCAGGCAAGGCCGTCCTGCAGGTCGCAAGATGGCGGTGGCGATGGTGACGACCGCGACGCCAACGACGATGGCAACGGCAGTGGTGATGACGGTGATGATGGTGATGCCGATGGTGATGACACTGGTGATGGAGACGATACGACGTCGACGACAAGAATGGGGATAATGATGAAGTTGATGGTGATGACACTTACGGTTGCAACGGCGACGCTGGTGGTGGTGGTGCTGCTGCTGCTGTGATGATGATGATGAGGAGGAGGAGGAGGAGGAAGTGCCCGCGCGCAGTCATTTGACGAGGTCGGTGGCATCGACGATGACGGCGACGACGACGACGACGACGACGACGACGACGACGACGACGATGATGATGATGATGATGATGATGATGATGATGATGATGATGATGATGATGATGATGATGATAATGTTGATGTTGATGTTGATGGTGATGTTGATGGTGATGCTGATGATGATGGCCACGATAATGATGATGATGGTAACGATGGTGATGATGCTGATGATGGTGATGATGGTGATGATGATTGTAGTGATGACGACAATGATGGTGATGCTGATGATGATGATGATGATGATGCTGACCATGTTGATGATTGTGCTGCTGATGTTGATGATGATGCTGATGATGTGGTTGATGATGATGATGGTGGTGATGATGCTGATGCTGATGCTGATATTGCTGATTCTGATTTTTGTTATGATCATGGTTGTGGTGGTACTGATGATGATGATGATGGTTGTGGTGGTGATGATGCGTACGATGGTGATGATGATTACCACCCTGACGAAGACAACGGCAATGGTGATGTTTGTGATGATGATCATATCGTTATGATGAGTATGGTGCGGTATTGTGCGCCTGCAGAAGTCAAGCAGTTCTGACATATCCGTATTTGAAGCCATCAGGTGTTGGTGTGTGTGTGTGTGTGCTGATGACATGTTTGTTGAAATGGTTCGAACCCCAATGGTTCTGGAACTTTTTCGACGTGCGTGCGCGGAGGCGCGCGCATGACCCGCATTGTATGGCTTGACACAGTTGGCAGGTGCGCGATTGGGGTTGAACGGTTTTGACATGCTCGCGCGAGTGGGCCGCATTTCCCCATCTGATAAAACAGTTAAGCACCAATGGTTTCATCCGTAAGGGCTTCGCCCCTTGCCGCTGGCCCCCTCTCTATCATAACGGGATATCTCAGAGTCGGTTCGGTGCGTCTCGGCGCTGCCTTGGCGCATCTGGGAACGTCATGCGGGGGCGGATGGGAATCATCAGCGCATATTGAGACATTGGCGTTATCGAAGACGCCTACGGCGAATCACCGCCGCCCCCTGCCTTTTTAGAAGCGCCTATGTGGCCGAACGTTGAGGCCAGACCTGCCAAGCTATCGAGCCATGTGTTCCCCGAATCGTTTTGGAAAGCCTTCGGGGAAAACGTGGGCATCTTGAAGGTCATCTTGGCCGTCTGGAGGCCATGTTGACCCTTTCGGGCCTTCTTGGAGGACGTCTTGGAGGGCTCTTGGGCCGTCTTGGAGGCCATCTTGGGCCGCTTGGAGACCTCTCGGGCCGTCTTGGGGGCCTCTTGAGGCCGTGTCTTGGGCCTCTTGGGCGATCTTGGGGGACACTTGGGCCGTCTCGGGCCGACGGATGGCAGAAACAAAGCAAATGCCACAATCCTTCAAAAACCTATGGGAAATCAATGGTTTTGGCCTTTTCGGGCCTTCCTGGAGGCCCTCTTGGAGGCCTCTTGGGCCGTCTTGGGCCATCTGAGGGCCATGTTCGGCCGTCTTGGTGGGCTCCTGGTCCGTCTGATGCCGTCGGAAGGAATGCTCCAGGGCCGTCTTGGAGGCCCATCTTGGGCGTCTCAAAGGCCTCCTGTGCCGTCTTGGGGGCCTCTTGGGACCGTCTTGGGGCCCTCTTGGGCCGTTCTGGGGCCATCTTGGAGGTCTCTTGGGCGATCTTTCGGCGATCTTTGGAGGCACTTGGGCCGTCTCGGGCCGTCGGAAGGCAGAAAACACGCAAATGCCACAATCCTTCTAAAACCCATGGGAAATCTATGATTTTGGCCTTTTCGGGCCTTCCTGGAGGCCCTCTTGGGGGCCTCTTGGGTCGTCTTGGGCCAGCTTCGAGCCAACTTCGGCCATCTTGGTGGGTTCCTGGCACGTGTGACGCCGTCGGGAGCCGTCTTGGGGGCCTTTCTGGGCCGACTTGGGGCCCTCTTGGGGCGCTTCGAGGCTGTCTTGGAGGCCATCTTGGGCGTCTTGGAGGCCATCGGGCGTGTTGGAGGCCTCTTGGGCTGTCTTGGGGCCCTCTTGGGGCCGGCCACTTGGGCCGTCGTGGGGCCCTTTTGGGGGCCTCTTGGGCGATCTTGGGGGCCTCTTGGGCCGTCTTGGGCCGTCGGAAAGCCGAAAAGGCGCAAATGCCACAATCCTTCAAAAACCTTTCTGGGAAATCAATGATTTTGGCCCTTTCGGGTCTTCCTGGAGGACGTCTTGGAGGGCTCTTGGCCCGTCTTGGAGGCCTCTTGCGGGCCTGTTGGGCCGTCGTAGACCGTCTTGGGTACATCTTGGGCCGTCTTGGAGGCATCTTGGGGCCATCTTAGCCGTCTTGGAGGCATCTTGGAGGCAATCTTGGGCCGTCTTGGAGACGTCTTGGAGACCATCCTGGGCCATTTTGACCGTCTTGGACGCCATCTTGGACCAACTGGAGGAAACAGAGGCACGACGGATGCGTTTTGAGCGCCTTTCTGGGTGGCCGGCGGGACGGGTCGGAGCCCCAGGGGGAGTTCTTTTTTGGAAAAATAACCAAAACCAAAAGCCATATAGTCTGGCACGCCGGGCACCCCTTTGATAAATCAAAAGGGGGCGGCGGATAGAAGACGCCTACGGCGAATCACCGCCGCCCCCTGCCTTTTTAGAAGCGCCTATGTGGCCGAACGTTGAGGCCAGACCTGCCAAGCTATCGGACCATGTGTTCCCCGAATCGGTTTGGAAAGCCTTCGGGGAACACGTGGGCATCTTGAAGGTCATCTTGGCCGTCTCGAGGCCATGTTGACCCTTTCGGGCCTTCCTGGAGGACGTCTTGGAGGGCTCTTGGGCCGTCTTGGAGGCCATCTTGGGCCGTCTTGGGGGCCTCTTAGGGCCTTGTCTTGGGCCTCTTAGGCGATCTTTGGGGGCACTTGGGCCGTCTCGGGCCGTCGAAAGGCTGAAAAAACGCAAATGCCACAATCCTTCTAAAACCCATGGGAAATCTATGATTTTGGCCTTTTCGGGCCGTCTTCGAGGCCTCTTGCGGTCCATGTTCGGCCGTCTTGGTGGGCTCCTGGTCCGTCTGACGCCGTCGGAAGCCGTTTATGGGCCGACTTGGGGCCTCCAGATTGGTCGGGGTGGAGTTCCGCGGGGGGCCATGTGTGGGCGTGTTGCCGGATGGGGGTCCCCGCTCGAACGAGGGCCCCCTCGGGGTCCGACCACCCGCACCCATGCCTGTGACGTCTTTCTCCTCCTGCCCTTCCCCACTTTACTCCTTCCCACACGTTCCCCAATCAGTGCTTGCACTGAAGGGGTCCTAGCGGAGGTTGAAAGATTTGGCGAAAGTTTCCCGCCGATTTTGGTAGCAGGCTGGGTCCCTGGGTTCCGGGTTCCGGGTTCCCGGGTTCCCGGTTATTGGTTCCGGGCCGATTTCGGTGGGTTTTGGGTTCCCGGGCTCCCGGGTTCCCGGTCGATCTCTTCAGCAAAAACCATCCATTGATTAGGTTTTTCCTCCAGTGTAATTATCTTCCTGCCCTTCCCCATTACTCCTTCCCACAGGTTTGAGTGTGCGGTGCTTTTTATCGAGGTGTTCCTCTCTCCTCCTCTTCCTTTTACCTTCTGCGGGTTGTGCGGTCCTGGGCCGCCCATCGCCCACTCAACGTGTTTGCTGGTTGCACTGGGGCCCTCGAGGGTCTCCACAAGAGTTTCCCCAAGCAGCTGCAGGTGCGTAGAAGAGCAAGCCGCCTCAGCAAGCTGCCTTTCAACGGGGTGAAGAGCTGGACATCCGGGCCTTTTGAACAGGATCTGTCCACTGAGTTGAGACCTGTATGCGGTCAGTGTTCAGCCTGATGTAGCACACGGTTAAAGAAAGACCCCAGGCCGCTCTGGCCGCCTTTGCCGCGCTGCTGGTGTTCGTGGCGCCAGCATACAAGATCACCTGGCTGCAGATCCCCGCCTTCGCGGAGGAGCACCGGTCCGCCCGCCCGCGGGTTGACGCCGTCGTCGCCGCCATTGCCGTCGTCCAGGCCAGTGCCGCCGCCGTCGGCGTCGCCGTGGCCGCCATCGTCGCTGTGGTCGCTGTGGTCGTTCCCGTCGTCGTCCCCGTTATCGTCCTCATTGTTTTCGTCATCCTCGTCGACGTCGTCGAATATTTGATCTATGGACACGGCTTCGGGCGCTCTCGTCCCGACGCCAGCCGCAGTCTCTTTGAAGCCGATGCACCCGCGCGAGTGCGGGTTTGGTGCCAAATTTGCCCCCCGAAGGCCGAACTACGACGACAACGGCGTCCGCTCGATACTTCCTTTGCGCTCACCCCAGGACGCCCTGGCCAGAGCGGCCCACGCCACTCGGGAACGGCGCTCTTGCTGGAGTCTTTCTTGCAAGTCTTCAAGTTTTGTACAGGCTTGGCTGCGACGACAACGGCTCACGCTCGATTATTCTTCGTAATGTCTCCCAAGACGCCAGGGTTGGGTCACACGGCACCGTGCCTCACGACTGCGGTGGATTGCTGGTTCTACGGTCGGCACCTGCAGACCCAACGCCGAGGGAACGGTTGATGATATCCATCAGTGAGTGACGTCATCGCATTGTGGGTGCCGTCAGATTCACAGCCATTTTGGCCTGCTACCGGGTCCTCGCCTGATCCTTCTGAGCTGCGGTTGGGCCCGCCCCCGCCGCTTCGATTGCATTTTTCCCCGCCGCTTGTCTGCTGCGCGGGTTCGGCTCCGTTTTAGGCCGCTGTAATTGGGGTCGTTGCTAGTCGGCAGTCTCCCAACGGCGCGCGGCTCTTCCGCTTGCGCTCGCTAGCACAAAAAGTATCCCCACCAGCCTCTTCCTCTGTTCGCCTCCCTCTTCTCGTGCGGTAATTTAGGCCGACGCATTTGCGTTTCGTACCTTTACGCCGCCCGACCTTCTTCGCCTCGGTCGCGATCAAAAAAGTATCCACACCAGCGTCGGGCAGCTGCGCATGAATAGGGCGCAACAGTCGTGTGACGAAGTAGCGGCTGATGCCAACAACCCTGACCCTAATGCCGAGCAACACGTTGGGGCAGCGCGCGAACCAGCAGCGCCTGCCATGGCGCAAGCGGAGCCCGCCCGCTTTCTTTCCGGGACAGAAGCCGCGCCGGGAACTTCGTAGACGTAGTGCGCGCCACCGACGGCGACGCCCCCCCCCCCACTCTACCGCTGGAGTGCCATCCTAGTGACCTACACATGGGACTCCGCTTCGGCCGCGGGGATGGGGCGTCTCCTTTTCAAAGGATGAATGAACCTAGACGCGCGCTCGCTTGACACAGCGGCTGAATATTGGGAAGAAATGAGCGTGCAATCGGACGAAACTGCGCATGATCTGATGGACACATAAGTATTCCAACGCCGCTCTGCAACCGGGCGCCACACCCCAGCCCCCCGGCTTCGAGGCTATATTGACAGATCGGCGCAGCAGATCATGATGGGACACCTGGACCCCGATGGCCACCTCCAGGTGTCAGTACTATTATGGGATCGGGATGCTGGGGGAACGGGTGCTGCGGCTCGTGGCAGGGCCGCGACGCCCCCCCTTCGCGAAGGTGGGGGGCTTAGCTTGGGGTCGCAACATTCGAACGCAATCACCTAGCCAGGCGCCAGAATGGGCAGGCGGGAAGGCAGGCCCCGCAACCCCCTCTCGACGCGACCTCCCTGAACCCAGGAAAAGCCAGCTCACTCAGGCACGAACGTCGCGATGTCGAAGGGAGAGGCACAGCGCGGGGTACGTGGGCCTCGAGAGCTCTCTGGCTCTGCCTGCGACCGCACTTTCGATCCCTCTTGAAGACTCTCCTCACCACCGGGCGCATCGACTCCAGACCGTTCGAGGTCATCGCGAACTGGCTCGTCGGATGTGACGCGCGCGCGCCCGGGCAGCTACATTGCTTCTTGGAGCTCACCACCGGGCGCAGGGCAAACGCCTTCCACGCGCGCGAGTGCTTCGGGCCGCAAGTCCTGCACGGCGCCCTGATCCACATGGGCCTTGTGGCAGCCACGGGCGACACTTGCGCCGCCTCAGACACCTCCGCTCTCCTGGAGGCCCCTGGTGCAGCGGCGGCTGCGGCCGCGCCCGCAGCCGACCCGGAGCCTGTTGCCCCGCGCGCAACCAGCGGAGAGACTGATCTCGCCTGCTGCTTGATCTGCTGGGGAGAGCACGGCAGCGTCGCCAGTGCTCTGGTCCTATGCGGACATTGCTTTCCCGAACCTTGCCTGCGGCGTTGGCGTGGCTCACAACAAGAGGTTGTTGGCCCTGGTGGCCTTTTCGGTCCCTGAGCACCCTCGTTGTCCCGCGTGCCACCCGCGGGGCCGAGGTGGCGTCGTCGTCCGCGCGACATCGACGCCCACTGCCGTTGACGCAGGCAGCGACGAGTGGATGACCAACCCCAGGGACCTGCCTGGTCCGACTCCGAGACCTGCCGCACAAGAGTTCGTTGCGGCGGTCAGCGCCGTGGGAACAATGCAGCTGGCGGGCCCCAGGGCGCCTGCTGAGCCGCGGAACAGCCCTGAGAGCTATCTCACCGGTGACCGATGACGACAGGAACTCTGGCCCGCGACAAGATATCCACGCCTGGGGGGCCAGGCCCCATCGAGATCTGGCCTTGGCCAATGCCCAGCGGGGTGCCCGGGCCACCGCGCGTGCAACGCGCATAGCACCAGCCGGCAATCCCATCGCCACGGGCCGCGCGACCCCACCCTTTTATGCGCCTTCTCGCCGCGCAGCTCGACGTCCCCGGGAAGCCCGTGCGATCGGTCTTGCAGCCCGGTCGTTCACTGGGGGCGGCAAAACGGGGATGCCCTACACATTCTGGCCCCATAGTCCGTGAACGAACAGATTTGCGCGCGCCTGGCCCGCTGGCCCTGGTCAGCAGCCGATGAATGATCTACGGCCCCTAGTGCAAACGGAGTGGGCCGCGACGCGGATGCCAATGCCGCGGGGCGGGCGCCTCGAACGACCTGACCTAGAGGAACTATTCCGCCGTGTAGCGCGATGCAGCACCGCGCGCCTTGGGGGAGGCGATGGGGCGCGCAGCGCACATCCGGGCGCCCTCCACTCAGGGCCAGACTATTGCCTCTCATGGCACGTCAACGCTGGCGCCACGGCATAGAGAAAACATGGAACAAACGACGTGGTCCATATCCCCCTGGCGCCCCCAGCCATCTGCTTCGCCCGCGCGATTGCCAGCCTGGCCGCTCGCGCCGTGCAATGCAGAGTCGGAGTCCGCCACGCCGGCCCCCTCGCCATCCGCGCGCCCGAACGGATCGCGGCAGCGATGCTGCTGCGCCTTCTGAGCGACGCACCACCAACGATCCTCGGCCACAGATATCAGAGCGCCGCATCTCCGAGACGCCTGCAACTCAACGGAAACTGGGGAGGCGGCCCCACGCCAGCAAGGCTCGCTGATCCTGGGCAGGGGTTTCACGTGAGATGGAACATCGCTGATTTGGGGTTAGCGCAGCTGCGGGCGCTCGTCGAATCCATAGAAAACACAACAGGTGCCGACGCGGTAGAGAAGGCGATTCGGGCATTTGTTTTCCATCCAGACTAAAACTACCCGCAGATGATCCAAATGCTGATGCGCAGCTCAGCGTCGGACACCATGGCCGGGGCCTTCGGAGGCAACGCCTACATCGCCGCTGGCTACCAGGAGCATCGGATCTTCCCAGCCACCCCCGCGAGGGATTCCAACCGCCGCGCCCCGCGCGCTGCGCAGCGTCCAGGGCCACTTCGTGGACGCCTCTGATCCCAGCATCAGGCGGGCGGGTCGCGCGGCCTTTCGCCTGCAATTCCTTGCCGTGCAGTCTACTGATCACCTAGGAGCTCAGGTCGGCTCCATTCCGCGTCGGCACATGCCCGCTGACCAGCGGCTGGGCGGGCATGCGCAAGGGATCATCCCACAGGTGTGCCCCCCTACGGTCGGGCACGGCAACCTACGTCTGGGGATTCGATTCAACTCTGGCCTTCCCAGGACCACGCTTTGCAGCCAGAGTCCGCGCGCGCGCCCCCCCCCCCCCCGACATCGACGAGGCCTGGCTCCTGCCCACGCGTGAACCATGGCTTGTCTCCAGCGCGGCAGGGCGGGCGCTGCCCCGGCCTCCCCCCCGCCCGCTGACGCCTCGCCGGGGCTCCGCGACGTCGGCCTCTCCATCGGGCCAGGTGGGCGCGCTGCGTTCGCAGTCGCAGCGGGCGGCGCAATCGGGGCGCGCGCGCTCGGGGAGCACGCCGCGCTGCACATCGCCTCCCCGACCTGGGCCACTAGGGCTTTCCCGGCCGCCGCTGCTTCAGCGCGGCGCCCGCCGCCTTTCGCCCTGCGACCAGGGCGTGGATGAGGCTAGCCGCTAGCGCCGCGCACGTATCTCGGCATTTCCCCGCGCTTGCCACCCGCTCGGCCTGGCGACGTCGGGCGCGACGCCCCGCCGTCCCCAACGAGCAGGGCATCCGCTAGCCTTGTCTCTCAGCGCGGCCCAGCCCGTCCACGCACGTCCCCCATCTCGAAGCCCTTTTCCCAGGCGCCGGCCCCCCCCCCCCCCCCCCCTCCTGGCCAGCTCGTCCAAGCCCCTGCTGACGCGGTCAGGGCGGCCCAGGGAATGCTGAACCGGCATCGATCCTGCCTGCGCGCGCAGCAGGTGCGCGACTTCGCCCGCCCTGTGCAAGGATCGAGGTCGAGCAAACCCGCGCCGCTCAAGGCAGCGGGATCCAGCGGTGCAGCTGGGAAGTCTTCGCCGTCTAGTTGAACCGCGACACTTAGATCGCGATCGCGCATGCTAGCTACTACAGGACCACGGCATGCAATACAATGCGCTCTGGCAGTCGCCGTTCCTGCAGTGGCTCGCGCCAGTGGATGAGGTTGACCTTCAGTTCGCAGCCCGCAACCTTCTCGAGCACGCACCTGGCGCGCGAGGTGGCGCGGTGGCGCGCGTGACGCGCGCCGCGCTGGACGGCGCCGAATCGGCCATCAACGCCCTGATGGCAAGAGTCTCTGCAGAGCACGCGAGGGATCTGCTTCGTGCTGACCCCCGGCGTGCACCCAGAAGGCGTGGACCTCAGCGTGGGCCGCGCGCGCGGGCGAGCCACCCCCCGCGTCCTCGGGCCAGCGCCCTGCCCCCCCCCCGCCCCAAGCAGCGGCGCCTCTCAGCCCCCTCCCACCGCCCAATCCCCCCCCCCCCCATAGCGCCCAGCAGGGCACCCCGCAGGGGGGCGCACCTGCAGCTCAGAATGTGACGACGGCGAGTCATAGCCCACGCGACCGCCCCCCCAGTCCAAACCGCGTCGCCGCCGCAGCTGCAACGGCTACCCTGCGCAGCGGTGGCCCCGCTGCAGAGAGCCCAATGGCACCGCGGACGGAGCCTCTCCTGCCAGGTCCCCCCAGCACGCCGCGCAACGCGCGTCGCGGGAGCCTGCGACCGCAGCCAGGGGGTCTACGGGAACGAACGCGGCGCAGCAGCGACAGCGCTCGGCTCTTATGGCCCCAGGCAGGGGGGCTCGGAATCTGCGCGACGCACGGGGGCTCGAAATCTGCGCGCCCCCCCCAGGGCGGGCTGGGGCGCCCCCGCGGGCCCATCAATGCACAGCACCACGCGGACGAGGTGGGCCGGCCGCGATCTTCTCATCCACAAAGCGGGCGCACACTAGGGCCGCGGCCAATCGAGCTGCCCCGGATGCGCCGCAAGTGCTCGACGCACTCGATAGTTGCGGTGAATGGACTAACGTACTCACAACCCTGGTATGGGGCACGGCCATTCCATAGCTACGCGTCGCACTGTACAGGATCCTCGCCAGGTTCCAACTCCAGCGCGAAGCGATCGACCTCCTTTCCGCCTTTTGGAGCGAATCCTCGCTGCTGGGCGCTGGCAGTTCAGGGGGGGCCGATCGAGCAACCTTATGGCCGACCTAGCACTGGGCGCGGCTTGCTCCCTACTGCCTACTGCAACGGCGCCAGCCGACGGAGGATGGCACCCAACTCCCGGGCTGCCCGGCCGAACTCATGGACTGCCTGGCGCGGGCGCATCTGCTCGCACTTATCGGCCTAACAGCGCCCAACAGCGAAGGCCAAGACAAAGAACGCCCAGACGTCTGCACCCCTTTCTCCGCTGCCTACATTCTCGGCGCAGGATCTCCTGGCGAAGCGCGCGCGGGCGCTGGCAGCCCCGCGCCCGCAGACGCGCTGCCTCCACAGCAGCCCCGCAAAGGTCAAGCAAGAGGACGGAGTGGACCCACTGGGAGGGCCGCAGGAAGTTTCTCACAAATGCGCAGCCTCGGAGCAGGAAGACCTGCAGAAGCAGCTAGGGCACGCCCCCAAACCTCGGCAGACAAGCCGGCGCGCGCGGGCGAGCAGCGCGCCGCGCCGCCGCCGCCGGAGCCCCGGCGCCTAGGCAAAGACAGAGAGCAAACCAGACACTTGGTTTCTCATCCAATGCGCGGTAATCGGGCCACGATTGTGTTTGGAATGGGTCGTGAGCCTGTTTGGGTTCTGAGCTATAGCTCAGAACCCAAATTATTGCATTGTGAAAATATAAGATGTACGATATGTCCGTAGCCATTTTGGCTCAAGATGGCGGGGGGTGGGCAGCAGCTCGAGTCCCTGGGACTTCTGCTTGCCGCCCCTCCCGTCGCAGGACAAGAAGTTCCTCTTCGCGCGCCATCGGCGCCCAGTGCTTTCTTTCTCGCTCGCCCTTGCTCCGCCCAGTCTGGCCCCTGGGAGCAAGAGGCTCACCTCCCGACCCGATGCCCGCGGGTGCTGCGGCTTCTGCTCCTGGCACCCCTCGCGCTGCTCCTGGCGCTCCCTCGCCTCGGGCCGCTGGCAGTGCCGCAGCAGCTGACGGTGGTGGCGACCCACTGGCGCTGCCTGGCGCTGACCCCTGGGCCAAGAGACCTCGCACCGCGGACGGCGGCCTCGAGCGTGCTGCCGGGACGCAGGACCCCATGGACGCGGTGCAGGCGGCCATCGCTGCTTCACAGGACTTCCTCACGAAGCAACTGGACGCAAAGCTGGCCGCTATCAAGTCTGAGGTCATCGCGAACTTCGGAGAACAACTCAAGGGCCCCCTGGCGGCGGTGGTGTCCCAGCAGGCCTCGCAGAATGCGCAGTTCCGAGGCGAGATCACCGAGCTGCAGTCAGCGTCCCAGCGGCTGGAGGACTCGAACAAGCAGATCTGGTCCCAACTGGCGGAACTACGCAAACAGCTCCACATGCAGGAGGCTCAGATCCCGATCAAGGATTATGAGAACCTCCTGGAGTGGGATCGGGACGCCGACACCAGCATCATCGTGGGCACGGCCGCGGAGAATTTCTCCCTGGAGCGGTTCAAAGAGAGCATCCAACCCATCATGGATCGCTGCGAGCTGGAGTCTGATCAGTGGTCTGTTCAAGGCAAAAGTCCCGCCCGTCGCTTCGTGGTCCACTTCTCAGGGGATGCCAACGCCGCGTCCCGCAAGGTTCGCCTCTTCTACTCCAAGCTCAAGAATGCGGATGGCTCCTGGCTGGAGACGGAGGTGGCCAACATCCACGGACAGAACTCCCGCCTCTACCTGGGCCTCGACAGATCAGCGAAGTCCGCCCGCTGCGAATACCAGTCCAAGAAGTTGGCGCAATTCGGCAGAGAACACGCTCCTGATAAGCGCTGGCGAGCTGACCGCCAGCAGGGCATCATCTTCTGCAACAACATGCCTGTGGTCTCAGTGGTGGTGGGCGCCACGCGAGAGACCCCGTCTCGCCTCCTCTTCAACTATGAGGGCTGCTCCACGCACTCGATCAACAGGGAGGCCATCAAGAAGAGCTTCGAGGACTTCTTCAGGACCACCTTGGAGGAGAGGGAGGTCCAGTGGCGGATTTAGCCGCGCGCTTGCCCCGTGGAGGGCAGCCCACCTGCAGCCGCAGGTCTCCTTCACCACGTGGAACGCCCGCGCCCTCTTGTGCAACAACATGCTGCAGCGCCGACGCAAGATACAGTGCATGGCGGAGGCGCTGCGCGCCACCTCGGTGCTTGCTCTGCAGGAAGTCCATGGGTCACATGCTGAGCTCCAACACGCTGTACACCTGGCCCACATCGAGGCGTCGGTCTTCTCCTCCATCCCAGAGCGTGGCACTGGGGGCGTGGCCATCATCGTCCCTGGACTCCCGCAATACATGGCTGACGACGAGTCCCGCTTCACGCACACCGAACTGGTCCCTGGTCGAGTGCAGCGCCTCCTCATCAAGACCGTGACGGAGGCTGAGGCTGCCCAAGGGGCTCTTCCGAACATGGTGGTGATCTACAATGTCCACAACTTCAGGCTGTCTGCGCAGGAGGTCGACAAGGTCACGCGATCTCTCCGCGCCGAGGTGAACACTGCTGCCCAGCATCCGGAGCGGATCACGATATTGGTCATGGGCGGCTTCAACTTCATGGACGAAGCCCCGCTTGAGATGACTGCGCCTCTGGTCAACAAAGGCCTCCCCCGCCTCCGACGTCATAACCCAGAACGCCAGCTGGCTTGGGAATCGGTTCTCTCGGACATGACGGAGGTGGACCCCGAGATCCCCACGCACTACATTGAACAGTCTCGGCAGTGTTCACGCATTGACAAAATCTACATCAGCTCGCCGCCCTGGTTGCTGCTCCAATGGTGCGCCCGTGCTGATGTCCCGCTCGCTCCCGAAGCTCTCTACGAGCGAGGAATCTCTGACCACGCGCCTGTCCACCTACGCTTCGCTCATCGACAACAGGAAGATGATGGACTGCGTCAGCCGATCCCGAAGTACATCTTCGAACACCCGCTCTTTGGGCAACACCTGGACACTCTGTTGGCAGCCTCCCCGTGGCAGTCCTATGTCCCGTTCACCCAACTTCGAGAACTTAAGCGCCTCCAACGTGAAGCTGCTCGTCTGACCCGCGACGACCTCACCAACTCGAGGGCCCCCTGTGCTGCTGCTGCGCTGACGACTTGCCGATCGATTTCCCGTGCAGTATGGAGGAACGACGAGAGAGCGGCCCGCACTTTGGCTGCGCGAACGGAGCTTGGCGCCTCCTTCCTTGACCTCTCGTCTCTCCCGCAGGTTTCGCTCAAGGAGCCTCTGGAGTTCAGCCGTAAGTTCGAGTCCCTGCAACAACAGTACCAAGATGGACGATTGGAAGCCCTTCACTCTCAGGAGAAGGCGGCTGGCACTCCTGCTCGTGAACGTCTTCGTCTTCGGAGGATGCAGAGGGCGATCACACGGCGTGGCAAGCTGTGGGCACCCTCTGGAAAGGTGCTGAAGCTCAAGGCAATCGAGGTCCTGCATGACCACTCCAAGACGTCCAACCCCGACGAGATGATAGCGGAGCTACAGAAACAATGGGCACCCGTCTTCCAGCCGAAGCCGAGCTGCACACAACACGTTCACCGTTACCTCGAGAAGCATGTGCAGAAGTTCGACTGTGCGGACATGGGCATCCCCACGCTCGGCAAGATGCAGCACCTCCTCCGCTCCCTGAACAACTCGGCTCCTGGCCCTGATGGTCTCCCGTACATGGCCTGGAAGAAGACGCCTATCGCTGCACAAGTGCTCCTCAATGTCACGATCGAGATCATGAGAGGCCTCCCTGTGCCCCTGGACTTCAATGAGTCGCTCCTGATCTTCACGCCCAAGGGGTCTGAGCCTGAAGACCGCCAGACCGTGACAAGGCTGGCGAAGGCAACGCGCCCTCTCTCCCTCAAGAACACGGACTGCAAGATCGTGGCGGCCATGGGCAACTTCCTGATCAAGTCCATAGTGGCCAAGGACGCGCACCATGCACAGAAAGGCTTCCTCCCTCGTCGCCGCTTCATCGAGCACGTGGTCATGATGGATGCGCAGTCGAGAATAGTGGCCATGGCACCGCAACTCCCTGAGCGAGATCCCCTGATGATGATGTTCGACTTCGGCGACGCGTTTCCCTCGATGTGCCGCTACTTCCTTCGCACCGTACTGCTGTTGGGGGGCTTCCCTTCGTCGATCCTCAACATGGTGGATGCCATCTACCTGTTCCCATTGGCCTGGACCAACCTCAGCGGTCACATGCGCATCTTCTGCTGGCTGGGCTCTGGCATCCTCCAGGGCTGCCCCTGGTCTGGAACGCTCTGGGCGGTTGGCATGGACCCGCTGATCAGGGACCTCTTCCACCGCACGCGCCACTTCAAGCAGGCTGTCATTGGCGTCTGTGCCGACGATGTGGGCTCGGTTCTCCCGTCGATGCAGATGCTGAAGCCACTGAGCCAGGTCTTCGCCGCAGCAGAGAAGCTCGCGAAGCTCACTCTCAAGACGGTCAAGTGCAAGGTGGTGCCGCTGGCCGAGGAGTTCAGCTCTGCCTTGCATGATCGGGTCCTCGCGAAGTTGAAGGCCCTGGTTCCCCGCTGGGAGCACATGCAAATCGTGCCGATGGCTGAGTACTTGGGTGTTCTTCTGGGCCCCGCGGTAACCAACGAGATGAGATGGATGAAGGTGGTCGAGGGCTGGAAGGTCGTTGCTCACTCGATCGCGGACATGCACGCCCCCACCAGCACCAGCATCATGCTCTACAACCAGCGTGCGGCGTCGAAGGCCTCCTACATTGCCCAGCTGGTGCCTTGGCCCACGCACCTCAGACGCCAGGAGGCTTGGCTGCTGCACCGCATCTGGCACATGCCGCCACAGTCCTTGCGCCTGGCCGACATCCTCAGCATCGGCCTTTGGTCTCGCCCGCTCAAGATCGTCTCAATGGAGTACTCCACGATATCTGCTCTAGTCCGCAGCGCCAAGGAGACGATTATGAACTGGGACCTTTGGCTTCGCCGTCTTCGAATCGCGGTCCAGAACGACTTGGAGTTCCAGCACTTTGGCAACCTGCACAACCTCGCCCCGCGGCACTGGAAGGAGCCCCCATTCGCGTGGCACCTCCGCGAGGCGGCGACGGGTTTCAAGGACCAGCTGCGCCCTGAGCCGCTGATGAAGGCCTGCCGCTCCGCTTTAGCTGCTTGGCGCGTCGCCCAGCAGACGGCAGGTGCACTCCCGCCCGGTGCCCGAGCCCACCTGCAGCGCTTTGTCCACTCCCATCTCCTCTCCTCGCTCCTTGATGCCTCCTCTCTCGTCCACACCTTTCTCTCGCGGTTGAAGTTGTGGCAGTTGCCTGGGACGGAGTTGCCCTCGGAACCGATTGAGTGGGCTCCTGTCCTGGAACTTTTGAAACAGTTCCCGCCTGCGGGCCAGTCGGCCCTGATCAAAACTTGGTCAGGCGCCTGGACGACTTCGCGACGCTTGCACCGCTCGTCAGGAGATCAGGCTTGTGTATTTGGCTGCTCGCGCGTGGAAGATCCTGATGCGTTTGATGCCATGCCACACTATATGTCGTGCTCGCACCTTTGGCACGCAGTCTGCATGGCCTGGCATGTGCGTATCCCTGCCCCTGCGTGCCTGCCCACCCGTCTCGGATTGAAGGTCGGAGAGTCGGGGGCAGCGCACCGCATGGCATTCGAGCGAGTGATCATTGCTTTCCATACCTACAATATCCAGGCCAGTCTTTGCCAGGACGCTTGGACCTCCCCTGGTGCTGCAATCGCCAGTGCGAAGGCTGGGCGTGCCTTGCTTCTTCATACATACACGGTGCCCGTCTAGGCCTGTTGCCTTTTCGGACCTCTCTGAACTACGAGTGATAAGATGTACGATATGTGTGGTCGCGCTGTGATATCGCTGTCCTGGCAACGTGGCGAAACTTTAACGCGTGCGTGCATATGGACAGAGCCACGCCAATTCAACATGATGGGCACAGAGCCAAAGCGTTGTTACATTAACGATCATGAATCATGACTGCACCAGGACATACCACGCACATGCCTGCGTCATGCGTCAGAATCACTGAACAGACGTTCGCAAAGCAGTTTCTGAAAACGGTGGGCTCCCTGGGTGCACGGTGCTGGACATGTAGGGAAGTTATCAGCTTTGTGCTTGAAGCTGTTTGACACACGAAGAAGCACAATGTGTTTTCCTGCCGGGTAGCCAGCTCTTCGCAGCTATTCAAATTTCCGCCAGGGAGCCTACCGTTCTTGCGGGGGAACTGACTGTTCTGCGGGGAACAAGCCTCGTGCGCTGTGCAAAAGTAGGAGGAGGAGGAGGAGAAGGAGGAGGTCCGAGACGAACTGAAAGCCTGTCCCCGAAGGGTGTCGAGAGCTCCGGTGGCCCACGGGCTGAACAACACGCGAGTCCGCCGGAGGTCTGGGCTGCGGAACGGGGCCGCGCGCGACCGCCCCGCGCCGCATGGCAGCGCTGCCCTGCTTCTCTGGGGTTCCAGAAGGGGGAGGGTCGTAGAGGTCGGGGGCGGCATAGAGGGGGGTGATGACTAAGGGGGGGTGGATATCATGGCGTGGGTCAGGATACTCCCCAGATTTCATGGCGCCTCTTCTTGTTTCGATACCTCCCCGCCTCCCTCCCCGGGCCGCGCACATGCCGCCGGCCGAGGGGGGAGACCCTGGGATGCACTCCAAGGAGGCTGTTCGGACGCACCCCTGTCGAGGATGGGCGCACCCCCATCGTATACCCCAGGGTTGGACCCACAATTGTTTGTCCATTCGAAAACCCAACGAAGCCTGCGACACATCTCCGTTCAGGTTGTGGGGACGGCATGCTTTGAAACTTGCGGAACTCCGTGCGAACTTCTTGGATCGGCGCTGGGGCCCAAAGCAGAGTGTCGAATAATAACAGTTTTCACGGCATGGATTGGAACTTTTGGAGCTCCGCGCAAACTTCCCAGATCTGCGCTGGGCCGCCCTGGCGGTGCCTCTGGCCCCGCCCCTTTGCGCGCTCTGCGCGCCAGAGAAAGGGGGTCCAGCGCCGATCCAAGAAATCCGCGCGGAGCTCCGAGAGTTTATGCTCATGACATGTTTTCTTTTTCAATCGCTTCGCTCACTCCGCCGGCCCATATTGTAGCATCGCTGGTACTTGCTTGCGTGCTTGGGGGGGCATTTCGAGGGCCTTCTGGGGCCGCTTGGGGGCTTCTTGGGGGCCTCCTGAGGGCCTCGTTGGGGCATCTTAGGGCCTCTTGGGGGCCTCTAGGGGCCTCTTGGGAGCCTTTCGGGGGCCTCCAGGGGCCGCCACGCGCGCGCGAAGCCACGATCCTCGTGAGGGGTGTCGAAAAATTGCCCTCCCCTGGAGCTTTCTGGGGGACCTGGCCGGGGATCGGCCGGGGATCCGCTGGGGATCGGCCGGGGTACTTTTCGTCCGGGGACCCCCAGAGGCCGTCACGCGTGCGCGAAGTAGAATATTGTCAAACAGTTCCCGGAGATTTGGCCCGTTGGGCTGGCGAATTTTCTTATGGTAGCCAGGAAGCGAATCCAGCTGGATGCTCGCACGGCCTTTCCCCAGCGGCCGTTCAGAGCGGTCTCGCTGGGCTTGGCATCGCTCGGACGTGTGCATTTTTCCTTCGGCGAGGACCATCGATGAGCATCCTTGACCATTTGGGGAAAAAACCACGCACGAAATCAAAAAAGCACAGGGAATGGACGTCCGAGCGATGGCCAGTGGGGCGTGTCGCAAGGGAAGGGGTGGATACCGGGGGGAGGGCCGAGGGTTGCCAAGGACGAGGGGGCCCTCGACGCCGGGGCATCGGACGCCGCCGCTCGGGCTCGCCTGCCTGCAGGTACAGTCGGGGCGCTGAAGAAGGAACCCTTCTCGTTGGCGAGGGGCTCGGTGCTCCTTGATAGTTTTACAGTTTGCGTTGGGTTTTCCATGAGAAATCGAAGTTTAATTTATGGGAAAAAGGGGCCTCGTTCCTTATTTAGGGTTCCTTAGGTCAACGCCCCGACTGAATCTTTCGAGTTCTGAGCCCCAGCCGGCGTCTCGGAAGTCTGACCCTCGTCGGGGGTTCCTTAGAGGGAGGGCTATCCCAAGGTGGGGCTGTCTGGGGGGCGAGCCCAGCTGGATGCTTCCGTTCCACGCGCTTCCCTCTTCCAGGGTCCGTTCGGAGCGATTCTCCTTCCAACCCCGCCTTTGTCCCAGCCCCACCTCTGTTTCCCCCCGGCTGCATGGGGTAGGGCTCGCGTGTGCGTCGAGGGTTGCCAGAGAGTGGCCCTGAAAGGGCCCCGAGAGAGCTCCCCTGGGGCCCCGAAGGTGCAAGAAAGGTGCACCGTTCTTGGCCCTCGCATTTCTTCCCCTCTCCTCCCTCCGTTTAGCAACGCTCGACTCCCTCACCGCGCGCCCGCGCGCGCGGAGAGGAGCTGCTAGTGATGCTCTTGCTCGTCCCAGTCGCTGTGGCATCGGGGCGCAGGTCGACCGTCAAGAAGAGGCGGGAGAAGGCGATGCAGAAGGCCCGCGGGGTCCACAGGAAAGGCAGCCTGATTATCCAGACGCCATCCCGTCTTGAACGCATCACGGCGACGGAAGGTTTTTGGCAGTATCCAGCCTTCGGAGGCCCTTGACCGGGCTCTGGGTCCGTAAAACTCTGTTCAGGATGAAACGCCAGTCCCAGGCAAGTGTTCCACAGTTTAGATTTCCAGGTGTCCATGACCAGGAGGGGTCCATGACGTTGGAGGTCTAGGTGTGCACCAACATCCTTGGCCTGGGCTATCTGGGGTGGCCAGGAGGTAGCATACGTTCACCACCCCGGGCCCATGATGCCTCTGGCCAGGGATGGTGGTGGTATACAGCTGCCGTTTCCGAACAGGGGTCGAGGTGGATGATGATCAGTAGTATTAGGATTATGGTGATGATGGTGGACGATTGCGGTGATGATGCTGATGATGATGAAGAAGGTGATGCTGCTGCTGATGATGATGATGATTATGAGGATGATGATGATGATGATGATGATGACGACGATGACGATGACGATGACGATGACGATGATGATATGATGATGATGATGATGATGATGATGATGATGATGATGATGATGATGATGATGATAGGGATGCTGACGATGATGCTGATAATGATGATGATGCTGATGATGCTGTCGATGCTCATGCTGATGCTCACGCTGATGATGATACTGATGATGATTGTGATGATGGTGATGCTGATGTATATGATGATACTGCTGATGATGATGGTAATGTTGATCATGATGACAGTGATGATGATGATGATGATGATGATGATGATGACGATGACGATGATGATGCTGATGCTGATGATGATGATGATGATGATGATGATGCTGACGATGATGATGATGATGATGATGATGATGATGATGATGATGATAATGCTGATGATGCTGCCGATGTTCATGCTGATGCTCATGCTGGTGAAGGTGATGCTAATTATGACGATGGTTATGAAGGTACTGATGATGACACATATGGTGATGATGACACTGCTGATGATGACGACGATGACGATGACGATGACGATGACGATGAAGATGATGCTGATGATGCTGCTGCTGTTGCTGATGTTGATGATCATGCTGCTGCTGATGATGATGATGATGATGATGATGATTATGATGATGATTCTGATGGTGCTGATGCTGATGAATATGATGATTCTGAGGATGACAATGATGGTGGTGATGACGATGGTGATGGTGATGATGCTGCTGATGATGATTCTGATACTGCTGATGCAAATGATCATGCTGATCATGACGACGGTGATGATGCCAATGGTGATTATGAGGCTGCTGACCATGATGATGACGATGGTGATGATGATGATGATGACGATGATGATGATGATGATGATGATGATGATGATGATGATGATGATGAGGTTGATGAGGTTGATGCTGCTGATGATGATGATGATGATAAGAATGCTGATGATGATGCTGATGCTGCTGTTGATGCTGGTGATGATGCATATGTTGGCGGTGGTGATGATGATATTGATGACGATGATGATGCTGCTGCTGATGATGATGATGCTGATCATGATAATGGTGATGGTGATGGTGGTGGTGGTGGTGATGATGATGATGATGATGGTGCTGATGATGATGATGATGATGATGATGATGATGATGAGGATGAGGATGAGGATGAGGATGAGGATGAGGATGAGGATGAGGATGAGGATGAGGATGAGGATGAGGATGAGGATGAGGATGAGGATGGTGGTGATGATGATGACGATGATGACGAACATGCAAACAGTGATGGTGCTCCCAGAAGCCCAGGAATCAGATTTCCGAAGCAGGAGAAACCGCTGGCATTTCTTCTCCGCTCCTCCACTATTTTTGAGCGCCCCAGAGAGTCCCCGAACCTACGTCAGTGGTTTCGGGGCCTTTCCCAAGGAGCCCAAACATCAAATGCCTAGATACCCCTGGCCTCAGGGAGCCGTCCCGAGGAGCACAGAAAGCATAGCCAGTAGTCCAGGTCCCTTCCCAAGAAACCCAAAGTCAAATGCGGCCAGACCAATGTATAAGATGGAGGTCGGCTCGGGGAGGGTACCCTAATGTTCTTCGTGTTTGTTGGATGTTCTTGTGCATCCTCGGGCAGTGTACCCTCGAGTGATCTTATGGCTGGAGGTGTTTTGGCTGGCGGCGGGTCTCATGTTCTTGAAGGATGTTCTTCAGTCATGGGTCCGACCGTGTCAGTAGAAGCCAAGGCCTCTGGGACCTTTCTTCAGGAGTCCGGATTCAAGCGCCCGGAGGCCCCAGGCTTCTGGGACCCTTCAGAAGAGGCCAAACCACAATCCGCATGCAGTGCAACAAGTCCCAGAAAGAGTACCCAGAGGCAGGCATATCCTATTAGACTCCGCTGCAACTCCCAACCGGTCCCCATAACACTTCCCAAGCTCACGCTTTCCCTCGGAACTTGGCTGAGGGTGCCCCAAGGTCTCCAGAGCCACTGTAGCAAAGTGTCTGCAACAAGGAACCCGCGGGCACTTGAGGGACTTACTTCCACTCACCCGAGAGGTCACATTGAGCCGGCGCACGATTTTCTCTCGATAGTACATCATGGAGTTCCTGTTCGTCTTGGATTGAGCGTATATCGGCGAATCGCGCCGAATAGCGCGCAAGATCACCAAGCAGCGTCCAATAGCGCCTTGTAGCGCCGATTAGCGTTCACATAGCGCCCAGTAGCGACCGATAGCGCCCAGTAGCGCCATGTGAGTGAGATGCAGTATGTCAGCTTCGCGAAAGTGGGCACGCTATAGGGCGCCATGGGGACGATCGAAAGCTTCCGTGAGTTGCCTTCCAGCTCTCTGAAGATTTGTATCACGCAGACGCCTTCGGCTGTAAAGAACTTGCCAGGGCTACAGCCGCCAGCGGCGTTCAACGTGGGACGCCGCGGGCGACCCGGAATCGTTCGATGTGGAACGATTTGGACGTTTCGGAAACGACCCATCGTTCAAGTCTGAACGATCCCCGCGGTGTCAGAGACCAACGCCGAAGTCGGCACGACACGAGCCTGACGTAATTACGGACCCCTGAGTACAAGTACTGTGTGGAGAAAAACCGATTCAATGAATTCTGGACGCGTCGCGCATCCCCACCAGCAGCGGGCGTCGCTCGTTGTTTTTCCTTTCGCAGGAGGCACAGCCTGCCCCTGCCTGCCCGGCGTCCGACCCGCTTCGCGCGCCTGCGTACCAAAAGGTATTCCCACCAGCCCATCCAGAACGGTGTCCAGGCGAGTTGAGGTGATCAGGGAAGTGCGGGAGCGAAGAGGGGGACGACCGGCGGCCGAACCGTGCGAAGGAGGGAGGAGGGGGAGGCTGGATGGATGGATGAGGGAGTGGGGAGAAAGAGAATTACCAGAAGGAGGAGGGGGGGAGGAGGAGGGGGAGGAGGAGGAGGAGGAGGAGGAGGAGGAGGAGGAGGAGGAGCAGGAGCAGGAGAAGAAGGAGGAGGAAGAGAAGGAGCAGGAGGAGGAAGGAGGAGGAGGAGGAGGAGGAGGAGGAGGAGGAGGAGGAGGGCAAGCAAAAAGGCCAGAGTTCTCTTGGATGCCTCTCGGAGCCTCTTGGGATATCTCTTGGGCGCTTCTTGGTGGCCTCTTGGGTCGTCTTGGGGGTCTCTCGGCGGTCCTGGGGGGGCTCTTGGGCGTCTTGGGTGCCTCGGGGGGGCCTCTTGGGGCCGTGTGGGGTCCTCTTGGGGGCCTCCTGGGGGCCTCCTGGGGCTATCTTGGAGCCATCTTGGGGCCATCTTGGGGCCTCTTGGGGCGCCTCTTGGGGCCATCTTGGAGGACATCGATCAAAGAAGGGGGGTCCTTAATTAGCCTCTCCCCTCGGGAGCCCCCCAAATCACCTCTTGGGTCCCTCTTGGAGCGCCCTTGGAGCGCTCTTGAGCGCTCTTGGGGCCGTCTTGGGGCTCTCTGGGGCTTCTCTTGGGGCCCTCATGGGCCCTCCTGGAGCTGTCTGGAGGCCTCGGAAGGCCATCGGAAGCGAAAATGCGAGAAGGCACCATTCATTGATGTTCCCTAGGTTTTTTTTTGTTTTTTATAGAAAAAAAAGGATTTTGCCTTCTTGGCGGCCTCCTGGGGAGGCTCCGTGGCCGCTTGCAGCCCTCTTGAAGCGGTATTGGGGCCTCTTGGAGCATCTTGGAAGCCATCTTGACGCCTTTGGGGATATCTTGGGCAATCTTGGAGGTCATGTTGGGCTTTCGGAGGCCCTCTTGGAGCCGTGTTGGGCCATCTTGGACGCTCCAACTACCCGCGACCACCCCCTTCCAGGTCCAGGGGGAGGGGGTCTGGGGGAGGGGTAAACCCCTCCCCAAAGGGGAAGAGGGAGTGGTGGAAGAGGAAAGGCCCTAAACCACCTACGCACAGAGAGCTGGTGGGATTAGTTCCACATCATTCTAACACCAATTCAACACTAGTAACTCCATACCGAGTTACTTTCGAGACCACTTGGGTGATCACATAGGGGACCCTGATGATATCTTTCTTTTCTCCAGCTGTTCATTGAGATTATTGGAAGCTTTGTGCCGCGTCGTTCAGCAAATGAGTGCTTCATCACTGCAGTAGCAAGCCTTTGAAGCCAGTGCAAAGAGCAAGGGGCAGTAGCCCAGGCTATTCCAGGATACTCTAGGCCACTGAAAGCGCCGGAGGCCGAAGTGGTGCAAAATGCAAAGGTGCAGTAGCTCACACTACTCAAGGCGAGCAGCGGCGCTGGAGGCCGAGGGGCCAGAACAAGGGGCAGCAGAGTGGGCGCAGCGTGAGCACGAGCCCCAGACACCCTGAACCCCCTGCCATGCGAGGCCCTGGACCTATGAGACCCTCGTGCCCGTGGGAACAAGAACAGGCCCCAGAATTCCCGGAACCGATAAATCCCCAGAGCCCGCGGGGTCACCAGACCCCGACACTTTGAACCCTTGTGGGCGCCGAGAGGCCCTGAGCCCATAGACCCTGGAGCCCGTGGGGCCACTCTGAAGCCTCAGGCCCTGAGAGGCCCTGAGTCCATGGGGCCAGGGAGCCCGCGGGGAGCGAACCCCGGATGCCCTGAACCCCTGCTTCAACAGCGCGGCGCGGCATGGGTTCCTACATCTAGTTGCACTGGTGCACTGGTGCAAGAATGCTCGCAGGAAGATCCTCAGACCTTGTGAGGTGTCCAGGCGCGTGCGTGCGTGTACCTGGCATACTTGTTGAAGTGCGAGGTGTATACATATATCGGCGCATTAACTATATAAGTGCACCCTAACATCATTATTCATCTGCGTCGGCGTTGTCCCATGACGTTGTCATACATGTTCGCACTTAACTTTTCGTGGCGTTGTATCGATCATGATACTCTAGCGCGATTCCGCGGATATATTCATATATAATATTGTTATACAACAAAGCGCTCAATCTTCCTTTTCACCTTAAGCGGCTTACTCTTATCGTTGAAGCCTTTGTGAGCATAGCCAAGTCTTGGTTGAATGTTTGGTACATGCAAATCCGCAGAAGTACCGAACCCGGCCTTGTACCTTCAGCTAGTCCTTCAATATTCGCCAGGAGCCCTTCAGAGCAAGCTCTGATTGGGGAACATACAGCAAGATGCTGTTTTGCCGCAGTTCCATAGCCATTCTGGCTCAAGCGAGCGGGCCGCAGGGCTCCGCCCCCGCGCCGCAATATGGCCGCGGCGCGGGGTTGCGCGTCAGGCCCGCGCCGTCGGCGACCAGGGGCGCACTGCGCGCCCAGGTTCGCGGCGCTGGCGCTGGCCGCCGCCTGGGGCTGCGCTTGCTTGGCACGGCGGGGCTCATCGGGCTTCGTCGCTGGCGCTGCGGCGCCGCGAACGCCCAGGCCAGCGACTCGCCCGCGGACCTTCCGCCGCTTTTACGGCGACCCGAAGTACGACCAGGAGTGGAAGAACGACCCCACCGACCCTCGGTGGGACAAGGAAAAGCGCGAGTTCGAGTGGTTCTTCACGACGGGGCAGTTCAAGGATAGGGACCTCAAGCTCACGGACTTGCCGAGGCCTGGCGGCGAGGCTCTCAAGGACTTCTGGAACACGATGTACGAGAAGGGCGTTCTGTTTGCCCTGCTCCAGTCCGTGTTCACAATCGTGGCCTTCGCCGCGATCTTCGAGTACTTGCCAATCCTCATCAATGGCTTCCTGAGAGCCGTGTTCAAGATCCCGATTCCAGACGCAGCCGCGTGACGTTCGCCTGCGCCGCCCCGGGATTCGGCGGCCCGGCCCCTGCGCGGGGATGGGCCTCCGCCGCCGCCACCTGGATGGCCACGCTGCCGTGCCGCTCAGTGATGGGCAGTTTCGTTTCTTCCCGCGCGTAGCATGTTCCTCGAGCGAGACGGCTGGGCGCTGTGGGTTCCCGACCTCCTCCTGCACACCCTTATTGCCCCATCGCTACTGTCATGATCGTCTCGGTGTGTTCTGCAGGCCTTCTTGTTGTACCGTTCACATTCGCGCCCTTTCGAGCCAGACCTGTGAATCTCGCTGGCGTCGGCGCAAAAACACATATTTTTTGTTTTGCCGCAGTTCTTTGCGTTTGTGGACCGTCTCTGGGCCATGGGACCATCAGAAAATGGTGCGCGTGGAAAATACGGACAGACCGTCCCTGGGGAGCGGTCGAGTGCTCCAGGTGCACGTGCCAATGAAGCATTAACGACATCCGAGGTCTCGGTGGGTCACTCCCAGGGGCCCGGAGGAAGTTGGCCTCGCTTTGTGCTTCGCAGCCCACGCGAGGGGATGCGTCTCTCCCGAGGTGGCCGGCGCGAGGGCGGGAAGCGCCACGCCAAGCGCTCCAGCACAGCCGCCACCGAGAGCGACTCTGCAGCCATCCTGGCCCAGGGCGCGGGGCGCGCACCGCCGCCCCTGCAGCGGCCGGGCGGCCCCGTCCGCGCCGCCCGGCTGCCGGGCCATCCGCAAACTGAAGATCCGCACCTCCGCCTGCCATGCTGGCAGGGTAGGCCCAGCCGGCCGGGGCAACGTCAGGGGGGGGGACCCAGTAAAACAGGGCTAGGATCGGGATAAATCGATCCAGAGCGTTCCGGAGCGCACTCAGAGCGTTCCGGAACGCTCTGGAGCGGCCGCGGCGCCCAATACATCCTCCAAACCCGCCGATTCTCAGATTTCGAGTCATCCCGATCCGATTTTGTCCCGATCTTCGCGTCGTTTTAACCCAGGCTCCGGAGGCGGGATGCTGCGACCTCCAGCCGCCCAGCGGTCGCCGACGGGAGCCTCCTGGCCCGCCCGGCCCGGGAGCGTGCGGCTTCGGCATCCGGGGCCCCTCGCCGAGCCACCGGCGATGCATCGCCGGTGCCAGCTCGATGCCCCCCCTTCGGCCGGCCCCCTTTCTCACGTGGCCCCATCGAGCTCGGGCCGGACGAAAGGGGGGGCTATAGGGAAAGGGGGGGTGGCGAAATCTGCTGCATGCAGCTGGTTTCGGCCTCGCCGCCGGGCCCATCCCTCGATACGCATAGCCGCCTCCGGCGCTGGGAGGCGCCGGGAAAATCAGCTACGTGAGCTGACTCTC
This sequence comes from Prorocentrum cordatum, assembly GCA_963575745.1. Classification (NCBI taxonomy): domain Eukaryota; class Dinophyceae; order Prorocentrales; family Prorocentraceae; genus Prorocentrum; species Prorocentrum cordatum. Next base: position 105,705 of record CAUYUJ010018518.1, on the reverse strand, counting down.
AAAACCCCTTCCTCACGTGGCCCCATCGAGCGGGTGGGCCCCCGCATGCGGCGCCTGCTGGCGCTCGCCGCGCTGGCAGCCACCCGCCGCCCCGGCGGCGCGCTGCGGGCGGAGGGGGCCGCTCTGCAGGGCGCGGGCGCGGCGCGGCTCGGCCGGCCGATCGTCACGGGCTGCCTGCTGGAGTGCGGGGTGCAGGACCTCGAAGTCAGTGCAGTCGTATTCATACAGTAGCCATGTATTGAGAATCCGATATGTTTTAGAAATCCTATGTATTAGAAGCTGCCCTGTATCGTGTATCCGACCCCCATGCCCATCCCCATCCCCTTCGAGGCCCCCACCAGATGACCACCCCAGTTGGGGATGCACCCCTCGAAGCCCGAAGGGCACGACCCATATCCCTCCTCTAGGGGGGGAAATCGGCCAGTGGGGCCCAGGCCACGCCGCTGGGGATGGGGGTCGGTTAAGCGATACTCAGAAGAGCAGCCGGTGCACCGTCTGAGTACGGTCGGACCGAGCCATGAGATCGAGGTGGGTCCGGGGAGGGGTGTGTTCGTTGGGTGTTCCTGCGCATCGTGGAGGAGGGTGCCCTCGACTGTTCTCCCGTGTGGCCGGCGGAGGGTCTCATGTTCCTGGAGTCGGGAGCCTTGAGACGGGGGTCAATGCAAACGGGGGTCAGCCAGGGCGCCAGATCCTGCAGGATCCTGCGAAGACCCCCTCTGGCTGACCCGGGTTAGCGAGCCGCTCGAGGCCGCGAGGCGGCCGCGCATATTGGCTGACCCGGGTTTGCGAAGATCTGCGTTGCAGTTTTTTTTTCCTGCATTGCAGTTTTTGGTTTCCTGTTGACCCGGGTCTGGATTGACTCGGGTCAGAAGATCCCCGACCTGGAGGTTGTTCTTCTTTTTTGGGTCCGGCCGTATACGATCTATTTGTTCCATCCTTTGGTGATGCCGAGCATTTTTTGGGGGTGCGGAGGGCAAAGGGTGAAATCTGAAATGCAGTTTCGATGGTTTTTCGAGGCTTGCGTCTGCAAAAGGTGAATTGCACGACGGATGGATTTTCGAGGTGCAGAAGCCCCTATGGATTTCACCGTAAGCCCTCCACCCTAAGAAAATGCTCAGTGATAAGGGACCTGGCCGTGGAAGGCGGGGAGGGGGCCGGTCACGTCACAGTGCGCGCAGGCGCCGTCTTGGAATGCCTAGGACTGGCTCATTCCCGGACGGCGCCGGCACGAATCGTGACGTGCCCAGGGGGGATGTCAAGCAGTGGCGAGGCGTCTTGGCGTGCTTACAGGCCTATCAAAGAATGTTCTAAGAACCTGTAAATTGTGGTCTGCACGAAATGTTCTTAGAACATTTCGGGCCCGGACTGTCTTGTTTTAGCACATCGGGTTTATGTTCCAAGAGCATTGTTGTTGTTCTTCGAACATTTTGGGGTTCTAAGAACATGTCGTGTTAGGCCTATAGAATTGCCGGGACGGTCGGTCCCTGCTCAAAGACGGCGCCGGCACGAATCGTGATGTGCCCAGGGGGGTGGAGGGGGGTGGGTGTGGCGGGCCAGGCACGGGCGTTATCGCGAGTAATGACAAATAGACTCTATGTCCACGTCCGCCGTTGCGTAGTCCCCCGAGGAGTGGTGAACGCGGATATCCTCCCGCCTTCTGAGGCGGGCAGATATCCACGGCCCCAACGCAGTGGATGATATGGATATATCTTGGCGGTATCCGGCGCCGACCCCAGATATCCGCGCGGACTTCTGGCAGTTTGTGCTTGTGCCGCTTTTGGGTGTTCTCCCAGGACCAGAGCTGCGTCACGCAGTGCCAGGTCTGCGTGGAGGAGCAGAAGTGCAGGACCCTCAGGAGCGACCGCTGCGGCGTGTGCCTGCGGGAGGTGCGCGATTCCACGCGCGCTAGGGCGACCGCCAACGGAGTGACCATCGACTCGGGCGGTGTGCCGTTGGCGCACGAGGGTGTGCAGGTCCGGCTGGAGGCCGCGCGGTTCCGCTCCGTGGACGAGATACGCCTCACCAGGAGAGCCCGCGATGCGGTCCTCGTTGCGCAGCGGCAGGTCGAGTGGGCCGCCGAGGAGTGGACCGACCAGTCCCACGAGCTCCACAGGGCCAAGGCGAGGCTGAAGCTCGCGCAGGAGCAGTACGCGATATCCACGGTAGAGCACGCCAAGAAGGTGAAGAAGCTCGAGAGCCAGATCGCCAGGACCGAAGAGACAACGGCATACACATTTTGGCAGAGGCCCACGCGGATGTCTTGGACCTGCGCTGAACTCCACCCCTGGCGCGCGGAGGCGCGGCCAGGGGGCCTCCAGCGCAGATCCGAGAAGTCAGCGCGAAGCTTCGAAAGTCTGTGTGTCTATACGGTGGGGGCGTTGGTTAAGGAACGTGCCCAGGAGGCGCCAGACCCTGAAGGATTCCTGATCTAATGAGGGCGGCGATGATATCCATGGCCGAGCCTCGATTGGAGTACCACCAGCTTCCAGACTCTGGATTCCTTATCTAAGGGTTCCAGGGGTGGACCTGAACGGTGTTTTGGCGACATCGTGGGCCGTTTTCGTTTCGATATCGTTTTGCAGCAAGGGCGAACTCAAGGTAGAACGAAACGCGGGAAAACGAAAACAAAGCCACAACGACAAGCACTGTTTGGGTCCAGCCATGAGGAGGACCACTTGGGCCTCGGGAAGGGGCTCTGGCCCTCGAGCTCTCCCTGAGGTCCTAGGTGGGGGGGCCTCTTCGTGGCCAGGGCTAGCCGTGTCCAGGAGAGCCTCTCCGTTCGTTCCCTGTTCGGCGCTCCTCCTCCCTCCCTCCCTCCCTCCCCTCCCTCCCTCCCTCCCTCCCTCCTCCCCCTCTTCCTCCTCCTCCGCCTCCTCCTCCTCCTCCTCCGCCTCCTCCGCCTCCTCCTCCTCCTCCTCCTCCTCCTCCTCCTCCGCCTCCTCCTCGCAGCACACGGTGGCTGCACACCCATCGGAAATCGTGAGAAGGAGCACGAGTTCTCAGGGGCTCCGGATGTCGCTTCCGAGAGTCAAGAATCTGGACATGGGCCCTGCGCGATCTCTCGGAGCTCCTCTCGTCCGTGGAGCTTTTTGAAGATCTAGACCCGTGCTCTCGTGCAGCTCAGCGAGCGCTTCGAGTGAAAGGCGCATCTTCCTTGGCCGAAGACGCGTTTTTCTCGCGGCTCCGAGCGGGCTGCCAGCCTCTGCTCCTCGCAGGACGCGGCTCGAGCGGGCGCGGCTCCAGGAGGAGCTGCGCGGGGCCGAGCGCGAGGCGCGGGGGGCGCGGGAGGCGGGCGCCGGGCAGGGCGCAGCTCGCGCGCGGGCGGGCGGCGGCCGGACCAGCCCGGAGGGCGCGGCCCGCGGCGAAGCGGTGGTCGCTGGGGGGGGTTGCCGGAGATGTGCCCCCTGGCAGGGCCCGAGCCGATTCCTCCGCTCCGGCTCGATGCGACTCGGCTTCGGCCTCCGATGCCGAGTCGACTCGGCGTCGGACCCCGACGTGGGGCTCCGAGGTCTCCATGGAGGCCTGCAGGCCTGCCGAGGTCTGCCGATTCGTTGTTTCCCGACTCGAGGAGGAGGAGGAGGAGGAGGAGGAGGAGGAGGAGGAGGAGGGGGAGGAGGAGGAGGAGGAGGAGGAGGAGGAGGAGGACTTTCGATCGCCGATCCGACTTATTCGATCCCGGGATCCCCTGCCCTGGCCCAAGGTGCCCCCGTCGGCTACGCCGCATTCGGTAGCAGATCATGCTGGGAGCGAGGGGTGCCTTTTCGATTAGGGGGCCACATGCGAACCCTACCCCCTGCCCCCCACGATGGGAGGTTGGGGTTCACTTCGTTCGGGAGCTCCCGAGCGAAGTGAACCCCACCCTCCCCCTCAGAAATCGTGGGGGGCAGGGGGTAGGGTTCGCATGTGGCCTTCCATTTTCGATTCCGCCTTTGGTGCCGATGAGTGTCGAGCAGCGTCCGGGAGTCGGTGGGACAGCAGCGGTCCAGCGTCGGCTGGCGTCGATTCGCAAGAAGCGACGAGATGGTATGGGAGGCTCCCACGAGTTGCCACCGCAGTGGACGGGGGACCCTTCGCTGGAGTGGCCTCTGGTGCGGGCTCGCGTGGGTCTTCCCAGCACTGGCCTGCGTGCCTGGATCTGGCCTGCCCGCGGCCCCCTGAGGCCGCGCACCCGAGGCCACTCCTGCCAAGGGGCACTCCTTGCGCGTGGTCGACCCCAGCGTTTCGCTCGATCTTGGAGCCCCTGGCTGAGGCTCGCTGGGCCAGGGGGCGTCCTGGAGGCCGCGGGGGCCTCTTTGGAAGCCCCGGGGGGCACCTCGGGCCAGGGGGCACTCCTGTGATGGGCCTGTTTTCCACCACCACCACCAGGAGTTGGAGGGGGGAAGGAGGTGGAGGAGGAGGAGGAGGAGGAGGAGGAGGAGGAGGAGGAGGAGGAGGAGGACCCCCTCCCCCTTCCCCTCCTACTTATGGTGGTGGTGGTGGTGGTGGTGGTGGAAAACAGGCCCATCATCCTGGCAACACCAGATGGTCGGCGGCGCGCGCAAGGGGTTGACGCGAGGGGGGTGGCCTTCTGAGAATCAGGAGGGGGAAAAACACACAGACGCAATTGATGACGCTTCGCGAATCCCCACCAGGCCATCCAGAAACGATGCCCAGAGGAATTGCCTCGATCAGGGAAGTGGGCAGCACACAGAGGAAGCCATTATGCGACATCTTGGGATATCTTGAGCCATCTTGGAGTTCATTTTGGGCTCTCCCAGGCGCTCTTGGAGTTATTTCAATCAGTTGCTCCCCCCCCAAGAGGCCAACATGTGGCTAAAACCTCTTGTGAAATCAATGATTTGGCATTCTCGCCGATGCCTCTTGGAGCATCTTGAGTACCTCTGGGGGTCTGTTGGGGCCTCTTGGGGGTCTCCTGGGGGCCTCCTGGGGGCCTCTTGGGGGCCTCTTGGGCCAATCTTGGGGCCATCTTGGGACCTCTTGGGGCCTCATGGGCGCTTCTTGGGGCCATCTTGGAGGAGATCGATCAAACAAGAGGGGAGCTTTAATTAACCCCCCCCCCCAGGAGGCCAAAATGGAGCCAAAACCTTAGTACAATCCAGGATTATGGCTTCCTCGCCGAGGCCGTTTTGGACGCTCCGACGACTCGCGGAACCTCCTGTCCAGGCTGGTGGGGAGGGGGTAAACCCCTCCCCGAAGGGGAAGAAGGAGGGGTGCAAGAGGAAACGCTCTAAACCACCGACGCCCAGAGGGCTGGTGGGATTCATCGTCCAATCCCCAGAAGATATGGGAAAATATGGGCAGTGGGGGGGCAGACGAAACCCAGAAAATATGGGAAAACATTGGGAATCCTGGAATTTGTGTGTGTACTTAGTTGTGCGTCCCTGGGCTCCTTTAGAGGATGGCGATGGGGGGCGTCTCAGGGTCGGGAGCTTCTGGCTGGCGTGTCGCGCCGCCGGTCCTGGCTCCCCGGGCCTTGGCCCGACACGCTGGCCGCTCCGCGGCCCCCCCCCCGGCGCCCACGTGCCGAGCCTCTCCCGAGCACCCCGCCCCGCGGAGCGGAGCGGCACGCGATCCGCTCACGGGGCACGGCGTGTCGCCGGGGCCGCCGCGGCGGCAGGATCCGGACGGCAGAGGGCACCGGGCTCGTCGGAATCTGCTCAGGCGCGCCCGGAGGCTTCCAAGGAGGCCTCTTGGAACCTCGGGGC
>CAUYUJ010018518.1:0-95000 GCA_963575745.1 Prorocentrum cordatum | reverse complement strand
CCGACCTGCAGCCCCCCGGTGCGCGGGATCTGGCCCGGCCTCCTCGCGGGCGTCGAGGGAGCGCGGTGCGCAGAACGGCCCCCCCCCGGCCGCGAAGCAGTCGCGCGACGAACGGGTCCAGGCACCCAGGCGTGCAGGACATTGCTCACCCACGACAGCACATGTTGACCAGCGTGGGCGCCAACCAGTGTGTGTTCCAGCACTCTGTGCAGATCATCTTGCGTGGTGCAATCCATCCGGTGCGATATCGATTGTGCAATCTAGGTTGTTCAAGATACGCCGTACATTCTATATTGTGCATTCTTCGTGGAGCAACATAGGTGGTGCAGTCTATGTGGTGCAACAATCACTTGCTCAACTTGAAGCTGTCCTCTCCACTGCTCGCGCAAACATCCCACCCTCCCACCCGCAACTTGGTTTGCAAAACCTCTTAAGACCGACTACGACGACACCGACGACAACGACGACGACGACACCGACGACGTCTCCGACGACTTCGACGACGACAACGACGCCGACGCCGACGACGACGAGACGACGACGACGACGACGCCAACGAAGGCGACGACGAGGGAGGAGGAAGGACGACGACGGCGACAACGACGACAACGACGACAACGACGAGGGAGGAGGGAGGACGGCGACGACGCGAACGACGACGAAGGAGGAAGGACGGCGACGCCGACGACGACAACTACGAGGGAGGAGGGAAGACGACGACAACGACGACGACGACGACGACGGCGACGAAATAGAACCGACGACGAGACGCCGACGATGGACGACGACGACGACGTGGGAGGAGGAGGACGGACGACCACGGCGACAACGACGACGGAAACGACCACGACGCCAAAGAGGACGACGACGACGAACACGAGAAAAAACAGAGGACGACGTAGGCGGCGACGACGACGACGACGCGGGAGGAGGGAGGACGGCGACGACGAAGACGACGACGACGCAAGAGCGCCCGCGCGCACGCTTTTATTGAAAATCCGTGTTGCGAAACCTTGGGTTTTTGGGCGTTTTCTGGACGCACGATTTTGAAATCCTTCCGAAACCGATGGGTTTTGAAGGTTTTCGGCATACGCCCGCGACGACGCGCGCGTCTGCATTTCGTCCCGTTTTTTGCGGAGGATTCTCGCGACGGCACACGCGCAAGGGCGTTCGACAGATTTCGACATGCGCGCGCGAAGCCCGTTTGGTAGCATTTTGTGAAAATCTTGAAAACCTATGGTTTTCTTAAGATTTCGCAAGAGCTCGCGCGGAAGCTTTTTTAGCAAATCAGTGTTGCGAAACCAAGTGTTTTTTGTATGTTTTTGGGAACTCGATTGCGAAATCCTTCCGGCACCGAAGGTTTTTGAAGGATTCCGGCATGCGCGCGCGACGACGCGCGCGTGTGCATTTCGTTTTTTTTTTTTTTGCAGGGGATTCGTGAAAATGTGCTATGCTAGAACAAAGAATGTCACCGCATAGTGTTTTTCACAAGGGAACCTCAGGGGGGGGAACCCGGCTTGCCTGGGATGGTATGATTTCATATTTAGGATGGACGAGTGGTCAGAATCATATATGATTTACAAACCCGAAAGGGGAACGGATAAGTCCGGGGGGGGTAGAGTCTATTTTTTTTAGAAAAGGAGAATTAGCGGTGGTACAATATATGTTGTACGAGTTCTGTTATGCGAGATATGTGGTGCATTTTAATATGTGTATATATATATGGTACACTATATGTGGTGCGCAATCGATGTGGTGCAGTCGACGTGGCAAAATCTGCGTAGTGCAATCCATGGTTTGCCATCTACGTGGTTCAACCTATGTAGCGCGATATGTGTGGTGCAATATATGTTGTGCGTTCTCAGCTGTGCAATATTGGTGGTGCGATAAGGGTGATGCAATTTGCGTGGTGCACAATCTATGTGGTACATTCGATGTGGCGCGATATGGTGCAACCGATGTGGTGCAATTGACTACCTTGCGCCGCTCTTGGCCACCTCCACTGCTCGCACAAAACATACCGCTCACCCACCCGCACCTTGGTTTGCGAAACCCATGCGACGGCGAGTGCGATGACTGCTTGGCGTTGGCTGGTGCGTCTGTGCGGCTTTCGCTGCCCGCGCATGCGCGCGCGCAGCGGCCAGCTAGCTTGGCGCGACCGACGTGGCCGCTGTGTCGCTGACCGTTGAGCACATCCCAGCGGACATGTCAGTGCAAGTCGGTGACTTGGGCGGGCGCGGTATTATGGCAACGACGATAACGGTGAACACGATGATGATACTAGCGATGTTGGTGACGACGTTGGCCGCGCTAACCCAAGCACGCGCGCGCAGCGGTCAGCTCGTTTGGCGCGACCGACGTGGCCGTGGTGGCGCTGACCGCTGGGCACATCCCAGCGGACACTGCAGTGCGAGTCGGCGACGTGGGCGGGCGCGGTATCATGGCAACGTCGACAAAGGTGGGCACGATGATGGTCGTAGCGATGCTGGTGGCAATGTTGACAACGACGACGGCGCGGCCAGTGCGCGCGCATATGCTGATCGCGCCGACGACGATGACGGCGTCCTCGCGTCAGTGATGAAGGTTTTGGAAAGAGTTCGACATGCGCGCGCGGCCGACGCGCGAGAGTGGCCCGCATGGTATTATTTGACACGGATCGTGCCCCCCCCAGAACGCAGGCAATGGCGCGCGAATGATTTTGGCATGCGGCGCCAAAGTCCCGTTCGGCAGAACGTCGTGGACATGTTGAGAAACCGGCGGTTTTCTTAAGAGTTCGCAAGAGCCCGAGCGCACGCTTTTTGAAAATGATGTTGTGCGACCATGTGTGCTTATGTTTTTTTGTTGGACGCTCGGTTTTCAATCGCCACGAAACCGAAGGTTTTTGACGGATTCTGGCATGCGCCTGCGACGACGCGCGCGCATCTCGTCCATTTGATTGGGGCGGATTCTCGCGACGGCACGCGCGCAAGGGCGTTCGAACGATTTCGGCATGCGCGCGCGAAAAGCCAGTTTGGTAGCGTTTTCCGGACATGGGGGAACAACTTGTGGTTTTGTTTAAGAACTCGCAAGAGCGCGCACAAACTTTTTGTTGAACATCCGTGTTGCGAAACCCTGTGTTTTTTAGCAGTCGGTTTTGACATCGCTACGCGACTGAAAGGATTTTCTCGGAAGGATTTCCGCATGCGCGCGCGACGACGCGCGCGTGTGCACTTCGCCCCATGCGTTGCAGGGGATTTTTGGAAATTGATGATTTTTGATGCACGATTGTGCGCGCATGCACTTTGTTTCATTGGATGGTGGGCGGGGCCGGTACCAGTTCGGCTGGGATGGTACGGATTGATTTTTAGGATGGGCGATGGGGCAGCACCATATGTAAATTGCACATTCCCAAGGGGTACCCATACGATTGGCCCCTGAAGGGTGGTGGGGTCTATTCTTTTTAGGAAGGGAAAGTTAGTTTCTGTCCGCGGTGAGTTGTCGATTCCACTGCTCGCGCAATCATGCCACCCACCCGTTTGCAATTAGGTTTGCAAAACCCATACCGCGGCGATTGCGATGGCTGCTTGGCGCTGGCTGGTGCATCGCTGCGGCTGCGCTAGCGCTCGCAGGCTCGAGCGGAGAATGGCCAGCTAGCCTGGCGCGACCGACGCGGTCGCGGTGCGGCCGCGGTGGCGCTGACCGTTGGGGACTTCCCAGCGCGTCTCGCAGGCCGCGCTGTCGCGCAGGCACTTCAGTGCAAATCGGTGATTTCGGCGGGCGCGGTATGGTGGCGACGTCGACAGTGACAGACACAATGCTGATAGTAGAGATGCTGGTGGCGATGCTGACAATGACGGTGGTAGCGCCGATGACGGCGCCGATGCGAATCACGCCGATGTCGGCGATGGTGTCCACGTGTCGGTGATGAAGGTTGCGGAAGGATTTTTGCATGCGCGCGCGGCCGACGGGCGCAGGTAGTCCGCATGGTGTTATTTGACAGGGATCGTGCCCCCGCCCCAGTGCGGGCGCAAGGGCGTGCGCAGGATTTCGACATGCGGGCGCGCGAGAGAGGAGAGGATGCACATTTGGACACACCAGCGCTATGTTGAAGAAGTGGCAAGAGCACGCGCGAAAATTTGGTCGACAATAAATGTTGCACACGCGCGTGTTGTTTTACATGTTTCGGGAACACTGTTCTTGAAATCTTTGCGACCCCTAAGAGAAGTTCGCGATTCCGGGATGTGCGCGACGCCTCGCGCGTGCGCAGGTCGTTCCAGCGTTTGCAAACATGTTTCCATATGGGTGGAATGTTACGAGCGAGTGTGCGCGCATATTATTGTTCGACGAGGATGACGGGGGGTTCGATACAGGCTTGGTTAGGACGATGTGAATCATATTAATAATGTACGGTGGGACACACTCGTGTGTACATTGTACATCCTTTTTTTGGGGCGGGTATTTCCGACTTCGGGAAGATGGTGGTTCCGTTTTTTTTTTTTTTTTTTTTTTTTTTTTTTTTTTTTTATATATATATATATATATGTATATATTTATATTATTTTTTGTTTAAAAACATCAAAAAATGATTATTACTATATATATATATATAATTGAAATGACCGTTTATGTTGTGCACTATAAGCGGCGACGGGGCGGCGACGAGGTGGCAACGGGGCGGCAACGGTGGCAACATAGCCGCCAGACCGACCCTCAGGTCCAGACGACGGGCGGCGACGGGGCGGCGACGGCGGCACTATAGCCGCCACGCTGGCCGCCCTACCCAAACGACGGGCGACGACGGGGCGGCGACGGCGGCATCGTAGCCGTCAGACCGACCGTCACGCCCATTTATCTGTTCCACAAATCAGAGCCTTTCACGTGCAAGCGCCAAACATTGTTTTGGGAAAAAGCGTTTTGCCCTTTTCCCCTCCCTCCTCCACCCCGTCCCCCTCCTTCTCCCCCCCTGCTCCTTGTCCCCGTCGTCCTCGTCCTCCTCGTAGCCCCGTCGTCGTCATCCTCCTCCACCCCTTCTGCTCACCATCACAGAGAAACCCTGCTCGCGCACCCAGACCTGTCGGCAGGGCGGTCTGGGCGTTTGCCCCGAGACATCTCGCCCGCCCCTGACCCCTACAGTTGAAACTTGCAGCAGTCACGGTGGGGGCGTTCGTTAAGAAATGTGCTCAGGAGGCTTCAGCCAGGATGTTTCCTTAAACTGATGAGGGCGGCGGTGATATCCATGGCCATGCAGCAATTGGTGTTCCACCAGCTTCCAGACCCCGGATTATTTATCCAACGGTTCCTCATCCAATGCCCTCACCGTATGCGGATGGAGGGCAAGTCCTGTGTAAAATGGGGCTTGCTCCTGAGCTCTTCAGTATTTGCATCAGTTGCGCGTCTGGAGGCCAGGTCCTTTTCGACATGCTGCTTCCTGTTTAGCGCCATGCGCACTCGTCTTTCGATATTCAGCACGTGCAAGGATGGATGGCGATACGTATTCGAAACGGGTCTGTCAGCATAGCCCCACGCACATTCTTTGTACACGCTCGCAGCAGCTGTAAGGTAGTGGGATGTCCGTTTCCAAGATGTTGCCCTCGCGTTGACACCCCGTGTACTCGTTTCAACGTCTCGCAACAGCTAAATGAAAGACTGATGGGGGGCGTTCGGTTTTCAAAATGTGGCTTGCGCTAGGGACTTTTGAAACTTTAGCGACCGGAGGCTTGACTACATGGAGCAGCTGCATGCGTGGAGAGCGGCTCCTTCTCAGACTGAGGCTCTCGCTTGACACTTACTCTTACGTGGTGACCATATGTGTACGCTGGTGCAACAGTTTCGCGTTCTCATCAAGATGGGGCTCTCGCTGAAACCTTTATGAACTTGACGACCCTCGTGAGCGGCGAACATATCCATATCCACATCCTCGCGGTCTGGATTCCAGGGCGCGATCCCGTGGATGCGCGGTCGCATGGCTACGTTCCGTGTGGGGCATCCGCGAAACAAGTCCCCGCGCCCATGTGATCGAGGCCCAGGGGCCCAGCCCGCGAGGCCGTGGATATGGAGATGTTTCCCTCCAGCGAGACCCTACTGGATCCCACTACGGTGGGGGCGTCGGTCGAGGAACGTGCCCGGGAGGTTTCCGACCCTGGAGGGCTCCTCCTCTGACGAGGGCGGCGGCAGTATCCACTGCCAATCCGCGACTGGATTTCCACTGGCTTCCAGACCCTGGATTCCTTATCCAATGCTTCCTTATCCAATGCTAGGGGGCCACATGCGAACCCTACCCCCTGCCCCCCACGATTTCTGAGGGGGAGGGTGGGGTTCACTTCGCTCGGGGGCTCCCGAACGAAGTGAACCCCACCCTCCACCTCAGCAATCGTGGGGGGCAGGGGGTAGGGTTCGCATGTGGCCCCCTCAATGCCCCCCACCGCGCGTATCACCCACAGACGTGAGAGATCTGTCCATCTCGCAGCGGGGCTCCTCGTCTGCGCGGGCGGCCCAGGGGGCGCTCGCCTGCCGAGCGAGCGCCTCTCGCAGAGCCAACGGAGGCTTCCAGGGACGCGTGGGGAGGGGGCTCTCGGGAAGGGAGCGCTGATTCTTCCAGAATCGCTGACGCATCTTGGGTTTTTTCTGGTGCCCCTTCTCCTCCCGTGGCGACGCGCGGAGGGTTGATTCCAGAATCGCTGACGCATCTTCTGGTTCCCCTTCTCCTCCCCGGCCCCCCGTCTTCCTCCGTGAGCCCCCTTCGGCCGCTGGGTGCGAGGCCAGCGTGGAGCCCCCGAGGGAGGCGCTCAGCCCGCTGTGTGGCAGGCTGCTCAGCGCGGCCAAGGCCCCGCCCAGAGGGTCGCCGTTCACCCCCGTCGTCGCTTGTCGCCGTTGTTTGTAGTCAGGGGAGTAGTGATGAAGATAGTAATGATGATGATGATGATGCTGATGCTGATGCTGATGCTGATGCTGATGATGATGATGATGATGATGATGATGATGATGATGATGATGATGATGATGATGATGATGATGATGATGATGATGATGATGAGGAGGAGGAGGAGGAGGATGAGGATGATGATGATGATGCTGATGATGATGCTGATGAAGTCAATGCACTCCTCTCCGCACCACCACCCCGCTGCCCTTGCCTTCTCTTCTTCGCACTGACATGTTTGACTGCTGCAGCTATTTAGGCTCTAGAACAGCGGAAAAAGGAGCGTGCCCGCCTTTGCGCGCGTCGGCCGGCGGGCCGGCCTCCTCCCTTCAGGGTTATTCTGCAGTCAGCTTAACGGAACGCTCTTTCCTTGCCATGGTTTCGGCGGAACCCCCTGAACATGATGCACGATCGGAACATATTGCAGGGATTGTTGATGTTCAGGCAAAAAGCTGGTTATCAGCCGAAGCGACGTCTCAGCGGATTCGCAGGAATGGGCGTTCGGAGGGATAGAACAACAACGCCGTCCCGAGCGCATGAACAAGGCCGGCGCCCATAGGGGGCGGCATCATTCTCTCAATCTTCCCAGAAGGCAAACGTTGGAGTCTGTGTTTGATTTGACAGAAGGGAATTCCTTTACGGATAACCCGACGAAGACAAGAGCTCACACGCCAGGCGGAAGATGTGGCTCAGCCAGTAGTTCCGCCAGAATGCCATCTGAATTCGCATCAGTACTCAAGCCCACGGATGTCAGTCGACTCGACCCATGGACAGGAGATATCGCCAGGAATTGTTCCCATAGCAGTGGTGGATGAAGGAAATTGGAACGAAGAACAAGTAACACAGCTTGTGATGAATGGACAGGGCGAAGACGAGTGCGACGGACAATCAGAGGGAGTGAGCTCACTCCCTCTCTCTCTGACGGCTGAATCCAAAAATCCCAGCCTACCCCCCCCTTCCTCCACACGCCCTCCAGCCCAACGGCGACCGCGGCGACGGCTGAGCGCCGCGGCGGCGGCGCCGCCGAAGCCGACGAGGACGACGAGGACGACGGCGGGGACAACGAGGGCGAGGAGGACGACGAGGAGGATGCCGACGACGACGTCGAGGACGACGAGGACGACGAGGGCGAGGACGACGACGGCGACGGCGACGGCCGCGGCGGCGGCGCCGACGCCTGCGGCAGCGACGGCGATGGCGACCGCAGCGACGGCTGACCGCCGTGGCGGCGCCGCCGCCGAGTCGGGCGACCTGGCCGCCATCGAGGCCCTCGGCGCGCGGGCGCGCGAGGCGGGCGAGCAGCCCAGCGCCCGGGGCCCAGCGGCACCGGCGGCGGCGCCGCCGCCGTCGTCGACGTCGTCGTCCTTTTTCTCCCAGGGGGAAAAAACACGCAGATAATCCATCGTCGATGATTTGTCTGTTTTTATGTGTGTGTATCCTAGGGCCCCTTCATTCTCGTCGCCGACGTCGTCGTCGTCGTCGAAGTCTCTCCACCTTTGTCGCATGTGGCAAATGGATGCGCGGTTTTTGTTGATTCGCCCCCCCCGCATAGCCACGTGAGAAGCTTCCCCACGGGCGGTGCTTTCGTCGTCGTCGTCGCCGCCGCGGCCGCCGCCGTCGTCGTTGTCGTTGCCGTCGACGTCGTCGGCGTCGACGTCGTCGTCTCCTCATGCGCGACCTGCTGCTCCTATTGGTCCTCCTCATCCCCGCTTTCCTCCGCGGCAGCAACACATCGCCAGAAATGAGTCGAGAGCCCCCGGTGGGCCCACGCCACCAAAAGCCACGGCGTGGGAGGTCTGGAGGGGTGGAAGAGCGGATTTGAGATGCAGGGGATGGGGAGGCTGAAGGATTTGGAGAAGGGTAAGGGATGAGGAGGGGTGGGAGAACGAAGAGAGGGATGCAGTCATTCCGCATAGTAAGGATGAACGATTTTCCAAGGTTGCCCCTGCATCCTTGTCCCTTGGCCCACCCTTGGCCTCTCTCTTTGGCCCACCCCGTTCGAAAACTGTGAACTTTCCAAGACCCTTGCATCCCTATCGCTCATCCTCATTATATGGGTTGAATGTACGGAGGTGGTGATGAGGCTGTTGACGTCGTAGTCCCCAGACCCCCGACGTCGCGATTGGAGTCACGTCGCAGCGTGGGCATCCGGGGGTCTCGACACCCTCCCTGGGACATTTGTGTTCTCATCCTGGGCAGTTTTTTGCGGTTTCGGGGGGCCTTGCGAGACCCCCCCAGAGACCGAACGTAGAAAGATGGGTCCCGCAACCCTGCCAGAACGAACACGCAAGAAGGGTTTGATGGACCACGCTGGAGTGAGCGGCCCAAGGCCGCGCATCGAAGGCATCTGCTAGTCTCATGCTTTGGATGCAAGGGTGCGCCAGGACCCACACCTATATACGTATATACATGTAACATGCATACCTGTACACACATATATATATATATATATACACACCATACACATACATATATGTACAATATTGTATTGGCGTTTAGCGCCATGCACCTTGGTCCTTGAAGTCTGGGATGCAGGCACAAGGGTAAAAAGGTATCACATAAAGTGTAGCGATAATTCCTTCTAGCCTTTTCCGGCATCGTCGTTATACTCATGTTATCTATTATTTTGCGTTCTTGTTTCCTTTTCCTCTTCCTCCATCACGCCCTACCATGCAATTCGTCTATTCTCCTCAGCTCCTTTGCGGAGGCTCCTCCTTGGAGAGCGTCATGGGGGCTTCACGAAAGTTGTGCAGGACTTTTTAGGGGGCCTTCTGCATGTCTCCTGGGCGCTTTCTGGGGGCCTCTGGGGTTGTCCTCGGGCCTCCCTCCTTCCAACCGCGGTCTCCCCGAACGACCAGGTCACGATTTGGAATACTTCGGGGGGCGTCTTGGGACAATCTTGGGCCGTCATCGGGCTCCCTTCGGGCCATCTTGAGACCCTGTTGGGCCGTCTTGAGGCTCTTGGACTTCCTGGAAGCCCTCCTGGGTAGTTGTCGGCCCAGAAGACCGACGATTTGAGCATTCCCCAAATCATGCAAACACCCACGGGGAATTCATGTTGTTGTTGGTGGTGTTGGTGTTAGTGTTGGTGTTGATGTTGTTGTTGCTGCAGCTGTTGTTGCTGTTGTTGCTGCTGTTGTTGTTGCTGCTTATGTTGCTATTGCTGCTGCTGTTGTTGTTGCTGTTGTTGCTGCTGTTGTTGTTGCTGCTGCGTTTGGAAGGCCTTTTGAGGGTCTTCTTTGGGTCGTCTTCGGGCGTCTGGTGGGTGTCTGGGGTCTCTTGGGGCCCTCGTGGGGCCTTTCGGCCGTTCTCACGACCGAGTTTGGCCCGTTGCCCAGGCCCAGCAGGGGCTTCCAGGAGCCCGGAAAGTTCTGGGGACCTTCTGTTGGGGCGTTCAGGGGGCCTCTGGGTCCACTGATCCTGAGGCCTCTGTTTTTGGGGTGGGGTCTCCCCCCGGGATCGCAAAACTGTAGAACATGGAATCTATGTGACATATATACACGTCTATAACTATACATATACAAACATACAAACATATATGTGTATATAGGTGTATGTATATACGAATGGATGTGTGTATGTATGCATGCATGCATGCATGCATGCATGCATGTATGTATGTTTGTTTGTATGTATGTATGTATGTATGTATGTATGTATGAATGTATGAATGTCTGCATGTATGTATGTACGTGTGTATGTGTGTATGTGTGTATGTATGTATGTATGTGTATGTGTGTACGTATATATATACATATTTTTATATATATATATACATGCGTACATATATACATGCGTATATATATACATATATATATATATATGTATATATATATCCTTCTCTCGTGATGGCCGACCCCCGCGAACATGAGGAATCAACATGCGACCACGAAGCGTCGGGTGGAAGGACTTCAGGCGGGGAGCAAACTACACACACCCACACATATATATATATATATATATATATATATATATATAGATATTTGTGTGTGTGTGTGTGTGTGTTATTGAATCGCTTCGCTCATTCCGCCGCTCCATGTTGCCTCGCCGCTGTCGTTTGTCGGGGTGTCATTGTCAATGCGGTGCCGTTGGGCGGCTGCCATTTTTCAGAGGCGGTGGGTGGTGGGTCAGAGGCCTCATGGATGTTGGTTGAGCTCTCGTGGTTGGCCTCTCGGGGGCCTCTGGGAGGCAGTTTTGAGGCCTCTTGGGGGCCGTGTTGTAGCCCCTGTGGGCCTCTTGGGGGCCTCTTGGGTCTTCTTGGGGTGTCTCTTGGGGGCCCCTTGGGGCCTCTTGGGGGCCTCTCAGGGCCTCCTGGGGGCCTCTTGGGGCTGAAACTAGACTTTTCGGTTCCTGGTCCCCTTCTTGGGCCCCCTGGGGCCGTTTTGGGGCCCTCTTGGACCGTCTTGGGGCCCTCTTGGGCTCTTTTGGGCCCATCTTGGATGCGCCCTGCAGGCACTTCAATTTTCTAAACAGGTTCCGCCGGAATCTTGGTGACAGTGATATCCTTGCTATATCCTGGCGACCCCCGAGAATGACCATGGCCCCTGTCCCACGGATTTGGGGCCAGGCTGATGGGAGAGACGTTGCTTCCCCTCGCCTCTCCCCTCTCGGGCCAGGCGGGTGTCCCCCGCCCTTGGCCCCGGGGCCCGCCTGACGTACTGCAGACGTCGGTGTGGTTGCCCCCCCCTCCCAGGGCCGCCCGTGTTCCTCGCTGCCCGTGGTCTGGCTCATCACTCTCAGCGGCGGCTAGCTGCGGCCCTGGGGGACCACGTGGTGTGTGTTGGCGTTCCCCGGGTCTCGGGCGGAAGTGCCAAGCGGCGGACTGGGTCAGACTTTGCCACCTGGCTCTCGTGTCCGTCACAGTGCAGCTCCCCCAGGTGCATCGCCCTATGACATCGGCTCGCCCCCTCGCATAGGCGCCACTCGCCTAAGGGCATCGGTTCGCCTTGCTCGCACAGACGCCACGTGCCTAGGGAGGTACAGCCAGGTCTGTTCAATTGGGGATACGCTCGTCCCCGGTTCAGTTTGGCGTCCTCCAGAAGGCAGCACTACCACCAGTACCGCCCCCCCTCTTACTCTCCCCGCTGGCGATGCTCACCACGCCTGCTGGTCTTCCCCCCCTCACTCTGAGGCCTGACGCCGTGCCGGCACGCACTGCGTGGCCCACAGTCGCGTGGTTCTCCCTTGCACTGTGGGGCGGTCTGGCGGTTGGTGGTATCGCCGCGGAGTGGTTCAGCCTTCCGCAGCAGCTACAGCACCCCAGGCTCACCACCAGCTTCCGGCAGATGGCGTTGCACCACGTTCCGCGACAGCTCAGCCTCCCATCTAGCACACGTCGTCCAGGGCGTTTGGAGCCTGGCGCCCCACCGGCGACTCACTCCACCGGCCTCGCACTTGCCCCCACTTAGATTGACGGACTTGGTTATCCTGGTTCACGTCTCACACTGTGGCAGGCGCCGGATTCCATGACATTTTGTCTGTGCGCGTGCTCGAGCTCTCAGGACACCCCTGCCGTCAGCTCCCCTTCAGCTTCGCGGCTGCTTTGTGAGCGGGCCGGCCGTGCCTGTTGTAGCTAATTCGCCTCGTTCGTGCCCTGGACTTTGCTTCTTGCCGCCTGATGGTTGTCTCGCAGCCGCGACCAAACAAGGATCCCCACCAGCCCATCCAGAAACGATGCCCAGGCGAGTTGAGGGCATCAGGGAAGTGCAGGAGCAAAGAGGTGAACGGCCGAACCTTGCGAAGGAGGGAGGAGGAGGAGAAGGAGGAGGCTGGATGGATGGATGGATGGATGAGGGAGTGTGGAGAAAGGAGATGAATATGATGATGATGAGGAGGAGGAAGAGAATGGAGTAGGAGGAGGAAGGGGGAGCAGGAGGAGGAGGGCAAGCAAAAGGGCGAGAGGTCTCTTGGATGCCTCTCGGAGCCTCTTGGGATATCTCTTGGGCGCTTCTTGGAGGCATCTTGGGACGTCATGGAGGTCTCTCTGTGGTCCTGGAGGGCTCTTGGGCGTGTTGGGTGCCTCGGGGAGGGCCTCTTGGGGCCGCTTGCGTGCCAGGGGCTCCGCGCGCGCCAGGCACCCCTGGGACCCGAACGTGCCAGGCACGCTTGGTGCGCACGCCACGTGCTCCGAGCGCGCCAGGTGTGCTGCACACTCCAACCGCGCCAGGTGCACCACGTCCAGGGCACGCGCAGAGTGCGTCAGGTGCGCCTGCGCACTTGGCAGCACACATCAGGAAACATGTCGGCCCCCGCCATCCATGTCGAAAACCCATGCCCACCATTGTGTTTGGTGGGCCTGCGCACAGCAGGCCACGCGACACCACCCCCGCCGTCCCTGTCAGAAACCACTTGCCAATGATCGTGGGGTGGCCGCGCACGATCCAGATTTGGCCGCGAGGTGCATATGGTTTTTTGTCCGGGATGGTAGCCATGCGCACAGCAGGGGGTATGCTGACACCCCCGCCGCCCCCGTCCAAAATTAGCTTGACGAAAGACCCACCCATACGCAGTTGTGAATACCGCAATTATGAATACCATATTCGCCCACGCTCCCTATGTGGCCACGGCTTCCCGCCGGAACCCGACATGCTCAGGGGCACGTTCGCGGCCGTCTTCGCGGGCGCCGACGACGACGAGGACGGCGCCCCCCTGACCAAGGAGCAAAAGTAGGAGAGGGTTCTGAGAACCATGAGGGAAGCTGCCAGTGGCGCCTTCGGTGGAGCTCCTATGGGGCCACGATCCTCGTGATGGGGTGTGCCGAAATGGCCCGAGGCCGCCATGCGACCCCTGCCGCTGGGGCCTTCTGTGGAGCTCCCTATGGGGCCGCGATCCTCGTGATGAGGTGTGCCGAAATGGCCCGAGACCGCCGTGCGAACCCTGCCGCTGGCGCCTTCGGTGGAGCTCCCTTATGGGGCCACGATCCTCGTGAGGGGCGTGCCGAAATTTCCCGAGGCCGCCATGCAAACCCTGCCACTGAGGCCTTCGGTGGAGCTCCCTATGGGGCCGCGATTTCATGATGGGTGCGCCGAAATGACCCGAGGCCGCCATGCGAACCCTGCCGCTGGCGCCTTCGCTGGACCTCGGCCAAGATCCTCGTAGGGGGGTGTGCCGAAATGGCCTGAGGCCGCCATGCATACCCTGCCACTGAGGCCTTCGGTGGAGCTCCCTATGGGGCCACGATTCTCGTGGAGGGGTGTGCCGAAATGGCCCGAGGCCGCCATGCGAGTTCCGCCACTGGGACCTTCGGTGGAGCTACCTATGGGGCCACGAAGCGTGTGAGGGGTGTGCCGAAATGGCCCGAGGGCGCCATGCGAGTTCCGCCACTGGGACCTTAGGTGGAGCTCCCTATGGGGCCACGAAACGTGTGAGGGGTTTTCCGAAATGGCCCGCGGCCGCCATGCGAGTTCCGCCACTGGAGCCGTAGGTGGAGCTCTCCTTATGGGGCCACGAAACGTTTGAGGGGTGTGCCGAAATCGCCCGAAGCCGCCATGCGAGTTCCGCCCGTGGGATTTTCGGTGGAGCTCCCTATGGGGCCACGCAACGTGTGAGGGGTGTGCCGACATGGCCTGAGGCCGCCATGCGAGTTCCGCCAGTGCGGCCATAGGTGGAGCTCCCTCTGGGGCCACGAAACGTGTGAGGGGTGTGCCGAAATGGCCTGAGGCCGCCATGCGAGTTCCGCCGCTGGAACCGTAGGTGGAGCTCCCCATATGGGGCCACGAAGCGTGTGAGGGGTGTGCCGAAATGGCCCGAGGCCGCCATGCGAGTTCCGCCCGTGGGATTTTTGGTGGAGCTCCCTATGGGGCCACGCAGCGTGTGAGGGGTGTGCCGAAATGGCCTGAGGCCGCCATGCGAGTTCCGCCAGTGCGGCCATAGGTGGAGCTCCCTATGGGGCCACGAAGCGTGTGAGGGGTGTGCCGAAATGGCCCGAGGCCGCCATGCGAGTTCCGCCACTGGGATCATTTGTGGAGCTCCTTATGGGGCCACGATTCTTGTGAGGGGTGTGCCGAAATGGCCCGAGGCCGCCATGCGAGTTCCGCCACTGGAACCTTAGGCAGGTGTAACTCCTTGTGGGCCACGGAACGTGTGAGGGGTGTGCCCAAATGGGGCGAGGCCGCCATGCGGGTTCGGCCACTGGGACTTTAGGTGGAGCCCCCAATGGAGCCAGGAAGCGTGTGAGGGGTATGCCGACATGGCCCGCGGCCGCCATGCGAGTTCCGCCAGTGGGACCTTCGGTGGAGTTCCCGAGGGAGCCACGAAACGTGCGAGGGGTGTACTGAAACAGAGACATGCGGAAAGCAAATGCAAGGATGGGGGAGGAGGACGAGGAGGAGGAGGAGGAGGAGGAGGAGGAGGAGGAGGAGGAGGAGGAGGAAGAGGAACGCAGGGCGCCGTCGGTTCAAAACGAAGACCCAACACCACAGGATGGTTAACAATGCAAAGTGTCCGCGGGCCTCACGAACATGATTCAAGACTTTGCCCCAAAGTGTACTTTGCGAGGGTGCGCCGCTGGATAACCCCAAGGGGGGGGGTTGGGACCCCCCCCCCCTTTCCTCGATCCGTCGTCGGGGACCCCCCCCTTCCCCCCCTTCCCGATCCGTCGTCGGGGAACTCACCCCCCCTTTCCTCGATCCGTCGTCGGGGAACCCACCCCCCCTCGCCCCCTTTCAAGGGGGGGGAGGGGGGGGTCCGATCCCCTCCCCCTCCCCCCCTTTGGCCGCACCCCCACCCCTCCCCCCCTTTCGCCACGCCGCCCCCTGACTCCGGAACCCGACCCCCGCCACCCCTACCCCTAGTCCTCACCCTAACCCAAACCCTTAATCCTAACCCCAACCACTAACCCCAATCACTACTCATTACGTACTCACTACCCACTACGGACTACTCGCTATTCGCTACTCACTTCTCACTACCCCCTACTCACTACTCACGACTCACTACTCACTATCCACTATTCACTACCCACCACCCACTACTCGCTACTCACTACTCCCTACTCACCACTCCTTCCTCCCTACTCACGAATCACTACTCACTCCTCCCTACCCACTACTCAATACTCACTACTCACTAAGCACTACTCACTACTCCCTACTCACTATCCACTACTCACTACTCACTACTCACTACTCATTGCCAACAAATCACTATTCACTACCCACTACTCGCTACTCGCTACTTCCTACTCCCTACACAATACTGATTGCACAGTACTCAGTACTCACTACTCGCTACTCCCATACTCGCTACTCGATACTCACTACTCACTCCCCGCTACTCACTACTCACTACTCACTACTCCCTACCCACTAGTCACTGCATAGTCTCTAGTCGCTAGTCACAACACACTCGTCACTAGTCACTATTCACTATTCACTACCCACTACTCACTACTTAATAATCGCTACTGGCTACCCACTATTCGCTACCCACTTCTTACTACTCACTGCTCACTACTCCCTAGTCACTACCCACTACTCACTACTCGCTACTCCCTGGTCGTTACTCACTAATCACTACACACTACTCACTACTGACTACTCTCTATTCACTACTCACTACTCACTACGCCCTAGCTCCTTACTCGCTATTCACTACTCACTCGCTACTCACTACTCGTTACTCCCTACTCGCTACTCACTATTCACTACCCAGCACTCTCTACTCATCACTACTCACTACTCACTACCCACTACGCACTACGTACTACTCATTACTCATAACCCACTACTCACTACTCACTACTCACTGCTCGCTACTCACTACTTACTATTCACTACTCACTATTCACTACTCACTACTCACTATTCACTACTCACTACGCAGTACGCACTTCTCACTACGCACTACGCACTACCCACTACTCACTACTCACTAATCATTCTTCGCCACCCACTACTCACTACTACCCACTATTCACTACCCACTACTCATTATCTCCTACTCCCTACTCAACACTCACTACTCGTTACTCGCTATTCACTATGCACTACTCACCACTCGCCACTCACTACTCACTTATCAGTACACACTACTCACTAATCACTACTCACTACTCCCCACTCCCTACTACTATTCCCTCTTCGCCACCCACTACCCACTACTCGCTACCCAATATTCACTACTCACTACGCACTAACTCACCACTCACTACTCACCACTCCCTACTCCCAACTCCGTACTCCCTACACACCTTCTCGGGTGCAGAAAGGAGAAGCGAAAGAGGCCCCCCCTCCCCGGCTCCCTTTCCGGCGCAAAGGGGGGGAGGGGGGGGGGGTCCGAACCCCGCCCCCCCTTTCCAGCGCCAAGAGGGGGAGGGGGAGGGGGGGGTCCGGATCCCCCCTTCCCCTTTCAAAGGGGGGGGGGGAGGGGGGTTCGGACCCCCCCCCCCTTTAAGTGGGGAAGGGGGGGGGGGGGGGGTTTGGACCCCCCCCCTTTGAAGGGGGGGAGTGGGGGGGGTTCTGCCCCCCCCTCCCTTTTAGTGTATTCAATGAGATCCACCGGCGCATTTTCTTACTTTTCATTGTTTTTGGACGCATGCTGCAAATGTGGAGGTCGAGTGCGGTTTGTATTGTTCTTTGACAGGGATTGTGGGGGGCGGGCCCGCATGGAGCCGGCATGGTTCCGGGTTGGCCGGCCGGGGCGGGGGAGGGGGAGGGAGGTGTGGAGGAGGAAACATTCTAAACCACCTCCGCCCCGAGGGCTGGTGGGATTTAGGTATTGTTAGGAATGCGAACGGCTTTTCAGATCCTTAACATGTCATACGTATTGCCGTGGAAGTCCCGAGGGCCCCTGTAGGATTTCCACACGTGACGTAATGATCTCATGCGAGGAGGGCCGAACTACTCCCTAAGTAATCCAGCGACTTCCCGGAGGAATCCTATGGACCCCGTCGTGCTTTCAAAGGCAGTCTGAGGAATCCGAAAGTTTTCCTGAGGAGCCCAATGCTTTCCTAAGTCATCCTGAGGGTTCCAGAGGAAGCCTGAGGACTTAGGACTTCCTCGGATTCCGAACCATTCCCTAAAGTAATCCATTCCCCGAGTGTTTCCTCCATGACTTCGATGGATGCTTCAGGACCCCGAAGACCCCGAAGAAATGTCTAAATGGATCGTTCAGCTTTCCTGAGGAGCATCGTCAGGAGAAGGGGGGTGGGTCACGAGGAAACAAGCCAGGATGGAAACCAGGATGAGCAGGAGCAGGACCAGGACTGTGATTGCTGCTGCTCCCTGCGATCTCTTGCCCCATTTCCTGATGCTGATTATGCTCCCCTTGTCGATGATCCCCGCCGTTCTGCTGCTGCTGCTGCTGCTGCTGCTCCTGCTGCGAAGGATAAAGGTGACGGCGGGGGAAGAGCAAGATGAGGACGAGGGCGCGCAGCGTCAGCGGCATGATAATGATGATCAATGATGATTGAGGGCGGATGAGGATCGATGAGGACGAGAGGAGGAGGAGGAGGAGGAGGAGGAGGAGGAGGAGGAGGAGGAGGAGGAGGAGGAGGAGGAGGAGGAGGAGGAGGAGTATCGGCGGCTAGCGAGGGGGGGAAGTGAGAAGGGGCTGGCCTTCTCGGAAGGGTCGGAATTCCCCCGGTCTTCTGGGAGTTTTTCTGAGCCTGCCCATGGAGACGCAGATTTGTTTCAGAAAAAGGCCGGAGGGCTTCTCAGAAGCCCCGCCGCCTTTGAGACGACCTTCTCCTTCTCACTTCCCCCCCTCGCTCGCCGCCAAGAGTAGGAGAGGGAGGACCAACATCAGTTCTGCTGCTGCTGCTCAAGGTAAGTGGGTGTGCTGGAGGGGCAGAGTAATTAGTTTGAGAACGATCAGCTTCATGAGGGGAAGAGGATAATGAGGAGGAGGAACATGATGATTCTGATGATGATGCTGCTGCTGATGATGATGATGGTGGTGGTGGTGATGATGATGATGAGGAGGAGGAGGAGGAGGACGTGGATGCATCCCGCCGCTGCTACCCCTCACGACGTTGGTCCTCCTCCTTCTCCTCCGCCTCTTTGCCCCGATGGAACGAGGACGAGAGGGGCATTCGAGATAGCGATGAGCACGATGATCATTATATAAGCGGGAGAGTTAATCATATGATGACGATGTTGATAATACTGATGATGAATATGATGCTGCTGATGATGATGGGTGTGATGATGATATTACTATGTTTCTGATGATGCTGGTGATGATGATGTCGATGATGAGGATAACGATGATGATGGTAATACTGATCATGGTCATGATCATGATGACGGCGACGATGATGATGCTGATGATGATGGTGATGGAGGTGGTGATGCTGATGCTGATACTTATCCTATTGCCACTGATGCTTTTTCTGCTGAGGAAGATGTCTGCTGAGGATGGTGCTGATGGCGATTGTGCTGCTGCTGATGATGATGATGATGGTGAAGATGATGATGATACTGATGATGCTGATTATGATTATGATGATGATTCCGCCGCTGTCGCCGATGTCGTTGCTGGTGCTGCTATTGATGATGGTGAAGACGATGGGATGATGATGCTGATGATACTGCTGACGATGCTACCGATGATGATGACAATGATGTTGATAATGATGATGGTGTTGATAATGGTGATGCTGCTGATGGTGATATGATGGTCTTGATCCTGATCAAGATGTTGACGACGACGAATATGATGATGACGCTGATGCTGATGCTTATGATGTTGCTGATGCTGACGATGATGATGATCATGATGGTGGTGGTGGTGATGATGCTGACGCTGATACGCATGCTGCTGCCGCTGCTGCTGCTGCTGAGGAGGAGGAGGAGGAGGAGGAGAAGGAGGGTGTGACTGAGCGACATCAGGAGCTGGATGATACCCAGAATGAGCTCTCCTGATGCTGGTCTCACCTCCCCGTGCGGCTGTTCACAGTCATCTTCATGTAGGTCAAATTAGCAGCATGGACATGACACATAGAAGGATGAGGGGATGGTTCATGCTATCGCAAGCATGGATCAAGGGGGCGTGGATTCGCGACGGGTCCCGTTTCCATTGGAACTCGCGGATTTCCGCCGCCGAACGAGGCGGCATTGGCCGCATTTTGGGGAGGGCACCTCCCCCGATCCATGGATTTGGCGACCGCGCGCCAAAATCCATGAATCGCAAATCCCTGTTTGCGCGCCCCCGAATGGTGTTGTGGGCCAGTATCAGACAAAAGATGAAGATGTGGTGTATGTGTGTGTGTGTGTGCCTCCGAATGGTGCCCCTCACGCTGGCGCTCACCTTCCTGTTCCTGCTCCCCCGGGCAAGGGGGACGACGGGGTGTGAGCAGGAACGTGGGGAGCGTGATAGATGTCAGGAACAGCTGCATCATGGTGGGTAGGAGTCGCGAGCCCATGAAGCGACGCGTCGAGCCTTTGGTCGGATTTGAGCTGTGTCCACTTTAGTTTGCTCTAGTGTTCTGCTCGTCTTGACCTTTTGTTGTTGCGATTGCGATTGCGATCGCGTCCAGTCGGGCCAGCGTCAGGAGGAGGCCCAGGAGGAGGAGGAGGAGGAGTCCCCAGCCATGTTGGCTCAAGCTTCCATGACTGGACGCAGGTCTTGAAGCAGGCGTGAGCAGCCCTCCTGCCTCTGCAAACCAGCCCCCCGCGCCGACACGATGGGCTGCTGCATGTCTTCCCGCCAGGCCCTCGCGCCCGAGGACCAGCAGGAGAGCGACGCCCAGGCCCAGTCGCAGAAGGCGCCCGTGGACCAGCAGCAGCAGGAGAAGAAAGGCTATGTCTATGGCTTCATCGACGTGAAGGACCCCGAGGAGTTCGAGAACGTCTACAGCCCCATGGTCGAACCGACCCTTGAGCCCTACGGAGGCAAGCTCATCCTGAAGCACGCGCTGACGCCCCAGATGGCGGGAAAAATGCGCATGAAGGTGTCCAAGGGCTTTGGCACCACAGGCCAGTGGGCCTTCATGCTGCAGTTTGATACCTTCGAGAAGGCCATGGGCTGGTTCATGGGTCCCGAGTACGCCGCGGTGACTGAAAAGCGTGACCAGGTCGCCGATTTCAAGATGGCCGTCGTCGAGGGCACCCCCATCCAAGCCGGGTCAGGCCTCGTGGTTGGCTTCTTCGACATGAAGAAGCCGGAGGAGTTCGAGGATGTCTACAACCCTATGGTCGAGCCGTCTCTGGACCCCTACGGAGGCAAGTTCGCTGTCAAGCACGCGTTGGTGCCCACGATGGCCGCAAAGATGGGCATGAAGGAGACCAAGGGGTTCGGCGCCACAGGCCAGGTGGCATTTGTCTTGCAATTCGCTGACTTCGAGAAGGCCATGGGCTGGTTCACGGGTCCCGAGTACACCTCGGTGATTGAAAAGCGCGACGAAGTCGCCGACTTCAAGATGGCCGTCGTCGAAAGCATACAGGAGTCTTTCGACCTGACGCGGTACACGGACGCAGAGAGCTTGTTCGACGCGCTTGCATTTAGCGTGGAGGGCCTCCACCCCGTGCGCTTGGTCCGCATGTCGTGGCTGCTGCAGCAGCGCGGTACGGTCCTGAAGAGGCGCCAGGAGCTGCCGGATGAGGCCTTCGTAACCGCGGACGAGCTCCGGGCCGTCTGGGAGGCCAGCGGGCGAGGAGGAAGGGACCATGTGGCGCCGATCATCACTATCTCGTTTTGCTGGGACTCACGCGAACATCCCGACCCCAAGGGGTTGCAGCTGAGTTTGGTGATCGACACGCTGGAGCATGAGTTCGAAAAGTACTCCAAGGCCTACGGCAAATTCCTGGGGTTCAGCGAGATGGGCGTCTTCTGGGATTGGCCCTCGCTGCTGCAGGGCGACCCCGACAAGGTCAGGGAAGCGAAGGCCGCCGCCTTGCAGCAGGGCAAGAGCGACGATGACGCCCAGGCGGCCGCGGACGAGGCCAAGCGGACTCCCGCCGAGAAGGCCGCCTTCAAGCACGGGCTGCAGGAGACGATGGACCTCTGGTACGCCCACCAGGCCACCACCGTCTTCCTGCTCACCCAGCACCCCCGCGAGCGGGGCAGCGCGCGCGAGTGCGGTTACGACCAGTCTGGCTGGACGACGTACGAGCGCTGCTCCGCGGAGCAGATCAAGCAGGTCTTCCGTTATGACGCGCATTGGAACGCCGTGGCCGACCTGGGCCAGGGGTTGGGGGCGACAAAGGCCGGGAGGGGGTGGCCGCTGGGCCCGGACGAGTTCGACAGGCTCATCGAGGACAGGTCCTTCACCAATGGCGCGGACCGGGAGGCGGTGAAGGCGCTCTTCCGCCGGATGAGCCGCGCGCAGCTGGGCGGCGTGACGACGCTGGACTTCGACGGGATGCCGCCCCCGACCCCCGAGCAGGCCGCGGGGCTCGCCGGCTGCCTGCGGTTGTGCGCCCGCCTGGAGGAGCTGGACCTGGGAAATTGCAGGATCGGCCCCGCGGGCGCGAGGGCCCTGGCGGGGGCGCTGCCCTCCATGCCCCGCCTGGAGGCGCTGGACCTGCCCAGACACGACATCGGCGACGACGGCGCGCAGGCCCTGGCGGGGGCGCTGCCCTCCATGACCGGCCTGAAGGAGCTGGTCCTGGGGGGCAACGGCATCGGCAACGGGGGCGCGCAGGCCCTGGCGGGCGCGCTGCGCTCCATGCCTGGCCTGCAGACGCTGATCCTGTACAACAACAACATCGGCGACGGCGGCGCGCAGGCCCTGGCAAAGGTGCGGGCTTGTCTCTTTCGTTGTTGTTCCCGGTTCCCCTCGTGTCTTTTTTGTTTTCCCCTCGGGGTGTCGTCGGGGGGGGGGGGGTCTGGGAGTCTTGTGTTGTTGTTGTTGTTGCTGTTGTTGCTGCTGCTGTTGTTGTTGTTGTTGTTGTTGTTGTTGTTGTGTTGTTGTTGCTGCTGTTGCTGTTGTTGCTGTTGTGTTGCTGTTGCTGTTGTTGTTGTTGTGTGCTGTTGTTGTTTTGTTGTTTGTTGTTGTTGTGATTGTTGTGTGTAGTTGCTGTTGTTGTTGTTGTTGCTGCTGCTGCTGCTGTTGTTGTTGTTGTTGAATATTATTACTTCTAAAGAATAATTATTGTTGGGCCCCCTGGTGCACGCCCCCCCTGCGCCGCCTAGGCCGCAGCTACATTTTCATCATTTTCGTGAGGAAGCCTCAGGTAAAACGATGTGATCCAGATCCGGTTGTTTTGTTGTAATCCGTTTTCCCTTGCAAAAAACACTATAAAATGACATTTCTTGTTCTAATATAATCAAATTTCAAGAATCCCTTGCAAAAAATAAGGTAAAGTGGACATTCGCGCGCGCAAGACGAAATCCTTCCAAAACCTTAGTGTTCGGAGCGATTTTAACATAAAAACATCAAAAAACCAATGGTTTTTCAACAAAAAAATGTCAAAATCTCATCCCGCGCGCTCTTGCGGATTCGTAGGAAACCCAACACTTTTTAAACATTTCTGTCAAACGGGCTTTTGCGAGCAACTTTTTCGAACTTCTGCGACAACGGTTGCGCACCTGCCAGGGCCATCATCCCTGTCAAATAATAATACACATGCGCACGCCGAAACACCATTCGTTTTTTCTTCGCGCGCGCACGCCGCTTAACAACTCACAAGGCTTAACAAACGAACGTAGGCCAATGTGGGTGTAGTAGCCACGGTCGTAAGTGAAGTGTTCATAGCGAAGAGTCCTTGCACTGTTCGCATAAAAGTGATTGTTGTTGTTGTTGTTGAATATTATTACTTCTAAAGAATAATTATTGTTGGGCCCCCTGGTGCACGCCCCCCTCGCCGCGCCTAGGCCGCAGCCACATTTTCATCATTTTCGTGAGGAAGTCTCAGGCAAAACGGGGGAGTCCGGATCCGGTTGTTTTGTTGACGCCCGCTTTCCCTGTCAAAAAACAATATAAAATGACATGTCTTGTTCTAACATAACCAAACTTCAAGAATCCTTTGCAAAAAAATGACACGAAGTGCACACTCGCGCGCGCAAGATGAAATCCTTCCAAAACCTTAGTTTTCGTAGCGATTTTAACATAAAAACATGAAAAACCCAATGGTTTTTCAAAAAAAAAGTTTCAAAAATTCATCCCGCGCGCTCTTGCGGATTTCTTAGGAAACCCAATACTTTTTCAACATTTCTGTCAAACGGGCTCTTGCGAGCAACTTTTTCACGTGCTTCGAACTTCTGCAACAACGGTTGCGCGCATGCCAGGGCCATCATCCCTGTCAAATAATACCATATGGGACACATTCGTTTTTTCTTCGCGCGCGCACGCCGAAATCTTCAAACACCATTGGGTTTCTTAAGAATTTCAGCACCGCGTATCATAAAATCGCACGAATCGCACCGTAGGTCCTCGACAAACACGTGCACGGATTTTCCAAATTTCTACCCGCGCGCGCTGTCCGAATCCTTAAAAACAAATGGTTTTCAACATTTATGTTACATGAGCTCGCGCGAGCTACTTTCGCACGCTCTTTCAACGGCGTTCGCGCGCCTGCCAGGGGCCACAATCCCTTGCAAAACGTCGTATCAGACGCTAGCGCCTCACCAGCCAAAGCAGTCCATATCATTGTAGGACCTACAGACAGTACCGGCGTCGTACTGGTTTACCGTGGTTTCCTATTCTAGCGTCAGGAACATGTTACCACGAAAAACCAGTACAGGTGTCCAGTGTTGGAACAGGGGGAAAAGTCGTATACTAAGCTAGCTTACAGAAAATGTTACCACAACAAGTCACTGTACCCATGCGCCAGTGTAGTAGCCAAGGTCGTCCGCAGGCCACGAAGTGAAGTGTCCGAACGTCATAGGGCGGGAAGCTGGGTGTGGGTGGTGGCGAAGAGTCGTTTGGAAATTTGGTAGAGCTTGAACCGGCCCCCCCACAAAGTGGGGGTATTGCCCGCCTCCTATGAAAACCCTGGCACTGGTGAGAACGGAGTGTCCCCACGTGCTAGTAGTTGTTGTTGTTGTTGTTGTTGTTGTTGTTGTTGTTGTTGTTGTTGTTGTTGTTGTTGTTGTTGTTGTCGTTGTTCCCCTCCCGGGAGGGCGGCGGGGGGGGCCCGGGGGCTTCGAGTCAGTTTGTGTTCCCTCGAAAGTTTTTTTTGTTTCCCTCGAGTCTTTCTTTTCCCATCGGGGGGGGGGGCCCGGGGGGGCCCAGGGGCCTCGAAGCTGTTTTTTGTGTTCCCTCGGAGGTTTTTTTCCCCTTCGAGTCTTTTTGGCTCCCCCCCTCGGGGGGGGGCGGGGGGGGGCCGGGGGCAAGGGCGGGGGGGACGGGGAGGCTCCAGAGGGGGGCCCGGGGGGGGGAGGAATTGCCTGGGGATATCGCCAGGTGGGGCCCCCCGGGGTGGGTGGGCGGGCAGGCGCCGGAGCGTGCCGTCTCGCTTCCAGCGCATGTTGTGCTGCCAGCGCACGAACATGATGGTGTTGATGGTGACGATGAAGATGAGTTTGATGATGATAGTGCTGATGCAGATGCTGGTGCTGGTGCTGGTGCTGATGCTGGTGCTGATGATGATGGTGGTTGTGGTGATGACGATGATGATGATGGTGCTGGTGCTGATGATGATGCTGGTGATGGTGATGATGATGATGATGATGATGATGATGGTGGTGATGGTGATGATGATGATGATGATGACGATGATGAGGGCGACGAGGATCATGATGACGATGATCATTATGATGACGGTGGTCATGATGATGAAACCCATGATGATGAAGTATGATGATGGTGCTGGTGATTGTGATGATGGCCAAGGTGATGGTGATGGTGACAGTGATGGTGGGGGTGCTGATGATGATGGTGGTGATGATGATAATGGTGGTGGTGGTGACGATGATGATGGTGATATGACGACGACGAAGACGACGATGATGACGATGACGATGATGAGGAGGCGGAGGAGGAGGAAGAACTGCATTAGCGCCAGAAATAGTAACAGCAACATGAACAGGGAACAGGAACAGACGCGGTAGCCTGAGCATCGGCAGGAGCCAGGAGCCATGAGCAGGGACCACGGGCTGAGAGCTATGGAATGATAGCTAGGATGAGGATGGAGGGAAATAGAGGACGAAAGAGATGAGAGAGGCAGGGAAGGAGCAGGAGGATCAGAGTAAACCCAGGATGCATCAACGATTCTGCAATACACCCTCCTGTCCCAAGACCCTTCCGCAGAATCCGCTATACAAACGTTCCTTTTGCACTGCGGGAAGCGCCCCCTTGAAAGGTAACGCCCCATCGGCCTGCCATTCAGTCTACAGCCCCGTCTTGGAAAGATCCGCCCTCCATCCGTGTAGCGGATGTGTAAGTATCGAGCTGCTTGGGACAAGTCCTGGCGCCGTGCCAGTCCAGCATGCTCGGCGGCTCGCGTTCGAGGGGGCAGCGGATGCCGTTCTCGCGAGGGGTGAACAACAATGATAGCTGATAACGGTGATGACGATGATGTTGATGATGATGATGCTGATGCTGATGATGATGACGATGATGCTGATGATGATGACGATGCTGCTGATGCTGAGGATGGTGATTACGATGTTGATGGTGATGTGATAACGGTGCCGTCGGCAATGATGATGACGATGATGATGATGATGATGATGATGATGATGATGATGATGGTGGTGGTGGTGGTGGTGGTGGTGATGATGATGGTGGTGGTGGTGGTGATGATGATGATGCTAATGCGGCGATGATATTCGGACCCATTGCGCGTTCCCACGCAGAAAAAAAAACACCCAAGGACCAGAATACCTACAAACCTTCACATTCCAAGACCTTAACACCCTAAGACCATAACGCCCTAAGGCCTTAAGACCCTAAGGTCCTAATACCCTGTGACACGAAGACCTTAAGACCATAAGACTCTAAGGTCCTAGTCCGCTAATTCCTTAAAACAATGGTATAGTGCCCTAATGCCCTAGGAACCTAACATCCTAAGACCCTACGAGCTTAACAACCCAATACCATACCAGCCTAAGGCCCTCCGGCTCTAAGACTCCAAGACCCTAGTACCACATCACCCTAAGACTCTAACACCATAAGAATTAAGACCCGGATGCCCTACGGCCCTAACTCTGGAACGCCTTAAGACCCGAACACCCTAAGGCCCGAACGCCCTGATACCCTACGACCCTACGACCCTAAAGTGCCAAATTTATAAGACCATACCATCCTAAAACCAGAAGGCTTCGAGAAGATAAGACCCGAAGGCCCTCAGACCCCAACACCCTAGACCCTACCACCCTAAGATCCTAACACCGTAACACCCTAGGACCCTTACACCTTAATACACAAATGCCCTAATACCCTAATACCCTAATTCCGTAATGCTATAAGACCCGAACGCTACAAAACCAACATGCACCAATGTACTAGAACCCAACTGCCCGAGCACCTTGATACCTCAATGCCATAAGGCCTTCACACCCAACAGCCCTCATACCTTAACGCCCTAACACACTAGAGCCCCAAAACCCTAACACCCGTGATGCCCTAACACCAGAATACCCTAATACCACGATGCCACCAACACCTTAACACCATAATACCTTCACACCGCCCTAAAACCCTTGGACCCTCAGAAGCTAGTGCCCCAAGACCATAACACCCTGAGGCCCTCAGACTCTAAGACCCCAAGGCCCTAGTACCATATTGCCCTAAGACTCTAACACCTAAGACCCTGATGCACTACGGCCCTAACACCAGAACGCGTCAAGTACCGAATGCCCTAAGGCCCTGAGACCCTAAGACTCTAAAGCGCCAAACCCATAAGACCCTACCATCCCAAAGCCGTAGGACCTTGAGAACCTAACACCCCGAGGCCCTAAGACCCTAACACCCTAAGACCCTACCACCTGGACGCCTTAACACCCTAAGGCCCGCAGACCCTAACCCCTAGGACCGTTACACCTTAACACCCAAATGCCCTGATACCCTAACGCCCTGATACCCGAATGCCCTAGTACCATAATACCCTACTGCCTTGATGCCACAATGCGCTAAGACCTTAACGCCCGATTACCCGAGCACCTTGATACTCAATGCCATAAGGTCCTCACGCCCAAAGCCCTCATACCTTAACTCAGACCCTAACACCTTAGAGCCTCCAGACCTTTACACTCTAAGGCCCTAGCACCGTGATGCCTGAACACCCGAATACCCGAATACCATGATACCGCCACTACCATAATACCAGAATACCGTAACACCCCAGTACCACAACAACGTAATACCTTGAAGCCCTAAGTCCCGAATGCCCCAAGACCATAACACCCTGAGACCCTCAGACTCAAACACCCCAATACCCTAGTACCATATTACCCTCAGACTTTAACGCCCTAAGACCCTCAGACCCTGTTACCCTACTGCCCTAACGCCGGAACAGGTCAAGTCCCGAAAATCCTAAGGCACTAAGGCCCTACGACCATAAGACCCCAAGACCCTAAAATGCCAAACCCATAAGACCCTACCATCCTAAAACCAAAAGACCTTGAGAACCGAACGCCCTAAGACCCGAAGGCCCTAAGACCCCAACGCGCTAAGACACTGCCACCTGGACTAAACATCCGAATCCTTCAAGACCTTAACACCTTAACACCCTAAGACCTTCACCACCTTAACACCTAAATGCCCTGATACCCTAATACCCCAATGCCCTAATACTATAAGACCTTAGGCCCTTAGGCCCTTCATACCACAATGCGCTAATACCTTAAAATCTGCATGCCCG
The DNA here is from genome assembly GCA_963575745.1 of Prorocentrum cordatum. NCBI lineage: Eukaryota > Dinophyceae > Prorocentrales > Prorocentraceae > Prorocentrum > Prorocentrum cordatum. The sequence continues at coordinate 66,416 of CAUYUJ010018518.1, read as the reverse complement.
ACTACCTTAATACCTCGATACAGCAAGGCCCTCTCACACACGAAAATCTTCAGACCCTAAGACCCGAACGCCCTGGAGCCCCAATATCCTAACACCCGAAGGCCCTAACATCGTGATGCCCTAACACCATAATACCGTAATGACATGATACCACCAAAACCATGCCATCTTAACGCCATTGTACCACAACACCGTAATACCTTGAAGCCCTATGCCCCCAATGCCTGAAGACCTCACTACCTCAATACCATAAGACTACCATCCCCTCAGACCCGAAGGCCCTAACATCCCAGAGCCCTATGACTCTGAAGCCCTAACACCCAAACACCCGAAGGCCCTCATATCCCAACACCCTAAAACCCTCACACCCTAATGCCTTAATTACCGAATACCTCTATAACCTAACACATCCATGTTTTAATACCATCATACCATATCACCCAGCCACCACAATACACCAGCACGTTAAAACCCAACGAACTTAATAATGTAATGCCCAGACACCTTAATGCCGTAAGACCCTAAGGCCAAAGACCGTTCGACCCCAAGATACTAACAACCTAGAACCCGAAGACCCGAACGCCCTAAGCCGCTCATATCCTGATGACCTAACACCAGAATTCCCCACGTCCCTGGTTCCCTCATACCCTAATACTCTAGACCCTGATGTCTTAATACCTTCATGCCCGAACACCTGAGCACCCGAACAAGTTAATACCCTATTCCACTAACACGCGACCAACCTAACACAATAATGCCGCAACATCTGGAGACCCTAACGCACTAATGGTCTAATACCCGAATTCGCGAACAACTTAATACCCGAAGACCATACCACCCTAAAACCCGAATGCCCGGATGTCCGGATACCCCGATACGCGGATACTTCAAAACCATAAGGCCATACTACCCGAATGAATGCTTTGATACATTGATACCCCAATACCCTGATACCCAAATAATGTAATTCCATAGCGCCCGAGCACCCGAATACTCCAATATCCTTACTATACTAACACGCGAGCACACATATACAGTGATATAATAATACCCTATCGCCCGAAGGTTTTAAAGGCCAAGCAACCTAATACCTCAAGGCCTTAAGGCCAGCAGGCCTTAAGCCCGACGGTTCGAACGCCCTAATATCCTGAGACGTTGGTCACCTAATACCCGAATACCCTAATGCCCGAACGACCGAACGCTAACACCTTAATACTCCAATACTCGAACACACTAACACCCCCAGACCCTAGGACACCATACCCTAAGACCCTGCAACCCTAACACCCTAATACGATAACACAGTGATGCCTTGATATTTTCACACGGAAGCCCTGATCGCCTAACACCCTGAGGCTCTAAGACCCGAAGGTCCCAACCCAGTAGCACTCTGTGACCGAACACCCTAAGCCCTTTGGATTCAAAGGCCCTCGTACCTTCAGACCCTGAGATCTTCAGTCCCTGAGACCCAATGACCCTAACACCCCGACGCCCTAACACCCTAATACAGTAGTACGCACGTATGTTCATACCATAGTACCCTAATGCCTCAAATGCCCTCCGACCCTAGGGCCCTAATACCCTAAGGCTTCGATGCCTCAATGCCCTACTACCCAAGACCCTAACACCTGATACGCCAATGCGCAAGCGCCCGAATACCAGAAGACCCTATTACCACACTGAACATCCGAAGGTCTCAAGACCTTAACACTTTAACACCCGAGGACTTTTACCACCTTAACACCTACATGCCCTAATACCATAATACCCCAATGCCCTAATACTATAAGACCCTAGGCCCTTCATACCACAATGCGTTAATACTTTACAATCTGAACACCCGACTACCTTGATACCTCGATACCGCAAGGCCCTCACACACAAAAGCCCTCATACCCTAAGACCATAACACCCGGGAGCCCCAATATCCTAACACCCGAAGGCCCTAACATCGTGATGCCCCAACATCATAATACTTTCATGCCATGATGCCACCAATACCATAATACCTTAACGCCCTTGTACCACAACGCCGTAAAACCTTGGAGCCCTAAGCCCCTAACGCCCGAATACCGCAATACCTCAATGCCATAAGACTACCTTAAGACCCATAACACCCAACGTCCTTCAGACCCGAAGACCCTAACACCCCAGAACCCTAAGACCCTAATGCGCTGAAGCGCTAACACCCAAACACCCGAAGGCCCTCATGCCCCAACACCCTAAGACCCTAACACCCAAATGCTTTAATTCTAGGCTTTACCCAGGGGCCGCCACGCGCGCGCGAAGTAGAAATACTCGCAACCTATTACCAGAGATCATCTTCGCACGCCTCTTGTCCGTCCGTTGGGCCGGCAAAGTGGAGCCGCAGGGCCCGGACCGAGCTGGAGCGCCCGCCAGGCCTCCCCGGCTCGCCCTTCCCGACCCCCCCCCTGGAGAGGGGAAAAAAACCTCGAGACCTCTGCCCCCCCCCCGGCTCCCCCTGCCCCCCCCCGTCGGAGGGAACAAAAAAACGACCCGAGGGAAACAGAAAAAGACAAGAAAAAAATATTCCGAGGCGGGTAACAAAAACTCCGAGGGAAAAAATACCCCCCCCAAGGGGAACAATTATAAACGAAGGACCCGACCTTATGCAGTTGCTAGTGCTGCATTGATGGTACCGGTTTCGGTGGAGCTCCCTGTGGGGCCACGAAGCGCTGTCTTGGGTGGCGTTGACACATGCGGCCTGTGCCACTGGAGCCTTCGGTGGAGCTCCCTGTGGGGCCACGAAACGCTGTCCTGGGTGGCGTTGACGCCTGCGGCCTGTGCCGCTGGAGCCTTCGGTGGAGCTCCCTGTGGGGCCACGAAGCGCTGTCCTGGGTGGCGTTGACGCATGCGGCCTGTGCCACTGGAGCCTTCGGTGGAGCTCCCTATTGGGCCACGAAGCGCTGTCCTGGGTGGGTGAAACGCAGGGAGGTGACGAGGCGGATGGGAGGAGGGAAGAGGGGGAGGAAGGAAGGATGCGGGAACGCGGGGCGCTGTCTTTTCAAAACGAGGACCCAACACCACAGGATGATTGGGAACAAACGACAACAACCAAACAACGCGGGCGATTGGTTTGAGTCCATCGCCTGGCCCTCCGCAATGAACGGCGCAACTCTGTGTCGGTAGCGCCATTCAGAATTCGGCACGCGCTACGTGCATAATGTTTACAACGGCGACGCCTTTCAAAACAGGCACGCGCGAGCTCTCGCAAACATCTCGCAGGGCGCGACTGCTGCGAAAGCACGCAACGCACGTGGCGGCGGTTGCATACCCTGGGCGGCGCGGGAACGAAAACTGAAAATTGGCTAGAACGGCGCCCTTCGGGACACGGTCACCACAATTCCTTGTTGCACTGTTCACTAAAAGATACCCATCTCTATGCAAACAAACACGCACGACATCCCGAACATTTTGGACATCAATCGGTGTTAGTGGCCCGTGGGGCGGTGGGGCGGTCTGGCGGGCAGAAAATGGCGGCGCAGAGGGCTCGCCTCACTTCAGGCCAGGTGGGCCGCGCGCAAAATTGGAGAGAGAGAGAGAGAGAGAGAAAGAAAGAGATAATAATGAAGGCGGGAAGAACATGGAGACAAAGTGGCGTTGCAGGGGGCTCGCCCCATTTCAGGCCAGGCGGACAAACGCGCGACGGAAACGAATACATGAATAGAGAGAAAGAGAGAGAGAGAAACAAAAAAAAGGATGAAGGCGGGAAGGCCAACGTGAGCGGGGGGGGACGCATGCGGACCCTGCCACAGGGGCCTTCGGTGGAGCTCCCTATGCGGCCACGAACCGCGTGAGGGGTGTGCCGAAATGGACGGGGGGACGCATCCGGACCCTGCCGCTGGGGCCTTCGGTGGAGCTTCCCAGTAGGCCACGAATCGTGTGAATGGTGTGCCGAAATGTGCGGGGGGACGCATGCGGACCCTGCCACTGAAGCCTTCGGTGGAGCTCCCTATGGGGACACAAACCGTGTGAGGGATGTGTCAAAGTGAGCGGGGGGGACGCATGCGGACCCTGCCACAGGGGCCTTCGGTGGAGCTCCCTATGCGGCCACGAACCGCGTGAGGGGTGTGCCGAAATGGACGGGGGGACGCATCCGGACCCTGCCACTGGGGCCTTCGGTGGAGCTCCCTATGGGGCCACGGTCCTCGTGAGGGGTGTGCAGAAAAGAGCGGGGGGACGTATGCGGACCTTGCTGCTGGGGCCTTCGGCGGAGCTCCCTATGGGAACATGATCCTTGTGAGGGGTGTGCCGAAATGGGCGGGGGGACGCATGCGGACCCTGCCGCTGGGGCCTTCGGTGGAGCTCCCTATGGGGCCACGAACCGCGTGAGGGCTGTGCCGAAATGTGCGGTGAGACGCATGCGGACCCTGCCGCTGGGGCCTTCGGTGGAGCTCCCTATGGGGCCATGATCCTTGTGAGGGGTGTGCCGAAATGGGCGGGGGGGCGCATGCGGACCCTGCCGCTGGGGCCTTCGGTGGAGCTCCCTATGGGGCCACGGTCCTCGTGAGGGGTGTGCAGAAAAGAGCGGGGGGACGTATGCGGACCTTGCTGCTGGGGCCTTCGGCGGAGCTCCCTATGGGGTTACGATCCTCGTGAGGGGTGTGCCGAAGTGAGCTGGGGGGCGCATGCGGACCCTGCCGCTGGGGCCTTCGGCGGAGCTCGCTATGGGGCCACGATCCTTGTGAGGGGTGTGCCGAAGTGGGCCGGGGGACGCATGCGGCCCCTGCCAATGGGGCCTTCGGTGGAGCTCCCTATGGGGCCACGAACCGCGTGAGGGATGTGCCGAAGTGAGGGGGGGGGACGCATGCGGACCCTTCCACTGCTGCCTTCGGTGGAGCTCCCTGTGGGGCCACGAACCGTGTGAGGGGTTCCAGAATGGGTGGTGGTCCCCGCATGCAACCTGTGCCACTGGGGCCTTCGGTGGAGCTCCCTGTGGGGCCAGGAACCGTGTAAGGGGTGGTTCACGACGCTGACGATGGCGATGTTGATGACGCCGATGATGGCGATGGTGATCACGATGATCACGATAGTGACGGTGATGACGGCACGCGGAGAGCACAGGCAGGGATGGGAAAAGTGAGTTGGGGGAGGAAGGAAGGAGGCGGGAACGCGGGGCTGCGGTGGAGACCCCCCCCCCCCGAGGGAAACAAAAAAGACACGAGGAAAAAACAACGACCCCCCCGCAAAGGTGCTGCCCTCAGCGACTGGCCTGAAGAAGCTGGATCTGTACTCCAACGGCATCAGCAGGGACGGACAGGCGGCGCTGCGGGCCGCCTGGGGCAGCCGGGGTGGCAACTTGAACGTCTGAGCCGGGGGCGCCCTCCCAGGGGGGCACCGAGGGGACGCGGGAGGTCGGGGGCAGGCGAACGTGGAGGAAGGGAGAAAGGAGGGGCGGAGAGCCAGAGGGTGCGCGCGCCCACCCGAGCTCAGCCTCGGCCCGCTCCGTGCAACAGCACGCGTCAGTTGCGGGGGGGGGGGGGGGGGGCATGCTTGTGACTATTGAGCGGGCAACATTTCATTGCAATTGCGAAACATACGCACAGTTTCACCCCCACGCAATTGTTGCTGCCAGAGCGCAAGTAGTTCTCCAGCTGGGCTTGCCCTAAAGGAGTTCAAACTCAAACCTTACTCATTGGTCCGTTGCTCCCCTAATTCCTATGCCCCCCCTAATTCCTGTGGCTATGCCTATGCCTGTGCCTCCCCTCGAACTCCTATGCCTGCCTATGCCTATGCACCACCTCTGAGCGCTCCTATGCCTATGCCTATGCTTATGCCCATGTTTCCAATGCGTGCTTGCTTGCTTGCTTGCGCGCTTGCTTGCTTGCGTGCTTGCTTGCGCGCTTGCACGCTTGCTTGCTGGCTTGCTCGCTTGCTTGCTTGCTTGCGCGCTTGCGCGCTTGCTTGCTCGCTTGCGTGCGTGCTGAGTTGCGGATTCCAAGCATGCTTGATTCCTCTGGTTTCTTGATTTGAGTTGTCTCATCTACAGGGACATGTTTTAACACATAGGGTTATTGATACATGGGGTTCAACAAAAACATGGGTTGTAGAGTCGGGAGAATGGCATCTCGCGCGCGCGCCCGAATACATAGGATATTCAAACACATGGCCAAGCACTGGTCAAGATGCGCCCATGCGCGGACGATGTGGCGACACGGTCGCGCACTGCTGGCCACTGAGAAGATGGCGACCATGCGATGAATAATGGCATCCAAAAGACGATTTGCGCGAAGGCTTCTGCGAACTTGGACATATTTGGAGCTATTGGTTGTTGGCTATAGGCGCGCTCGCACGTTTGCGGGTGGATGTGTGGGCGCGCACCAGATGTGAGACGCAATCGCGCATCAGGACAGGGCGCCGTCGAGAACATGATCGTGCACTAGTACAAATGCTACGCTGCGTGGACACCGAAAAAAACATGGGCGAACACTACTGTTCAGTCGATTGTGCCGCTTATTTGGTTGGGAACCGAAATCTTCTGCAGGTTTTCTGATTGGGAACCGACAGCCTGTGCAAATTTTCCGTTTTGTCGAGTTGGGCTCGCTTTTCGAATTGGTGCAGCTTTTTTTGATTGGGAACCGAAGATTTCGCCCCAGAGATTGTTGTGCTGGTGGTGTTGGTTGTTGTGCTGGTGGTGCTGTGCTGGCTCCTCCTCCTCCTCCTCCTCTTTTTCCACCTCCTCCTACGACATTTTCTCTCTCTCTCTCTCTCTCTCTCCTGCCTCTCCTCCTCCTCCTCCTCCTCCTCCTCCTCCTCCTCCTCCTCCTCCTCCTCCTCCTCCTCCTCCCCCCTCCCCCTCTTGCTCTTCCTCCCGCTCTTCCTCCTCCTCCCCCTGGTGGTCGTGCTGGTGGTGCTCGTGCTGTTGGTCGTGCTGGCGGTCGTGTTGGTGGTGGTGCTGGTGATGGTTGATTTGGTGGGTGGGCTGGTGGTCGTGCTGGTGGCTGGTCGTGGTGGCGGTCGTGCTGATGGTCCTGCTGGCTGGTGGTTGTGCTGGTGGTCAGGTTGGTGGTTGGTCGTGCGGCTGGTGGTTCTGGTGGTTGGTCGTGCTGGTGGTCGTGCTGTTGGTCGTGCTGGTGATGGTGCTGGCGGTCGTGCTGGTGGTCGTGCCGGTGGTCGTGCTGCTGGTCGTGCTGGCGGTCGTGCTGGTGGCTGGTCGTGCGGCTGGTCGTGCTGGTGGTCGTGCTGGTGGTGGTCGTGCTGGTGGTCGTGCTGGTGGTGGTCGTGCTGCTGGTCGTACTGGTGGTTGTGCTGGTGGCGGTCGTGCTGGTGGTCGTGCTTGTGGCTGGTCGTGCTGATGGTGATCGTGCTGGTGGTCGTGCTGCTGGTCGTGCTGGTGGTGGTCGTGCTGGCGGTCCTGCTTGTGGTCGTGTCGGTGGTCGTGCTGGTGGTCGTGCAGGCGGTCGTGCTGGTGGTTGTGCTTATGGTCGTGCTGGTGGTCGTGCTGGTCGTCGTGCTGGTGGTCGTGCTGTTGGTCGTGCTGGTGGTCGTGCTGGTGGTCGTGCATGTGGTCGTGCTGGCGGTCGTGCTGGCTGTGGTCGTGCTGGTGGTCGTGCTGGTGGTCGTGCTGCTGGTCGTGCTGTTGGTCGTGCTGGGGGCTGGTCGTTCTGTTGGTCGTGCTGGTTGTCGTGCTGGTGGCTGGTCGTGCTGGTGGTCGTGCTGCTGGTCGTGCTGGTGGCTGGTCGAGCGGCTGGTCGTGCAAGTGGTCGTGCTGGTGGTCGTGCTGGCGGTCGTGCTGATGGTCGTACTGGTGGCTGGTCGTGCTGGTGGTCGTGCTGGCGGTCGTGCTGGTGGTCGTGCCGGTGGTGGTCGTGCTGGTAGTCGTGCTGGTGGCTGGTCGTGCTGGTGGCTGGTCGTCTTGGTGGCTGGTCGTGCTGGTGGTCGTTCTGATGGTGGTCGTGCTAGTGGTCGTGCTGGTGGTGGTCGTGCTGGTGGTCGTGCTGGCGGTGGTCGTGCTGGTGGTCGTGCTGGTGATCGTGCTGCTGGTCGTGCTGCTGGTCGTGCTGCTGGTCGTGCTGGCGGTCGTGCTGCTGGTCGTGCTGGTGGTTGTGCTGGTGGTGGTCGTGCTGGTGGTCGTGCTGGTGGTCGTGCTGGTGGTGGTCGTGCTTGTGGTCGTGCTGGTGGTCGTGCTGGTTGTTGTGCTGCTGGTTGTGCCAGTGGTATTCGTGCTGGTGGTCGCGCTGCTGGTCGTGCTGGTGGTCGTTCTTGGTTGTGCTGGCGGCGCTGCTGGTGGTCGTGCTAGTGGTCGTGCTGCTGATCGTGCTGGTCGTCGTGCTGGTGGTCGTGCTGGTGGTCGTGCTGGTGGTCGTGCTGGTGATCGTGCTAGTGGTCATGCTGGTGGGTATCGTGATGGTGACGGTGCTGACGGCCGTGCTGGCGGTCGTGCCGGTGATGGTCATGGTGGTGGTCGTGCTGGTGGCTGGTCGTGCTGGTGGTCGTGCTGCTGGTCGTGCTGGTGGTCGTGCTGGTGGTCGTGCTGCTGGTCGTGCTGCTGGTCGTGCTGCTGGTGGTCGTGCTGGTGGTCGTGCTGGTAATCGTGCTGGTGGTCGTGCTGGTTGTGGTCGTGCTGGTGGTCGTGCTGCTGGTCGTGCTGGTGGCCGTCGTGCTGGTGGTCGTGCTTGTGGCTGGTCGTGCTGGTGGTGATCGTGCTGCTGGTCGTGCTGGTGGCTGCCTGCGCTGGTGGTCGTGCTGGCGGTCGTGCTGGTGGTCGTGCTGGAGGTGGTCGTGCTGGTGGTCGTGCTGCTGGTCGTGCTGCTGGTCGCGCTGCTGGTTGTGCGGAGCCACCACCAGCGCCGCCAGCACAACCACCAGCATTTCCACCAGCACGACCACCAGCACGACCACCAGCACAACCACCAGCACAACCACCACCAGCGCCGCCTGCGCGACCACTAGCGCAACCACCAACACAACCATAAGCACAACCCCCACAAGCACAACCACCAGCACAACCACCAGCACAACCACCACCAGCGCCGCCAGCACAACCACCAGCACAACTTCTAACACAACCACCAGGACAACCACCAGCACAACCACCACCAGCGCAACCACCAGCACGACCAGCACCAGCGCCGCCAGCACAACCACCAGCACAACCACTAGCGCAACCACCAGCACAACCACCAGAACCACCACCACCACCACAACCAGCACAACCACCAGCACAACCATCAGCACAACCACCACCAGCGCCGCCAGCACAACCATCAGCACAACCACTACGGTAGCACAACCACCAGCACAAGCACCAGCACAACCACCACCAGCACAACCACCAGCACAACCACCAGCACAGCCACCACCAGCGCCGCCAGCACAACCACCAGCACAACCACCAGCACAACCACCACCAGCACAGCCCCAAGGTACAACCCTGCAGCACGAACCCCTGTCAGCACAATCCCCCAGCGCAACCACCAGCACGACCACCAGCACAACGTCATCGGCGTGGCCATTTCAACAGAAACTAGGCTTTTGAGTATCACGCGCGCGATGGCCACAGGGCATGAAAACAAAAGAAGGAGTTTTAAAGAAATGAATTTAGAGTAGGTCCGCGAAGCTGAGGCCGGGCATGCCGTCCTAGTTGTTCGAACTCCCTGTAGCACAACCACCAGCACAACCACCAGCACAACCCCCACCAGCACAACCACCACCACAACTGCCAGCACAACCACCACCAGCGCCGCCAGCACAAGCACCAGCAAAACCACCAGCGCAACCACCAGTGCAACCACCAGCACAACAACCACCAGCACATGGCACAACCACTAGCACAATCACCACCAGCGCCGCCAGCACAACCACCAGCACAACCACTAGCACTACCACCAGCACAACCACCAGCACGACCACCATCAGCATTACCACCAGCACAGTCGTGCTGGTGGAGGTCGTACTGCTGGTCGTGCTGGTGGCTGGTCGTGCTGGTTGCTCATCGTGCTGGTGGTCGTGCTGGTGGTCGTGCCGGTGGTCTTGCTCGTGGTCGGGCTGGTGGCTGGACGTGCTGGCAATCGTGCTGGTGGTCGTGCTGGTGGTCGTCGTGCTGGTGATCGTTCTGGTGGTCGTGCTGGTGGTCGTTATGGTGGTCGGGCTGGTGGTGGGCGTGCTCGTGGTCGTGCTGGGGGAAGGTCGTGCTGGTGGTCGTGCTGGTGGTCGTGATGGTGGTGATCATGCTGGTGGTGGTCGTTCTGGTGGTCGTGCTGATGGCTGGTCGTGCTGGTCGTGCTGGCGGTTGTGCTGGTGGTCGTGCTGGTGTTCGTGCTGGTGGTCGTGCTGGCGGTCGTGCTGGTTGCTGGTCGTGCTGGTCGTGCTGGTGGTCGCGCTGGTGGTGGTCGTGCTGGTGGTCGTGAAGGCTGTCGTACTGGTGTTCGTGCTGGTGCTTGCGGTCGCGAGGCTGGTGGTCGTGCCGGTGGTCGTGCTGGTGGTCGTGCCTGTGGTGGTGCTAGTGGTCGTGCTGGTGGCTGGTCGTGCTGGTGGTCGTGCTAGCGGGCGTGCTGGTGGTGGTCGTGCTGCTGGTCGTGCTTGTGGCTGGTCGTGCTGGTGGTCGAGCTGGTGGTGGTCGTGCCTGTGGTGGTCGTGCTGGTGGACGTGCTGGTGGCCGTGCTGGTGGTCGTGCTGGTGGTCGTGCTGGTAGTCGTGCTGGCGGCTGGTCGTGCTGGTGGTCGTGCTTTGGTTGGGTGTGCTGGTGGTCGTGCTGGTGGTCGTGCTGGTGGTGGTCGTGCTGTTGCGGTTGGTCGTTCTGGTGGTCGTGCTTTTGGCTGGTCGTTCTGGTGGTCGTGCTGGTGGTGGTCGTGCTGGTGGCTGGTTGTGCTGGTGGTCGTGCTGGTGGTCGTGCTGGTGGTCGTTCTGGTGGTTGTGCTGGTGGTGGTCGTGCTGGTGGTCGTGCTGGTGCTGGTCGTGCTGGTGGTCGTGCTGGTGGTCGTGCTTGTGGCTGGTCGTGCTGGTGGTCGTGCTGGTGGTCGCGCTAGTGGTGTTCGTGCTGGTGTTCGTGCTGCTGGTCGTGCTTGTGGTCGTGCTGGTGGTGGTCGTGCTTCTGGTCGTGCTGGTGGCTGGTCGCGCTGGTGGTCGTGCTGGTGGTCGTGCTGGTGGTCATGCTGGTGCTGGTCGTGCTGGTGGTCGAGCTGGTGGTGGTTTGCTGGTGGTCGTACTGCTTGCTGGTCGTGCTGGCGGTCGTGCTCGTGCTCGTGTTGGTGGTGGTCGTGCTGGTGGTCGTGCGGGTGGCTGGTCAAGCTGGTCGTGCTGGTGGTCGTGCTGGTGGTCGTACTGCTGGTGGTCGTGCTGGTGGCTGGTCGTGCTGGTGGTCGTGCTGGTGGTCGCGCTAGTGGTGGTCGTGCCAGTGTTCGTGCTGGTGGTCGTGCTGGTGGTCGTGCTGGTTGCTGGTCGTGCTGGTCGTGCTGGTGGTCGCGCTGGTGGTGGTCGTGCTGGTGGTCGTGAAGGCGGTCGTACTGGTGTTCGTGCTGGTGCTTGCGGTCGCGAGGCTGGTGGTCGTGCTGGTGGTCGTGCTTGTGGTCGTGCTGATGGTAGTGCTGGTGGTCGAGCGGGACCACCACCAGCGCTGCCGGCACAACCACCAGCACAACCACCACCAGCGCCGGCAGCACGACCACTAGCGCAACCACCAGCACAACCATAAGCACAACCCCCACAAGCACAACCACCAGCACAACCACCAGCACAACCACCACCAGCGCCGCCAGCACAACCACCAGCACAACTTCCAACACAACCACCAGGACAACCACCAGCACAACCACCACCAGCGCAACCACCAGCACGACCAGCACCAGCGCCGCCAGCACAACCACCAGCACAACCACTAGCGCAACCACCAGCACAACCACCAGAACAACCACCACCACCACAACCAGCACAACCACCAGCACAACCATCAGCACAACCACCACCTGCGCCGCCAGCACAACCATCAGCACAACCACTACGGTAGCACAACCACCAGCACAACCACCAGCACAACCACCACCAGCACAACCACCAGCACAACCACCAGCACAGCCACCACCAGCGCCGCCAGCACAACCACCAGCACAACCACCAGCACAACCACCACCAGCACAGCCCCAAGGTACAACCCTGCAGCACGAACCCCTGTCAGCACAATCCCCCAGCGCAACCACCAGCACGACCACCAGCACAACGTCATCGGCGTGGCCATTTCAACAGAAACTAGGCTTTTGAGTATCACGCGCGCGATGGCCACAGGGCATGAAAACAAAAGAAGGAGTTTTAAATACATGAATTTAGAGTAGGTCCGCGAAGCTGAGGCCAGGCATGCCGTCCTAGTTGTTCGAACTCCCTGTAGCACAACCACCAGCAAAACCACCAGCACAACCCCCACCAGCACAACCACCACCACAACCACCAGCACAACCACCACCAGCGCCGCCAGCACAACCACCAGCAAAACCACCAGCGCAACCACCAGTGCAACCACCAGCACAACAACCACCAGCACATGGCACAACCACTAGCACAATCACCACCAGCGCCGCCAGCACAACCACCAGCACAACCACTAGCACTACCACCAGCACAACCACCAGCACAACCACCATCAGCACAACCACCAGCACAGTCGTGCTGGTGGAGGGCGTACTGCTGGTCGTGCTGGTGGCTGGTCGTGCTGGTTGCTCATCGTGCTGGTGGTCGTGCTGGTGGTCGTGCCGGTGGTCTTGCTGGTGGTCGGGCTGGTGGTCGTCGTGCTGGTGATCGTTCTGGTGGTCGTGCTGGTGGTCGTTATGGCGGTCGGGCTGGTGGTGGTCGTGCTCGTGGTCGTGCTGGGGGCGGGTCGTGCTGGTGGTCGTGCCGGTGGTCGTGATGGTGGTGATCATGCTGGTGGTGGTCGTTCTGGTGGTCGTGCTGATGGCTGGTCGTGCTGGTGGTCGTGCTGGCGGGCGTGCTGGTGGTCGTGCTGGTGTTCGTGCTGGTTGTCGTGCTCGCGGTCGTGCTGGTTGCTGGTCGTGCTGGTGGTCGTGCTGGTGGTCGCGCTGGTGGTGGTCGTGCTGGTGGTCGTGAAGGCGGTCGTACTGGTGTTCGTGCTGGTGCTTGCGGTCGCGAGGCTGGTGGTCGTGCTGGTGGTCGTGCTTGTGGTCGTGCCTGTGGTCGTGCTAGTGGTCGTGCTGGTGGTCGTGCTGGTGGTCGCGCTAGCGGGCGTGCTGGTGGTGGTCGTGCTGCTGGTCGTGCTGGTGGCCGGTCGTGCTGGTGGTCGGGCTGGTGGTGGTCGTGCCTGTGGTGGTCGTTCTGGTGGACGTGCTGGTGGCCGTGCTGGTGGTCGTGCTGGTGGTCGTGCTGGTGGTCGTGCTGGCGGCTGGTCGTGCTGGTGGTCGTGCTTTTGGTTGGGTGTGCTGGTGGTCGTGCTGGTGGCTGGTCGTGCTGGTGGTCGTGCTGGTGGTCGTGCTGGTGGTGGTCGTGCTGTTGCGGTTGGTCGTTCTGGTGGTCGTGCTGGTGGCTGGTCGTGCTGGTGGTCGTGCTGGTGGTGGTCGTGCTGGTGGCTGGTTGTGCTGGTGGTCGTGCTGGTGGTCGTGCTGGTGGTCGTTCTGGCGGTTGTGCTGGTGGTGGTCGTGCTGGTGGTCGTGCTGGTGCTGGTCGTGCTGGTGGTCGTGCTGGTGGTCGTGCTTGTGGCTGGTCGTGCTGGTGGTCGTGCTGGTGGTCGCGCTAGTGGTGGTCGTGCTGGTGTTCATGCTGCTGGTCGTGCTTGTGGTCGTGCTGGTGGTGGTCGTGCTTCTGGTCGTGCTGGTGGCTGGTCGCGCTGGTAGTCGTGCTGGTGCTGGTCGTGCTGGTGGTCGTGCTGGTGGTGGTTTGCTGCTGGTGGTCGTACTGCTTGCTGGTCGTGCTGGTCGTGCTGGTGGCTGGTCAAGCTGGTCGTGCTGGTGGTCGTGCTGGTGGTCGTACTGCTGGTGGTCGTGCTGGTGGCTCGATGTGCTGGTGGTCGTGCTGGTGGTGCTGGTGGTGCGTGCTGGTCGTACTGGTGTTCGTGCTGGTGCTGGTGCTTGCGGTCGTGCGGTGGTGTGTGGTCGTGCTGGTGGTCGTGCTGGTGGTCGTGCTGATGGTAGTGCTGGTGGTCGAGCGGGACCACCACCAGCGCTGCCAGCACAACCACCAGCACGACCACCAGCATGACCACCAACACAACCCCCAGCACGACCACCACAAGCGCAACAACCACCAGCACAACCACCACCAGCGCCGCCAGCACAACCACCAGCACAACCGCCAGCACGACTTCCAGCACAACTACCAGCACAACCCCCACTGGCACAACCACCAGCACAACCACCAGCATAACCAGCACCATCGCCGCCAGCACGACCACCAGCACAACCACCGGCACAACCAGCAGCACTACCACCAGCACAATCACCAGCATAACCACCACCAGCGCCGCCAGCACAACCACCAGCACAACCACTAGCGCAACCACCAGCACAACCACCAGCACGACCACCACCAGCACCACTAGCACAACCACCAGCACAACCACCGCCAGCATCGTCGTCGGATTTCGATTTTCGAAGTTCGAGGTTCGGTGGAGGTTTGGGGCATTATCGTCGTCATCATGATTTCATACATCATCCGAGGGACACCTGGACGAAGATCTGGCGGAAACTCTGAGGGAGATCCGGAAAGTATCTGAAGGAAGACTATCTGCACAACCGCCAACACAACCACCAGCACAACCACCACCAGCACAACCACCACCAGCCCAACACAACCACCACCAGCCCAGCACAACCACCACCGAGACCAAGGATGAGGATGAGGAGGAGGAGGAGGAGGAGGAGGAGGAGGAGGAGGAGGAAAACGAGGGCGGAGAAGGAGGAGACGAAGACGGAGGAGGATACCAAGAGAGCTATTCCCCCCCAAAAAAACAAGCTCGTAGAGCAGGACAACTAAGCCCCGTCGCGCACGCGCAGAGACGGACGAGGAGGAGGAGGAGGAGGAGGAGGAGGGAAGAGGAGGAGGAGGAGACGGAGGAGGAGACCAAGGGAACAATTCCAGAACACGTCGCGTACGCGCAGAGACCAAAGAGGAGGAGGAGGAGGAGGAGGAGGAGGGAAGAGGAGGGGGAGCAGGAGGAGGAGACGGAGGAGAAGACCAAGGGGACAATTCCAGAAAAAAACAAGGGCGTAGAGTAGGAAAAACCACCCCCCGTCGCGCGCGCGCAGGAATACATGGGACTAAATCATACATGCTCTCTCCCGCGCGCGCAGGCCATGTATCGAAAATATTGGAGTCAACGCTAACTGATATTGCTAAGGCCTTACGGCCGGTGCCGCCGACCCTGAAGGCTACGACGACGAATACGAGGAGGATGAGGAGGGGGATGAAGATGGAAGGGAGCGGGAGAAGGCGAAGGAGATGTTCCCCATGTGGGCCGACGGAGTCGTAGCAGAGACAGAGGGAGCCTTGTGGCCTGCGGCCCTTCCCGCCACCGTGCTGGGGTTGTGGTTGAAAGGCCTCTTGGATGTTTTCGGGTCTGTTGGGGCTTCTGTTGGGCCTCTCGGGGGTCTCTTGGGGGACTCTTCGGGCCCCTTGAGGGGCTCTTGGGGCCTTCCGGGGGCTTCTTGTGGCGGGAAGCTCGAAATGTCGGTTTGTGGTCCCCTTCGGCCCAGGAGAGCTCGGCGGCGCCCAATGATGGGGGGAAATTGGGGGCCTCTTGGGGCCCGCTTTGGGGCCTTTTTGAAGGTTCCTAAGGCCTCTTTGAGGGCCTCTTGGAGGCTTCTTGGGGGCCTCTTGGGGGCCTCTTGGGCCCGAGGGCTCGAAATGTCCGTTCGCGTCCCCGTCTTGGCACGCTCTTGGAGCGCTCCTGCGGGTTGCTTGGGCCGTTCTGGAGGCGTCTTGAGCTGTCTTAGACTGCTCTTGGGCATTTGTGGGACTCTCTTCGAGACCTCTGGGGCCGTCTCGAGGTGTTCTTGCAAGCCTCTTGGGCCGGTTTGGATCATCGGGAAGCGGAAGCGGCCAGAAAGCTTAAATCGTTCCATAACGCATCGGAAATCAATGAATGTTGCCTCATAGGGGGCCGTCTTCGGAGTGATCCTGGATGCTTCAAGGGGCGTCTTGCACGCCTCTCGACCCGTCTGGAAGCCGTGAAGGCGTCTTGGACAGATCGTTCGGCGATTCGGGGCATTCTTGGACCTTCTTGGGGGCCTCTTATGGCACTCTTGGCGCGTCTTGGCGCTTTTTTGGGCTCCAGGACGCCCAGGGGTGGATGCGTATCTGACCCCCCCCTTGGACCCCACCGGGACCCCCCCCCCTCGGCGGGGGAGGGATCAAAGGGAAGGGGCTTCCCTTCGACTTAAGTGTGACGTTGCTACGGTTTTCTCTCACTGGCAGGCTTGAAGAGGAGGGTGCAGGGAAAGGGGAGGACGGAGACGCAGGGAAAGAGGACAACGGATGCGTCGACTGAGCGCACGCCGACAGGGGGTCCACACGCCGACAGGGCCGGTGGATTTTAGCCAGGCTCCAATTACAGTCGGCCCGGATTAGTAGGTCGACCCTGCCAGCTCAAGGGTACCCTTGTGTCCTGTGCCTCGCGACACGTGCCTTCTTACACTCCAATGGCGATGTGGCCCTCGGAAGGGACTTGTGTCCTCTCGCGTGTCCTGTCCAATAAAGGCCGACTGTATTGCAATTGTATTGCACTTCTCCCCGCGGACCCACTTGTGCCAGACCCACTATTCCGGCTTCAAGCGATGGAGGGGAGGGAAGACCGGCAGAGGCGTCCCGCGTCACCGCTCCCGCGCGGGCTGATCTCCTGGCAGTCAGCATTCCCAGTCGCCGCCTCCGTAACATCAGTCTCGTAGTATTCCCTTCTCTCCCCTCGTCTCATCTTCTGATCTTCGTGCTCCTCCATGAAGGGCAGCGCCCATGTAGAGCGCCAACGTGCTGAGCAGCAATACGTTGCGTAGAATGGCCCAGCGGTAGGATTCGATGCGATGCGGAGCTCGTCCGCGCGGCACTTTTTGTTCACTGCGTGCGATCCTGCAGCGCAGACGCCAGCGATGCCAGGCTCTTGCGTGCAGGTCAATGGGAGGGGGGAGAGAAAGGAGCGACGGAGGGGCCCGAAGGCCGACATAGGCGCCCCGCATGACCGCTCCCGCGCGGGCTGATCTTCTAGCTGATTCTCAAGTATTGCCTCCGTAGGTTGCACTTATCTCGTAGTACAGTCGGGGCCCTGCCTCAGGCTTTCCTTATGTCTTCGACAGGAAATCGAAGTTTAACTTGTGGAAAAAAGGGGCCTCGTTCCTTATTTAGGGTTCCTTAGGTCAACGCCCCGACTGTATTTCCTTTCTCTCCCCCTCATCTCATCTTCGTCTCCTCGTACTCCTCCGTGAAGGGCTGCGCCCACTTCGAGCGCCAAAGTGCTAAGCAGCAGCACGTTGCTTAGACAGGCCCAGAGGTAAGTAGCATCTGGTGCAGTACGCAGCTCGTCCGCGCGACACTTGTTTCATTTGCACTGAGCGGCTCCTGAATGCAAAAAGGGCCCCTCCCCCCTCTCACCATTACGCGTGCAAGTTTACAGGTCATCATTCTAATATCACCAACTCTTTATTGTCCCTGGTCTGGCTGCAACAGCCTAACATGACGGGAGGGGTTGTGGCGGTGGTGGAGCGGCCTTGCGGGGTTGGATGACGGGCGGGAGTGGGTTAGAGAGGAGCTTCTGATTGCTTAATAGAAGCGAATAGAGGCGGCATTCTCTGCCTGCTCCACACTGTGTCCTGTGTTTGTTTATTTTCAAATATCAGTATTTCTCGCTACTTCTTGCCTTGTTTTAGATATCAGTACTTCTCGCTAGTTGAAAGAGCGCGTTCTGTCGTCGCTTGGAGGGGGTGGGGTTGGAACCGGACCCCCCTGAACGGGGGGAGGGGGGGAGGGGTTTCGAACCCTCCCGTGACGGAAGGGGGGGCGGGTTTGGACCCCCCCCCGAATTTCTCCTCTCTCCCTCTCCTCGGGCCAGCGCCGGCGTCGGCGGCGGCCGGCTGGCGGCGGCGGTGGGGGTGCTGGTGGTGGTGGTAGTGGCGGTGGTGGTGGTGGTGAGGTGGTTTGTGGTGGTTGTGGTAGTGGTGGGTTGTGCTGCTGGTAGTAGTCGTGGTGGTTGTGGCGGTGGTGGTGGTGGTGTGGTAGATTGGGATTGGTGATGGTGGTGGTAGCGGTGGTGGATTGTTGTATTGGTGGTGGTGGTGGTGAGCTGTTGTGGTGGTGGTGGTGGTGGCTGTGGTGGTGGTGGTTGTGTGGTGGTTTGGTGGTGGCGGTGGGTTGAGGTGGTGATGGTGGCGGTGGCGGTGGTGGTGGTGGTGGTGGCGTGGTGGTTTGTGGTGGTGGTGGTGCGCTGTGGTGTTGTTGGTGGTGGTGGTTCTGCTGGTAGTGGTGCTGGTGGTGGTGGTGGGTGGAGGTGGTTTGTGGTGATGGTGGTGATTGTGGTGATGGTGGGTTGTGGTGGCTGTGGTGGTTGTGGCGGTGGTTGTGGTGGTGGCGGTGGTGGTGGTGGTATGGTGGTCTGTGATGACGGTGGTGGTGTTGGTGGTGGTGGTGGCGTTGCCTTCGGCTCTTCCCGCCATTGTGTTTTGGCAAATGGTCAGACTTCTCTTGGATGCCTCTTGAGGTCTCGTCAGAAGGGTCTCGGGGGCGTCTGAGGAGCATGCGAGAGCTCGATATGGCGATTTGTGTGTTCCCTCTGCGGCCTCTGGGCCCTCACTGGTCATCGTCGCTGCGTCCCCGCCGTCGGCGCTGCTGGCCGCCGCCAGCGCCGGCGCTGGCGCCGGTGCGGGGGGGTGGGGGGTGGGTAGGGGTGTTTGAACCCCCCCTTCCCACCCCCTCCTGGGCTCTCTCTGGTCATCGTCGCTGCTTTGGCGCTACGGCGGCCGACAGCGCCGGCGCCGGCGCCGCGCCAGGGGGGGGGTTAGACCCCCCCCCCTGGGAAGGGAGGGGGTTCGGGAGCGGGGGGTTTTAGGGGGAGGGGAGTCCCCCTTGGTTCTGATCGACGGCGCCGAGTGTTGGAGGGCGGGGGCCCACACCCCAGTTTGAAGCGCGCCGCCGAATGTTCCCAAGGCAAGCGCCCGTGAAACGCGATCTCTCCGCTATTTCTGTGTTTGTTTATTCCTAAACATCCGTTCATATCCGTGCTTTAGAATTTAGAACTAAACTTGTTTATCTTTAGATATGCTTCTCGCTCGCTCCTTCTCGTTTCGCCAGGTGCCTTTGGCGGACCCCGTGCCCCTCAAGGCAGGGAGGGCCCCACCGCAGGCAGGCCAGCCTTTTGGAGGCCAGCCTCTTCACCAGTCCGCGTGCAACTTTACAGGTCATCATTCCAACATCACCAACTGTTTACTGTTCCTGGCCTGGCTGCAACAGCCTAACATGACGGGAGGGGTTGTGGCGGTGGTGGAGCGGCTTTCTAGGATCGGATGACGGGCGTGAGTGGGTTGGGGAGGAGCTTCTGATAATCCAATAGCAGCGGCATTTTTAGCCTGTTCCACCCTGTGTCTTGTGTTTGTTTTCCAAATCTCCATACGGTGGGGGCGTTGGTTAAGGAATGCGCCCAGGAGTCTGCAGACCCTGGAAAGTAAATTATCTGATGAGGGAGGCGGTGATATCCGTGATCAAGCTTCGATGGGAGTTCCACCGGCCGCCAGACCATGGATTTCTTCTACAAGGGTTCTTTATCCAATGCTCCCACCGTACTTCTCGCTCGCTCCTTCTCGTTTCGCCAGGTACTTTTGCGGGGCCCCGTGCCCTTCAAGGCGGGGAGGGCCCCACCGCCTCGCCAGGCAGGCCAGCCTTTTTGAGGCCAGCCCTTGCACCGGTCCGCGTGGAAATTTACCGGCCACCGTTCTTCACCAAAAGCAGTGAGTCCTATCGCTAGTTCGTCATTCAACAGCTCAGGTTGTGATCAGCTGAAAGGCTTGCGGAAGAAACTTGTGCAATGTCCCAAACCCACATGTCGTGCCAGCCTCGCGTTATCAATGCGATGGTTTCTGAGTGCCAGAAGTGTCGCATCGACGTCGGGCGCCCCCAGCATGGCGTTATCGCGCTGGACGTCCTTGGAGATGCTATCTTCGATGTTTACGTTGCGGCAGGATCGGGTCGCGGCGCCTTTTTCGCGCGAGTTGCGAGGCTCGGCCTAGCGTCCAGCATTGCTCCAGGTGGAGTGCCGCGGCGAGAGGAATTTCTGGACCGACCCGCCCGAGGTCCGCCGAAGCCAAGTCTCATGTTATGGAAGCGAGGGTGGGGTCGGACGAGGCCCGCATATCGCTTGAGTTGTATAAAGTTGTTCCCCCTCTTCATTTCGATCCGTATTTTTTCTGCGCCCCTTCTCTACCTTTCATTTCCCAGGTGGCCGCTCAGTTCCCCAATTCGTTGACGATCCATCTTCCTCACCTTTATGTGTCCCCCCCTGGGGCCGCGAGGCCCCGTTTCCGCGCCTTTTTCTGCTTGGTTGCGTTCCTCCCACACCCCCCCTGCAGTTCCCACTCCCCCCTGCGTATTTGGAGTGGCATTGTTAATGCAGACAAGAAGTTTGTGGCGACGTTCGCCTTCCTTGGTCTTGGCGTCGCGCACCCATAATATCATTATTCCTCGGTGTGTCCGCGCGCGGTTGATGCTGTTGGCCGTTTGGGCCACCGTGGCGTTCGCTCTATATCGCTGCCACTTCCCCCGAGCCACGGTTGCAAACGTTGGCTCGCCTATCCCCTGTCGGCTCGTGCGTTGCCCCGAGTTTGGTCGGCGCCCTTTCGTCTTGTTCCAACGTTGCCTTGACGCCGCACCCATTTCGACAAAGGATGGATGAGTGGACGCTCGCGTGGAGAAGGAAAAGGAATATGTACGCCAGGAACCCCCAGGAGGCCCCGAGAGGCCCCTGGAGGTACCGGGAGGCACCCAGAGGCACCGCGAGACATCATGCCACCAGGAGGCCCCAGGAAGCCCCAGAAGGCTCCAGGAAACGGAGGCCCCAGGAAACCCCAGAAGGCCTTGGGAAACACAAAGAGGCCGCAGGAACCACCAGGACCCCGCGGGAAGCCCCAGGACGCCCCAGGAATCCCGAGGAAACCACAGGAGGCGCCAGGAGGCCCCAGAAATCCCGAGGCGGCCTCAGAGGGTTCCAGAAAAACCCAGGACGCCCCAGGAAATCTTAGGACCCCCCAAGAAGCTCTAGCAGGCAGGGGCAGTCTGGGCCAGGCCGCAGAGGACTGGCACGCTGCGGGCGACCGTTGGGCAGCCTGTCAGTGGCTCTGGCGGTGTCCTTTGGGTCTGAACGGTCGCCACAGAGTGCCGGCGGGGGTCCGAGGGCACCCGCCGGAGGAGGCTCGCGCGGGTCCATGCCCGCGGACTTCCTGGGAACGTCGCCGGAAAAACAAATCCCAAACTCGCTCAAATTTTCTTGTGTCCAAAACAACTTGTACAACACATTGGACGAATTTTCGGACTTGATACTGCGTGAGGCTAGTTTTTGGATGACGTTGCGGTCGCGTGCGAGGGTGTGCGTGGGCCACATTAGGACACTGTGGGCCACTTGTGGTCGTGTTCGAGGCCCCGCGCGCGGTTGCAAGCAAGGGCCGCTGCGCCTTGACGCGGCTGCCAGGGTGGGCCCTGCGGCCTTGTCCTTCTGCATGTCCTTCTCCCCCCTCTTCGTCCTCCCTCGTCGTCCTCTTCCCTCTTAGTTGTTTTTCCCCCCGTCCTGCTCCCTCGTCCTCCTTCCTCCTCGTCCTGCTCCCTCGTCGTCCTCCGTCCTCCTCCTCTTCCATCGTCCTCCTCCTCCTCCTTCCTCGTCCTGCTCGTCCTCCTCGTCCTCCTCCTCGTCCTCCCCCCTCCTCGTCCTCCTCCTTCGTCGTCCTCGGCCCCTTTCGCGTTTTCTCCCCCCCTTCTACCCTTCTCGGGCCCCTCTCGAGACGCCCCTCCAGTGCATCCTGCGGCACATTGGGTGGGCCTCCTGCTCTCCTCGGCCCCTCCTGAGCTGCCTGGCGCGCCGCCGCCGCGCGGGCCGCGCGCGTTGCGCGCGCAGGCGCGCGCGCGCGCCCTCCCCTCGACGGCCCCGCGATTCTGGACGCATCGCACATGCGCACCAGCGCGCGCGGACACGATCCCGAGGCGAACTGCAGCGCTGAAGGGGGCGCGGCGGCGACCGGCCCATCAGCGAGCCATGGGCAGGTGGTAGAGGAGGAGGAGGAGGAGGAGGAGGAGGAGGAGGAGGAGGAGGAGGAGGAGGAGGAGGAGGAGGAGGAGGAGAAGGAGGAAGAGGGAAAAAAGGGGGGGAGGCGAGCAGGCGCACGAGGAAACGCAGGGATATGGCCAGGAAGCGACGCCCAGGGGAGTTGATTGAAGGAATGGCGCCGGTGAGCCAATCGCGAAGCACGGGGACGAAGAACGGTGAATTGATCTTCGGAGGGCCGTGGGCAGATGAGGAGGGGGCAGGAAGGGGGAACGTGGACGGGCGTCAACGGCGCCCCGTGTACCCAGTCCAGCGCAACATCGTGTTTCGGGCCATCATGGAACCGTATGAAGGTTTCGCTGGCCCTCTCGGCGCCGTCTCGCGCGGCGCCACCTCCTCGACGCTCTGTAAGCGGGTCGAAAAAGGCTCCGAGGCCCACCCCCGTGGTCCCAAAACGCCCCCCAGTTTCTGCCCTCCGGGAGCCAAACACCGGGGGGAGTTTTTTGGTGGCTATTTGGTTCCCTCTCGAGGCCCTCCAGGCGAGCCCGGAGGGGCAAGGAACGATCGGGGGGTGCCGGGAAGCGGCGTCGGGTTTCGTTTTCTGGGTCGTCGGCGACGCGCCGTAGCCGATGCGCGGCGGATTTGGGCCGCGGCCTTCAGGCGAAGCATCCCCGGCTTCCCCTCCTCGTTGCGCCCTCTTTGACAATGCGCTCCTTGATTTTCTGATCGCCCCCAGCGTATCGCATGCGAAGATGCACCCATGAATCGATTGACGTTGCGCGCCGAATGGAGAACGTCCACCGCGTCGACAACGAATATAAGTTGTCTCGTTGCATGCCGAGTGGGAAGCGTCCACCGCGCCGGCAATATTTCTTTTTCTGCCACGTGGACTGTGCTTCTATTGGAAACGGTTTGTTGGCAACGGTCCGCGCGACCCTGCGAAAGGAACAGTTTTTGGATGAAACCGTTCTGCGCGCTGGCCAGAGCTGATCATTCTGATATTTCCTGTCTTTTACTGTTCCTGGCCTGGCAACGACGCCCTCACGTTGTTGCGAACCTAGATTTTTTGGGGCGATTAATTGCGCAGCTGGCTTAGCTATGGGGGGTACAAAAGCCACAGTGGAGGCCAAAGTGGGAATACGGGTAGCAACCCAAGAATTGTTTTTTCCCCGTTTTCATCACTTGGGTCAACCAGCGCAGCTTGTGCCAGCCCCTACGCACCCTTTCCTTTGCCCGCCGTGCTCAGCCGTCACGTTTTGCACCTACTGTCGGCAAGCCTGTACTTAATGATCGGTTGGGTACGGAGGTGGGTTTTGATGATGGGGGGAGAGTCAGTAATATATGCAGGCCGTCCGAACCTTCCCACCAGGCGGGCGCCAGTTATTGTTGCTCAGTTCCGCTGCCTTTTGTCACTTTCCTTTGCCGCGGCGCCCGCCGCGTGATCGCCCTTTTACCTTTTTCGCCAAGTCGGCGTTCTACATATATGTTTTTGTCCTACTGTCCACAGTGACGCCGCAGGTTTTGTCCTAACGTTTGCCCAACGCACAAGGAGGAGGAGGAGGAGGAGGAGGAGGAGGAGGAGGAGGAGGAGGAGGGGGAGGAAGAAGATCCCCAGGAGACAGACAAGGAACGGCATCATGTGGATTATGATAAGGAAAAAACAGCAGCAAGAGAAAGGGCGCGGGGAAAGGCGGGGAGGATATTCGGAAAGATCACGAGCAGCAGTAACATGTGCAGACAAACGATCGTCATTGCTTCTCGTCCAAAGGTTCCCCGTCGATCTTCCGATGCTGTTGCTGCTCCTTTTGCTGATCGTCCCCCTCACGGTGCTGCTGTTCGCCAGTGGCCGTTCCTTTTTCTAACGAAGCTGATGCTGCTCCTCCTTCCCGTGGCTCTTGCAAGAGGAGAACAGAGCAAGTTGCAGCATCAGTAGAAACAACAGCGCCTTAAGGCAACCTAAGGGCTTGTTCCGTAATCCGAACAGATAGTACAGGCATCTTGGGTACATTCTCGAACGACCCCCAAAGATATCGACAGTAGCACAAACATGTTTTTGAATTCAAGCATTCCCTCTGTATTCCCAATGATTTCTTGAGGACCACTTCTATGTTTCTCCAACTATCCGAAAAGCTTGCGACTGGGAGTGGGAGGTTCCCAGAAAAAAAGGATTCCAGAGGATGTTCTCCAGATCCCCGGGCCTCCCCCGAGGCTGCAATCTACGAGCTCTCTTTGAGGAAGCAAACGGGCAACCGTAAACTTGAAAACCAGAGGCTCCTTCCACGGCTGGCGTTGCAAAGACAGCGTGCGACGTGGCGCCGCTGGCCCGCCTACCACACGCTATTGGCCCATCTCGGGGACAGCGCGCACCGAAGAAGCCTCGGAAGGGGGAGAGCGTGCACCGACGAGCCTCGCGCAGGGGGACGTCGTGCGCAGGAGGGGGCCCTCGCGGAGGGGTTGCCTCACAGGGACTGCGTGCTTTTCGGAGATCGATAGCGGGCACCGAAGAAGCCTTGGAAGGGGGAGGGCGTGCACCGACGAGACTCGCGCAGGGGGACGTCGTGCGCAGGAGGGGCCCTCGCGGAGGGGTGGCCTTACTACACGCTATTCCCCATCTTGGGGACAGCGGGCACCGAAGAAGCCTCGGAAGGGGGAGAGCGTGCACCGACGAGCCTCGCGCAGGGGGACGTCGTGCGCAGGAGGGGCCCTCGCGGAGGGGTCGCCTCACGGGGATGGCGTGCTTGTCGGAGATCGATGTGGCACGCACGCTACCTTTGCAGCGCCAGCCGCATCGGGTGTGCGGGAATTCGCGGACGCCCAGCAAAGTGTGTGTGTGTGTGTGCGTGTGTGTCATGACACAGGCCGCGAAGTAGTGACAAGCCGGCAACCCTCAGCCGCACTGGGTGCCACCGCTTGGGGGGACGCCCGTCCGCTGGTGAGGGGAAATGCGACAATGAGGAAGAGGAGGAGGAGGAGGATGAGGAGGAGGAACCAGACCCCTCGCGTCGAGGGAAAAACGCAGCGGAAGGCTTTTGTGTATCTTCGGTCTCTGGGGGCCCTCACCAGGCCTCTGGGCAGTCGGACAAGGAACCAGGATGCTGTGAGAAAGAGACATGATAACTGGCGCGACCTGCCTGTTGGAGTCACTGGATGCCCGGGTCTGTCGGCGCCCCCGCGTATCGTGTCGGACGAAGGGGGGGGGGAATCGTACAGGGCCAGGGCGAGGATAAGTCCGTTCCGGAACGCTCTCAGAGCGTTCCGGTACGCTCCGAGGAGGCCGAGGCGCCCGAGGCATCTTCCAGAACCACCGGGCCTCAGAGGATCTCGATGTATCTTCAGCCCGGATTCGTCCTCGTCCTGGCATCGTCCGAGGAAGGGGAGGGTTGCGAGATCTTCTGCATGCAGCTGTTTCCACCACGCCGCCGCGCGCCTTCCTGGACACGCTGCCAGGGGGCGGGCGCCGCGTGGCCGCGCGGCGCGCAGGTCGTCTGCGTGGGCGCGGTGCTCCACGCGCTCTCGAAGGCTGGGGACACCGCGGGCGCCGAGCACTGGCTGCTCGGGCTGCCGAAGGACCCTGGGGCCGCGCCATTCGAGAGGTGCCCATACAGTCATATCGGGCCCGTCCCTCTACAGGGGGAAATTCAGAAACAGTACGAAGATAGTCCGGGGACGATTTTTGTAGTACTTTTGAATACTTTTGAATTTGGTTTGACTATTTTTTGATTTTTCGTTCAAAATTCCCCTGTAGGAGGACATGCCCGACCCAACCATACAGCTACCCTTCCCTCGTTTTCCCCTCGTTGGGGCCTCCTGGGAGGCCCCCGTCGCCACCGCTGGATTCGCCCCGAGATCCTGTCAGAACGCACCCCGGGAGAGGTCTGGCGAGTAGCCGTATGGGTACTTTGTGATTTCTCCAGTCGACCTGAGCGGCCACGTCAGGGAGGGATGGGCCTCGGGCCTGGCTGCCAGCGAGCCGTGTATCGGTAGAGCTCCCGCCGTGTATCGAGCAGATGTAGGAGTGACCTTTCGCCGGAGTGACCTTTGGTGCGTGCCCACTGGGTCCCCTCGATCGCGGAGCGAAATGAGATAGTAGCGTCTTCCTCGCTTGGGTTTGGTCCCCCCCGCGGCCCCCCTACAGCCGCGCACCAAAGGTCACTCTTGCCCAGGGTCACTCTGTCGTGTAGCCGATCTTACCCCTCACCCTCCCAGCCTGACCTCCTCCCCTCCTGCTCTCCTCCCGTCCTGCCCTCCTCCTGGTCCTCGGGGGCACCGTTCCGGTGGAATCCGCTCAATGGGGCAGGGGATGCATCGACCCACAGTCGCCCACTCAGCGCAGATGGGGGCCCAAAAGCCTCACCCGCCCAGGAGTGTGGGGATTCGCCAGCGGGTTTGTGAGCTCGTTCCAAGCCTCGGGAGCCTCCTCTTGATCCGCTTCGAACTTTTGGCCAGAGCGCACCCCAGGGCTGGTCCGGGGGCTCGAGGGTCGAGGTGGCCATGAGAGTCCTGCCGAGAAGCACGCAGCTTGGGGTCATTGGGGCAGTGGCCTGGAGGTGGCCTGGAGACAGACTACTAACTACCACTCCGACCTGTGCCTTTCATGCGGCTGAGCTGGAATGCGCGTCACAGGCTCAGCCTCGTTGAGGTCCACGTTTGGCCACATGTGCAACAGGCCAGCAGCCAATTTCAAAGTGGCTCTGGCACGCGCCACGTTGGCATCGGCTACTTTCAGCAGCTCGACGTCTATGGGATGCATACACACCGCATGCTGGGCACCCACATCGGACCAACAGTCGCCTCTGCGGAGTTATTGTTCATACGAGACGATCCCGACTTCATCATTATCTCGGCGGGTGGCAATCTTCATGCAAGAGCAGATGCCGGAGGCCTGGAGGAGGAAGAGGAGGAGGAGGAGAAGGAGGAGGAGGAAAGCAAGAACCCTGCCGGCGACGTTGGCCTAACGTCAAAAAGGAGGAGGAAGAGGAGGAGGCGGATGAGGAGGAGGAGGAGGAGGAGGAGGAGGAGGAGGAGGAGGGAGAAGGAGGGATGAGGCGGAGGAGGAGGGGAAGGAAGAGGAGGAGGGGGGGGAGGAAGAGGAGGAAGGAAAAAGGATGGCTGGGCGCCGCTGTCATCCTCCTCGCGCGCGGCATCGCTGCCTGCGGAGGAAGGCCCCCACCGGGCCAACACCGTGTGCTTGAACATCGTCATCAGCGCCTGGACCAAGGCCTTGTCTTGAGAGGAGGGTCCATGCTTGAGGATCGAGGTTTGTCACTCGGCGGCGAACCCAGGGGGGGAAGGCAGACGGGGCGGGCCTTCTCAGAAGGCTGGGAAGGCCTCCGGCCTGCTGAGAAGCTGTCTGAGTCTTCTCCGGAGACAGATGCGGCTTCTCAGAAGGCTCGAGGGCCTCTGAGAAACCCTACTGCCATTTGAGAAGGCCCGCTCCCTCCCGCTACCCCCCCCCCCGGCCGCCGATTCACGCTTGCGGGGCATCTTGGGGTTCGTCGTAGTGTTGCTCGGACGTATCGGGTAGCCAGAACACGCTCGCCTCGGCTTCCTTCTCCCCTGCGCTCCTCCATTTGCGACCTTGCCCCTCCCCCCCTCCTGTCTCTTCCCCTCGACTTCCCCTCCCGACTTCCTCCGCCTCTCCCCAGCTCGACCTCCTCCCTCTCCCCCAGGGCCCCTATCGACCTCCTTCCCCCCCTCCCCACCTCTCTCTCTATCTCTATTCCCACTTGACCTCATCCTCGTGTGTTGCTGCCTGTCATCCTCCTCTTCCTTCTGTTCCTCCTCTCCCTCCTCCGCCTCCTCCCCTCCGCCTCCTTCCCTCTCCCCTGTTCGACCTCCTGCTATCCTCCCCCTGCCTTCTCGACCTCCTCCCGTGCTTCCCCCTTCCCCCCTATCGACCTTCCCCTCCCCCTCCCAGCCTGCTCGCCTCTCTCTCTCTCTCTCTCTCTTTTTTTGTTCTCTCTCTCTCTCTCTCGCTATGTCGTTCCTTTCTCTCTCTCTCTCTTTGTTTCTCTCTCTCTCTCTTTCTCTGTTTTGTTTGTTCTCTCTCTCTCTCTCCCTCCCTCCCTGCCTTCCTCTCTCTCTCTGCTTTCATTTTTGTTGTGTTTCTCTCTCTCTCTCTCTCTTTTTCTCCTCCCGGCGCTATGGAACGGTACGTATCATCAAGGGTGTCGGCGCTGTCTGCTGCCCCCCGCGTGAGTCGCGCCTTCCCGTCCCAATCCCAGTGCGTCTGCGCGGGCCCGGGTTTGTAAGGTCGCGCGCGCGCATGCGCGCACAACGGTGCGCGTGCATGTATGCGTGTCTGCGATTGCGCATGCGCGCGCGTGCCTCCTCGCGCAAGTATGCGTGCATATAAGTTTGCTGTTAGATTTGAATATGTACGCGCATGTTTGCGTGCTTCGGTTTGTGATTGCCCGTGGTTGCGTTTTTCCGCGCGTGAGCGTTATGCGTCTGCGAGCGCGCAAGTTCGAATGTGCGGGTGCGCATGTCTGCGTACATGCGCGCGTGCATGTCGTGCTTGCGTCCATGCATGCACGCGTGTTCGCGAGTGCGCTTGTGCATAAGTATGTGCGGATGCCTCCTCAACCTGCGGAGCGCCCGCTGCTGCGCCCAGGTCGCGCGGCTGCCAGCAGCTCGCAGACGGGCGCGGCGTCCTCGCAGGCATACGCGCGGGAACCCGCCTCCTTGTGGCGACGACTGACTCTGCGCCGACTGGCGTGTGGGCGTGCTGACTTGTTGGTATCTTGATTTGGCGACGAGATAGCACTGTCCGCGTAGATGGCAGCAATTGTGTTCTCCTGCTGGTCAAACTTGCCATCGGAGGTCTCAGCGTATTGGTCCGGGCCATAAGAGGCCTCAGTATACCAAGTCATGCATCAATCGACAGTATGAAAGATGAGGCATTGCCGGCGTATCGTCTCACAAAGTATCTTCGCCGTAAATCGCAATTCTGCGACCCGCACGCGGCCGAGATTGAGAATCGTATTTCTTCGGCGTGGAGAAAATTTCATGCCCCCTCTCCGGCAAGCTCAAGCTGTTCGACGGATGCGTTACACCCACAGCAATCTATGGATGCGAGGCTTGGGCGCTCAGTGCCGAGCCGGAAGGGAGGCTTCGGCGCGCGCCAAAGCGAATGTTATGGATGATTCTGCAAACGCCGCGACGCATTCTTCAACAATGTGAACATCATGGATTTCCCCTTGGACATCTGGAAACGATACCGGAACAAGGTTCTGGAGTGGACGTCGACAGCACCACCTCCGATTATCCAGCTCCCCTGGACGAGCCCGAAACATATAAGGATGTACTTGAGCGTTGGCCGGAATGGATATGAAGAGCTACGAGAACGGTTGAAGACAGAGTTGACCAGTTGCAGCTCACTGACTGGGTGGACAGCCAGCAGCAACGTAAGAAAAGCTGGGTTATTCGAGTGGCTTCCCTGGGGAATGATTCTTGAATGCGCAAAGTTTTTTTTATGGAGCCCGCCGGAAAACAACGAGTGGCAAGCGCGGCGACACCCTGGCAAACCTGAACACAGATGGGCGGACGATCTCTTGCAATAAGCGCGGCTTCATACAGGAGACCCACAGCTGACCTTAGAAGAAATGATTGCGTTCGTTGTGCATTCTACTTGGGTGATTCTCTGTGTTCTCCACACTTGTAGTTTTCATGCTTCTTGTCTCCTTGCTGCTCCTCCCTCCCTTCTTCCTTGTCCTGCCAATGATCTACGCACCTGTTGCGTTTCACTTCCATCCCGTTTCACATCAATATGCTGCCTATTGATCGTAATTTATGCAGCATTGCGGCGCCGCGGCGCCAAGTTGCCGGGCCCCCGCCGGCCCTTGTGTTGCAATGCTATTACTTCTACTGCTGCTACTGTTGGGAAAACTTGCGATGGTGCCTGGAGGCGTAGCTCGGCCCTGCGTTCCGAAATCGCGCTCCACGCGCGCGCGTGGCCGCCGGCATATGTTTCTTGTCCCCAACGATTGGAATCCTTGATTCGAGATGCGTGCAATATCAGAAAACGGTTGGACACCGTGCGAGTGTCATGATTACCATTTTTTTAGCTGTTACAATCCACCGTCGCGCCCAGCATTTATCTGGGATTTCTGTCGGGGAGAGGGAAACGACTTTCCAATATTTGGAAACAGTGCCTGCATGATCAACTGGCTAATGTTACGTGTTGTTCTCTCTGAGCATCCATTGGGTAACCCAAACACAGAGAAGTCAATGGACAATCGCACACGCCCAGCGGTTGTCTACAGAAGCTGGGGGCCCACAGAAATATCAGAACACGTATGGATGATGTCTGACGCATTCGTTGGTCCCAAGGTGTTTGTCGGGTTATCAATAACAGTTGCGTTTAGAATGTGTCGGTTCTGTGCACGTTTTTGTTGGAAGCAGCTTGAAACGCATTGAAGGGCAGTCGGAATCGCAAACAGACGCTGCAGTTCATGACTCCACGCATCAGGGCGCCAACATACCTACGTTAACCATATCATGACAGCTTGCCAGCATCGCGAACGCACGCCATTGCGGGGCGGGACGGCGCCGCCGCGCCCCTGCCCGCCTGGAGCGCCCCCCCCCCCCCCCCGCGCAGCTCCAGCGCGCGCGCAACTCCCGCGAACGCGCTCGCACGCACTCACAATGCCCCCCCCCCCCCCCCCCCCCCAACACACGCGCGCACGGCGCGCGCGCGCGCTAGCATCCACGCGCAGCTTCCACGCGCACAGCCCCCCCCCCCCCCACACACACACACGCACGCACACACACGCACAGACAGACGCGCGCACAACTCCCGCACATGTGTGTGCGTGTGTTGCTTTTTGTTGTTGGTTTGCGTGTGTTCTTGCTTGTTCGCTGATTCTAAAGTGTCCCCGGTAGTTTCTTGAACCAGTTATAAATTTGGGTTGATATTCAGGGTGGATTTTGGCGATTTCGTGTTTATCATGATTTCTCATGTTTGTTCAACTGCTTGCACAGCAAAGCCCCATTGAGCGCGCAAAAGATAACAGCAATCATATTGAATATGTCTGGACTTGGCAACGGCCAGTGGAAAGAGCAGGCGCAATAATGGCATGATGGTTGCAAATGTGTTGGCGGTTTTTGATATCGACCTCATTTCGAATGACAAATTCTGAGCGTTGAGCGAGCACAACAGATGCACGCGGCAGTCCACGCGCGTGGAACACGACCCCAGGGCGAGTTTTATGAGAGTGGCGAGCTAACGAAAGGGGGGGCTCTACGCCTTCACGCAGCTTCAGGAGAAAACTGCCGGCATCTACGCGGACAGCGCTCACAATTAGCGTCGAGCCAAACAGCTTGCACGTCGGTGCGCCCCCAGGCAGGTCGGCGCAAGGTCAGTCGTCGCCGCAAGGAGGCGGGGGCGCCCGCGCGGGTGCCGGCGAGGCCGCCGCGCCCGTCTGCGAGCCGCTGACTGCAGAGCCACCTGGGCGCGGCAGCGGGCGCGGCGAAGGTTGACCGAGGCATCCGCGCACATCTATACACGAGCGCGCGCGCGGACAGACGTGCGCGTGTGCATTCGAACTTGCGCGCTTGCAGATCCTTTGCGCGCGCGTGCAGAGACATGCATCGACCTCCAAACGCGGGCGCGCGAAACGGAACTACGCACATCCAGAGACAAACGTATATGCGCGCATGCCTGCGCGCGAAAGCACGGGCGCACAGCGGCTTCCGCGCGCGAGCACATGCGCAGTGACAGACATGCGTGCGCGCGCCGTTGCACGCGCATGCGCGCGCGACTTTACAGCCGCGGGCGCGCGCACACGCCATCGGATTGGGATTGGAATCGGCAGACCGCGCCAGCAACTGTGGCGATGTGTTTTTGGCCAGACCGTCGAAACAGAGAAAGAGAGACAGAGAGAGAGAGAGAAACGCAGGAAAGTCGGGGAGAATGGGCCAGGGAAAGTCGAATGGGCAGGGGAGTGAGAAGGTCGAGGATGGAGGGATGAGGGGCGGAGAGGGGGTCGAAAGGGGAAGGGGGAGAGAGAAAGAGAGAGAGAGAGAGATAGAGAAAGAAGAGAGACAAAGAGAGATATTATAAGAGACAGAGAGAGAGAGAGAGAGAGAGAGAGAGAGAGAGAGAGAGAGAGAGAGAGAGAGAGAAATATATATATACACATAAAGGGAGCGATTTTATATATAAATAATCACAATAATAAAAAAAACGAAAGAGAGATATATATATACATATATATATATACGGAGAGAGAGAGAGAGAGAGAGAGAGAGAGAGAGAAAAGAGAGAGAGAGAGATAGAGAAATAATGAGAGAGAGAAACATATGGGGATAGAGAGAGAGAGAGAGAGATAGAGAGAGAGAGAGAGAGAGCGAGAGAGAGAGAGATATATACACACGCATGAATATTGAGAAGAGTGAGTGTGAGAGAGAGAGAGGAAAACAGGAGGTATATAATAATAGTCTTATGTACCAATATACATATATACACATCAGAGTGCAGTGGCGCGCTTCGCGCCACGCGCTTTGGTCTTTCAGGTTTGGCATGTAGACACGAAGGCAATAAGGTAAGACGGAACATGTATCGATATTTCGTTGTTGTTTTTTTCTTTCT
Organism: Prorocentrum cordatum; assembly: GCA_963575745.1. Taxonomy (NCBI): domain Eukaryota; class Dinophyceae; order Prorocentrales; family Prorocentraceae; genus Prorocentrum; species Prorocentrum cordatum. The sequence goes on along the minus strand of CAUYUJ010018518.1, from coordinate 33,642 downwards.
GGGTTTGTCGTTGTAGCAATGTTATTCGTCATCCTTCTCTCATGTGTCTTCTTCCTTTTTTTCTTCATTCTCGCCCTAACCGGCGAATTCGCCACCATCATCAGATTTTTCGTGGATGCTCATCCCAGGAGAGCCTCTTGTAACTCTCGCGAAGGTTGTGAAGGGTTTGTTGGGGCCTTGTGGAAGCCTCCTGGGTTCCTTCTGGGGGCCACTGGGGGCTTCCCCGGGCCACCTGGGCCGTGTTGGGGCTCCCGGTGAACTAACTGGAAGCCCTCTTGGTGAAATTAGGGGCGATGTTCTGGCCTCCCAGGCAGTCTCGGACGCCCGGAAGACCGAAAAACTGAACATACCCCAAATCATGCAAAAGCCATAGAACATCTATGTTTGTTGCGTTTCGAATGCCTCTTCGGGGTCTTCTTTCGGTCGTCTTCGGGCGTCTGGTGGGTGTCTGGGGCCTCTGTGGGCCGCCCTCCTGACCGATTTAGGCCTGTTGCCTACGCCTGGCAGGGGCTGCAGGAGCCCCGGAAAACACAGGGGACCGTCTTCAAGGGCGTCCAGGGTGCCGGGGCCAAGGATCCAGAGGGGTCCCGTTTTCGGGGGGGGGGCGCAGGGCCCCATATTATAGCAATATCGAACAGTGGTATATACATACATTTGTATACATATATATATACACATACATATATACATGATATATATATATATAGAGAGAGAGAGAGAGAGAGAGAGAGAGAGAGAGATCAAGCCAGAGAGAGAGAGAGAGAGAGAACAACAAAAACGAGAAAGAAAGACACAGAGGGAGATATGGAGAGACAGTGGTGAGGGAGGTGGGGAAGTGGGTCGATGGGGGCGGGGAGGACAGGGCGAATGCCGAGGTGGGGTAAGGATGTGGACATCGAGAGGGGGGAGGTCGAGGGCGGGGGGAAACGAAGGTCGGGGAGAGGGGGCAGTGCCGCGGGGGGAGGAGCGAAGGGGCGAAGACATCGAGGGGGAACGTTTTCCGTCTTCTCCTCGTTCTCGCCCCTTTCCTTACCTTCTTCCCTTGGCTTGAGGAGAACATGCAGGAAGAGTGAGTTTGCCCAGGGGGGGGGGGGGAGGGGTGGGTGGGCCTTTCTTGGTGTCTTCTCTGGGCTCGGCCTCCCCTGCGCCTGGGGGAGGGGGCGGGATCTCAGAGGGCGCGTGTGGCGCGGCCAGTTTGCCCTCTGGCGCCAGGGTGCGTGTGCGTGTGCGTGTGCGTGTGCGTGTGTGCGTGCGTGTGTGTGCGTGTGTCAGCCCCGCCCTTGGCGGGTGGCGAGGCGGCGTGCCCCACTGTCCACCTGCCGCTGCCGTGGCTTCTCCGTTCCTCTCGAGAGGGTAGAAGCTGTCCTTGTCGAGGCCAGGCCCGAGGCCGATGCCTCCGTCGTCACGCGGGGGCCGACCACCGAGGTTGCACCTCTCCGCGGCTGGACACAGTGAAGACGTGGCCACACTCAGGTCCGCGTTTTTGCGTGCAGGGGCAGTAGTTCTGGGCCGTTTGGTCTGATGCCTCTGCAGGAACGACTTCTTGCCCCTTGTGTATTTGGCCCTCTCACAGTCAACCCGCATAGCAAGGATGAGCGACTTTTCAAGGCTAGCCTTGCATCCTTGCCCCTTCGGCCTATCCTCAGCGAGTTCTCACTGGAACTCAGGTCCCCTTCCAAAGTGTTAGGGGCCCTTTCCTCGCTAATCCATGTTTCCGGCGGAGGCGGGCAGCGTGGAGAAGGCCGAGAATTGGTTGCGACGAATGCCGCAGATGGGCGTGAAGGCCGACGTCCTCAGGCGCCTGGGGCCGCCGGCGCCAGCGCCGTCGCCGTCGTCTCGGGCCTCTCCCGCCGTGCCCTCGTCGTCGACAAGTCATCCGCATCGTCACAACAGGGCTCATTTCAATTCCTCCGATTCGATTCGATTCGATTCCGATGGCTTCCAATTCCGATTCGATTCGACTTGGGATTCCGATTTGGGCTCCGCTTCCTTACTGGAGGCCTAATGGCCTGCCGATGTCCGCCGATTCGACTTTTCCCGTCTCGGCTGCCGATTTCCGCCGATCCGACTCATTTCGATCGCGGATCCCACTTACCGATTCGATTCTGGGCTCTCCTGTCACAATCGGCAAATAACCATCCTGATCTTCAACATTTTCGGCAGCGTTGCCGTCAGCATCAGCATCAGCATCGGCAGCATGACCGCAGTCATGCATTCTGTCGCAACAGGGCTCGAGCTAGATACTGTTTTTTTTGCGATCTCGTGGACCGTTGTCGTTTCGATTTCGACTTGCAGCAAAGGGTGGAAAGACGACCGAACGAGGGAGCACGAACACAACACGGAAACGGAAAACACCGTTTAGCTCGAGCCTTGTGTCGTAAAAGTTGGTACAACACGAATTTGGCAGTTCAGCATGTTCCCCTTGCTGGGCGCCGTTTCCTTGCGCAGTCTCGCCAACTCGCCAATCCGTAGGGGCTGAGCTCCAGGAGCCAGGTGACATACGCAAGCTTGACTCCAGGCGGAATCCAGGCAGATGTCTTGGTCGCAAAGGGCCGAGTGAAACTGACCTGACTGTATAGCGAGATGCTTCGCTTCCAACGAGGACCCGCCTGGCCACCTCTGAGGCGGGCTGCGCGAGCGCACAGCTTCGGGCGACTGCCGATGGAAGAAGAACGGGAGATCCGCAGGGGCTGCGCCCTCGGCCGCCGGCCCCTCGCCATCAGAACGGAGACGTCCGGGCGCCGTCTCGGACACAATCTGGGAGCATCAGGGGCAGCGATAGGGGGGAGGAATGGGTAAGGGGGGGGAACGCATCGACCCCGAATCGCCCATCGATCGCCGATTTGGGCCCGATGCCCCCAACCTGCACAGGAACGTGCGGATTCGTCATCGGGGGCCGATCGCCGATCTATGGGTGATGTATCGCCGATTCCGGGTCGATGTTTCCCTCCCTATGCCAGTTCACCCCTATCTTTTGCCCCTCAGCACATCATGCGGGGACGGATCGGAATCAGCAGAACAGTTTGGGGTGCTGAGGCTATGATTGAACACTTCCCTGCATCTTAGGGGGTGTTCCCCTCATTCGGAGATTGACAGACATCCTACCCTGACACGTCGATTAGTGAATTGGCCGTTTTCGGTTCGCGAGATGGCGTCGCGGCCGTCATTTTGCGGGTCCAGGCCAGTCGATTTTGGTCCGAGGCCGTCTTCACTAAAGGGTGGTTTACTAAAGGGAGGTTTGTCCAAGCCGACTCATGCTGTGCATTAGCGGCCCTCTCGCTACGACTTTGCAGCGATCTGCCCGGGGAATCTGTGGCCCGGGGCGCGGGAGCACGGCGTAGCCTACCAAGGAGTGGGGCCTCGGGGGCGCGAGCCTGGCGGATGTTGCATGGGATTTGCTCTCTGGAGCGTGAATGTGGCGTACCTGATGTTCAACAAATTTGCCTCGGGAGCGCGAATGAAAAATCTTGTCTCGGGAAGGCGAATCCTGCGTTGTTGTTTGCTTTACTTTTTTTGTTGTATATGTATATAGACAAGACTGCATTGGCGCTGCGCGCCATGCACCTTGGTCTTAGAGTTTCGCACGTTAGCGGAGTGCGTGCGTACATGCGCACGCACATGCGCCTATGGAAACATACTACATATGTAATATGAATATACGTATGTATGGGTATGTACATGTATATGCAACTGGTCCGGGTAACTACGTGTGTGCATACACATGCGTATCTCAGGCGATCGTGGCCTGACCAGCTGCTCCGGGCATCTCGCAACTCAAAAGTGCGAGGGGGTCTCAGGCGAAAGTGGCCGCACTACCATGGTCCTTCAAGTTGAGCAAGCAAGCGGGATGACATATATGTGCATAGTTAAAGAAAGCGATAGCGCCTTGTTGCAGTTTTCGTGGTTGTCGATATGACAATGTCTTCCACTCCCTATCCTGTCCTTCCCTCTTCCTTCATTTCCCGCTCCTTCGCCGCCAACCCGAGCTGAAGAGGAACATGAAGAGGACCAAGAGGAGGAGGAGGGGGAGGAGGAGGAAGAGGAGGAGGAGGAGGAGGAGGAGCAGAAGGAGCGAAAATACGAGGACGAGGATGCTGAGAGGAGGAGGGGCAGAGAGTATACAGAGAAGGAGGAGGAACAGGAGGACCACGGGAAAGAGAAGGAGGGAGACGGGGAGAAGAAAGATGGAGGAAAAGAAATATTGGAAGGCTTCTTGGGTCACCATTGAAGCTCAGTGTTGAGAGCCCTGGTGTTATGTAGCGTTGTAGGGCCTCTTGGGAGTCTTCTCGGGGCCCTTGTGGATCCCTTTTAAGGCCCTGTTGGGGTTCTGTTGAGTCATTTCGGTGCCCTTTTGGGCCGTCTTGGGGCGTCTTGGAGGCCTTTGGCCGTCGCGGGGCTCTCCTGGCGGCGTCTTGGGGCCCTCTCGGGTGCCTTTCTGGGCGCTCTTGGGGTTCTCTTGGGCCCGTCTTGGAGCCCTCTTGGGCTGTCTTGGGACTCTCTTGGATCGGTTTCGGGCTCTTTGGGGGGCCTCTTGGGCTATCTTGGGGCGATCTTTGGAGCCTCTTGGGCCGGTTCGGGCTGGGGAACCAGAAGAACCTCTGACAACCACGCAAAAATCAATGACATGTCCCTCTTGGGGCCCTCTTGGGAAGCCTCTCGGGGGCCTCTTGGGGCGTCTCGGGGCCCCCTTGGACGGTCTTGGGCGATCTTGGGGTCTCCTGGAGCGCTCTTGGGCTGTCTTGGAGCGCTCGTGGACCCCTCTTGGGAGTATCTTGGGCCGTCTGGGGCGCCTCTGGGACCGCCCGAAAATTTCGGGAAGGCCGAAACTCGTTTGGGGAGGGGGGTTGCTCCGTCCGGGGTCCGTCCAGGGTCCCCGGCCTTATAAAAGTATATGCGTAGGAATATATTTGAGTAGGCCGGGAGGAGGGGGATGGGGGGGGGGGGGGAAATCGGTGCCGTCATCCCCCATGGCGCCCCCCCCCGAATTTTTGGGGGGTCACAGACCCCCCGGGACTGCCGCCTTGGGCCGCTTCCAAATGGCCCACGACAGGCCACTCGGGCCATACGGATGGTCACGAAGGCCTGAAGAGGCCCCGAAGACGCCCAAGAACACCCCAAGAGGGCCCGTGAGGGCCCCAAGAAGGCCTTCAAGAGGCAAAACTTGGCTCATTTCCGTCGTAAAACGTGCGTTTTCGGCATACTCGCTGGCTCCGTTTTCGCAGTGCCAGACGCCCCCGCGGAGCCCCAACACAGCCCAAGAGAGACCCAAGAGGGCCCAAAACGGCCCCAAAGGGTCGGCCTGTGAGGTTCACGAAACCCGCAAAACGGCCCAAGAGGCCCCAAAGCTTGCCCGGAAGGCCCCCAAAACTGCCTCAGGGAGGCCCAAGAAGGCCCCGTTCGAAGTCATGTTCCCGGAAGCCTCTCGGGGAATATGATATCCGGGCTCCCAGGGCCCCCTGCTGAGCCCCAGGACAGCCTCAGCGAGGCTCCAGAGGGCCCGAGATGGCTTCAAGATGGCCGAAGAGGGCCCCAAGAGGGCCTTCAAGAGGCACAAATCTGCCCATTTCTTTCGTGAACCGTGCGTTTTCGGCATGCTCGTTGGCTTCGTCTTCGCAGTGCCCCAGACGCCCCCGCGGAGCCCCAACACAGCCTAAGAGAGACCCAGGAGGGCCCAAGACGGCCCAAAAGGGTCGGCCTGTGGGGCCCACGGACCCCCCCAAGACGGCCCAAGAGTAACCAAAGCCGGCCCAGGAGGCCCCCAAGACAACCTCAGGGAGGCCCACGAGGGCCCTGTTCGAAATCATGTTCCCGGAAGCCTCTCCGGGAATATGACTTTTGGGCCCCCAGAGCCCCCACTGAGCCCCAGGACAGCCTCAGCGAGGCCCAGGAGGGCCCGAGATGGCTTGAAGATGGCCGAAGAGGGCCCCAAGAGGGCCTTCAAGAGGCACACATCGGCCCATTTCCAAAGTAAAACGTACATTTTCAGCATACTCGCTGGCTTCGTCTTCGCAGTGCCCCAGACTCTCCCGAGGAGCCCCAAGACAGCCCAAGAGAGACCCAAGAGGGCCCAAGACGGCCCAAAAGGGAAGGAGGCCCCCAAGACGGCCCCCGTTCGAAGCCATGTTCCCGGAAGCCTCTCCTGGAACATGATTTCCGGGTTCCGAGGGCGCCCAAAGGGGCCCACAAGACAGCCTCAGCGAGGCCCAAGAGGGCCCGAGATAGCTTCAAGATGGCCGAAGAGGGCCCCAAGAGGGCCTTCAAGAGGCACAAATCAGCCCGTTCCCGTAGTAAAACGTACATTTTCAGCATGTTCCTTTGCTTCGCCTTCGCAGTGCCCCAGAACCGAGGAGCCCCAAGACAGCCCAAGAGAGACCCAAGAGGGCCCAAGACGGCCCAAAAGGGTCGTCCTGTGAGGCTGACGGAACCCCCGAGACGGCCCAAGAGGCCCCAAAGCCAAGCCAGGAGAGCCTCGTTCGAAATCATGTTCCGGAAGCCTCTCTGGGAACATGATTTCCGGGCTCCCAGGACGCCCAAGGACAGCCCCCAGAGGCCCCGGACACGCCGAAGATGTGTTGGGAGGCTTTTTGGGCCGTCTTGGCAGCATCTTGGGCCGTCTTGGGGCCATCGTGGGACATCTTGGGGCCATTTTGGGCCCTCTTGGGCTCCTGAGGTTGTCTTCGGAGCCTCTTCGGGCAATCTTGGGGGCCTCTCGGGCCGTTCTGGCCGCGCGGTGGCGTCACCATGAGAATCCTGGGGTGGCCCGGAGCAGCCAGGATTTGAGGTTCCCCCAACCCCGTTGGCTGTTTGGTGGCGCGGCGGGGCCCCCTAGCAGGCAGTCGAAGTAAACAGGAGGCAGGAATCAGGACTTGAGAGACAAAATGCCAGACAACCAATGACAACACATGACATGAAAGCAGACCGCACACACCTTCGCAGCCTTGCGCCCCCAGAAGGTGCTGGCGGATTTAGAGAGATACGCAGATTTACAGATATACATATCTGTGCATAGGTGTGTACACGTTCTCAAATGCACAAGCGCGCGTGTGTCTCTGCAGCCTTTTTGTTTCGGGGGCGGGCCTCAGATCGAACGCGCCGCCGCGCGCCTCCCCCCCGCGCCGCGATCGGGGCCGCCCTCCCTGCCAGGCATCCTGATGGCCTGCCATGGCGGCCGGGTCGGAAGGCGCAGGGGCCCCTGCCGCGCTGGCCGACCTGGCGGGCACGGTGGACCTCGGGGACTTGGTGCGCGCGGTGGCGCGCGGCTGCCACGCGGAGCTGCTCGAGGCGGCGGGCCGCCAGGGGGCCGAGGGGAGGCCGGAGGCGGCGCTGCAGGCGGCCGCCCGGGCGGCGCACGCGCGCCTCCTGCGGCTGAGTGTGCTGCTCAACTGCGCCGCGCCCGGCTCGCGCGGCTTCGCCGAGGCCTTCGAGCCGGGGCTCGCTGAGGCCCGGCGGTGCCTGACGCTCGAGCGCCACGCGGCCCAGGTGCTCCAGTGCGGCGACCAGATGGCCCGCGCCCGCGAGGAGCTGATGGGGGTCCTGGCCACGAGGCCAGGGCTGACCTAAACGCTGTTTTGCTGGACCTCGGCTGGGTTTTGTTTTCGTTTTGGTGGGGAGGTACAGGAAAACAGGGGGAGCGAAACGAGCAACAAAACGAGACCAAAACGATAAACAACGTTTAGGTCCAACCCTGCCACGAGGCAGCACGACGTGGAGGCCGCGGCCGCGCTGCTCTGCGGTGGGGGCCTGCAGCGCGTGGGTTGGCCCGCGCTGGCAGGCCACGTGGTGGCGGACCTGGGCAAGCCCTTCGCGTCGTGGCCGCTGTCGCCAGCGCAGCGCGCGGCGGCGCAGGAGGAGCTCGTGACGGGGACCCTGTGCTGCCTGGCCCGCAGCCGCTGCGTGCGAGACCCTGCCCGCCTCCGCGTCGAGCGGGACGAGGACGTCGTGCGGCTCACGGCCCCTGGCGCCTTCGCGCTGCGCGCTGTCTACGACATGCGCCGATGGGTGGTGCTGGGAGCTGAGGTCTTCGCCGGCCGAGGCTTCGGCATCACGGTCGGCCCCGAAGCGGAACAGGCGTTGTGCCAGCAGCTCCAGCTCGCCGCCGACTCACAGCCACAGGGCGAAGCCGGTGACGCCCCTGGGGCGATCTGCGCCGCAGCCCACGCGTTCTGCTCGCACCTGTGGCTGCGCGCGCTGCATGGCGAGGCCGTGCACCTGTCGGGGGAGAGGCAGTGGGAGGTCGGCGGCGTGGCCTGGGACAAGCGCAGGCGCGTCGTGCTCCGCGTCTGCCCCGCGTGGACGCCGACCTGCGGGGGGCTTCTGCCGACGGTGCCGACGGCCAGCTCGGACGCGCCCCGGCCGAGCACGACCGAGATGGACGCCGGTTACTCCTCCTCTCGGAAGTCAGGGGCGGCCTAACCCACCCCTAGCAAGCCATCCCCGTCCGTGACGTCATCCTCGCCTCGCCCCAAGACTCACCACCCACCAAACCACCCCAAACCAACCCGAAGGCCTCAATTTGCCCTCCATTTCCAGTGGGGGGGTCGAGGAACATTGAAAAAACAGATGCGGAACTCGTACCCCCCCCCAGCCCGAAATTCAGGTCTTCGGGTTGGGTTGGGGTTGTCTGGTAGGTAGTCAAAGACGCATCGGTGCGGCCGGAGGGAAGCCCGAAAGGCGAGGATGACGCCACGGAAGGGGATGGTGGTTCGCTGGGGGTCGGTTGGGCCGCGCCCGAGGACGGGGGAGGACGGCGCGGGCTGTGTCCTGGAGCTGCAGGCCGACCCCCTGGGGGGCGTCCGCGCGACCTCCTCCCCGGAGCTCGGGCTGGGGCCCGCTCCGCCGCTTGCGCTGGAGGCCGAAGGGGCAGGCTTCCTCGAAGGCCTGCTCGACGTGGCTCGGCAGCGCCTGGCGGCGCTGCACCTGCGGCGCGTGCGGGCGGCGTTGGTGGAGGGAGGGGCGCTGCGAGGTGACCACGCGGAGCTTCTGGAGCACGGGCCCGTGCTGCAGGTCGACCTGCGCTGCTGCCGGCTGTGGGTGCTCATGGACGCGGCTGGCCACATCGGCGTGCGCGGAGATGGTTGGTGCGAGCCGCGGGAGGAGGCGGCAAAGGCGTCGACGCTGAGGGGCACGCGAGAGAGCTTGATGGCGCGCCTGGAGAAAGCCCGCTGGGAGGCGCTGTGCGTGACGGTGGAGGCCGAGGCAGAGGCGTTGGGGTGGTCTCTCGCTGCCAGCGCGGACGCGGCTCCGGAGGGCGAGACCCCGCAGCGCGCCGCCGAGTGGCAGCGCAGCGCGCGCCAGTTCTGCTTCTGCCTGGGCGATCACGCCATCGCGCTGCGCTTCGAGCTACGCGACGCAGAGGTGGGGTCCGTGGCGCTGTGTCTCGCGCAGGATGGGGAGGGAGGGCCGGGCGTGCCTCTGGAGGGTCTGGCGGTCGGGCTGCGCGCTTTCACCTTCGCCACTGGTGCGCCCGCAGACGGCATGGCTCGCCTTCGCGCAGAGCTCGGCCGCATGTTCGGGGCGGCTCGCGCGCATGTGGAGGCCATGGCCTTCGGAGGCCAGGTCCTGGAGAGCCTCGCGCTGCGCGCAGACGCGGGCGTGGGCAGGGGGCTGCCCTTGTGGAGTGTGCTGGCCTCGCGAGCAGAGGCAGGCCTGCAGTGCCGGCTGGACTGGGACAGCAGCAGGAGCGCGAGGGCGAGGTCGAGCCGATCCATGCCTTTCATGCCTCCCTTGCTCGTCTCGGTGAACGAGGCCTCTCGCTCCTGGTCCCTCCACGGGGCCCTCTGCTCGGAGGTCCCAGTCGTGTCGGCCTCCGCGAGCACTGGAACCGCAGCGGGGTCTGGCGGGATCAGCGACGCCGGCAGGGTGTACACCGAGGTCCTCCCGTCGGGTGGGCGTGTCACGGTGAAGCCTGCCCGCGCCGTCGCGCAGCAGTTCTGGGGCCTGGCGCGCCTTCTGGCGGGCGGGGCGCACGTGAGGGCAGGGCCGCCAGACGAGGAGGCCAGCCAGGCAGACGGGCGTCGCACAAGGGGGGGCGGCGATAAATGAGGGGGGGGGGGCAGCGAGGGCTGCAGAAGAGGGGCCCCTTTGGGACCCCAAGCCCAGACATCCTACGCCTCGATTTTTTCGAGACGGGCTCCCGACCTCCCGACCCCTTCCCCGGGACTGGTTTTTCATCCCGAGTCGTCTTTTGACGGTCCCGAGGCCCGGCGCGGGCCCCCCGAGGCCGAAAACGACGAAAAACCTCCGTCTCGATTTTTTCGAGACGCCCGATGTCTGGGAGGGAGGCCTGTGGGGAAAGTGCACCTTTCTTCCTTCCCCCTCCTCCATTTCCCCCTCCCCCCCAGTGTACAGTCGGCCTTGAGTAGTTAGGTCGACCCTGCCAAATCAAGGGTACCCTCGTGCCCTGTGCCTCGCGACCCATAGGCCTCCTGCACTCCGTTGGCGCCGTGGCCCTCGGAAGGGTATTGCGCCCTGTCGCCTGCCCTGGCCCTTCGAGTCTGCCTGTGAGCGACGCCCGAGGCGATCCTGGAGTACAGCGGGGCTGCCGACTGGCGGCGGTGGCCCGGCGACCTGGCGGCCCTGGCGCTGCTCATCGACTTCGCCCGGCAGGCCACGGCCCTGGAGGCGCGGGCCCGGGAGGCCGACGGGCGCGCGGAGCAGGACGCCCAGCCGCTGCCGAGGCTCGAGGCCTTCGGCGGGGGGATCGACTACAGAATCGAGGTGCCCCGATAGTTGATTTCCACGTCGACTCTTCAACAGGAGCACGTCAGGCATTCGTAGATTGATCTGCGAGGGTTCTGCGACTTGCCCGTGGATTCGACAAGAGGAGGAGGAGGAGGAGGAGGAGGAGGAGGAGGAGGCAGAGGAGGCAGAGGAGGAGGAGGAGGGAGGAGGAGGAGGAGGAGAGGAGGAGGGAGGAGGAGGAGGAGGAGGGAGGAGGAGGAGGAGGCGGAGAGGAGGAGGAGGAGGAGGAGGAGGAGGAGGAGGAGGAGGAGGAGGATGGGGCAAGTCAGTTCTGTAGTCGACCCCCTGCTCGAGGCCTGCGCGCTCGGGCGGATCCGGTGGCGCCTGCCCATGCCCGCCGGCGACGACGAGCTCTTCGAGCTGGTGGCCAGCGCGAGCCCCGAGAGGGAGGCCTTCGGAGGAGGAGAAGGTAGTTACTCCAGATTTCGTAACAAAAGGGAGGGGGTCTGGACCCTCCAAGACAAGCCGCCATTTCAGACCTCCCCCGTGGGAGAACCCTCCAGAGCGTCGTCCCCAGACCCCCCAGGCCCTCCAAGATAGCCTGGAAGAGACCCCCCCCGAAGTGAGACCCCCCTCCCTTTATTACGAAATCTGGAGTACCCCTACCGCTACCCCAGCTCGGTGTTCCCCTCGTTGGGCCTCCTGGGAGGCCCTCGCTGCCAGCGCCGGGTTCGCCTCGAAGGCCTGGGCCCAGCGCAGCCCAGGAGAGGTCTGGGGGAGTAGCGGTACCGGCACCATCTGGTTCCCCCAAGGCCCGTGACCCGCCCGCGCCCGCCGCAGGCTCGAGCAGCCGGCCGGGCGCCGCCAGGAAGAAGGCCCTGGTCTGCAGCTTCCGCTGGGCCGCGCCGCGCCAGTCCTTCACGGTGGCCGCCGAGCTCTCGCGGCAGGTCTGCCGCACGCGCGACGTGGCTGCCGCCCTGCGCACGGCGGCCGCGGTCGCGGAGCTGGTGCGGGCCGTCGACGACGTCACCGACGGCCAGGATCGGGGAAGCGTAAGACTCGAGCAAGCCGGAACTCGGGCTTGCCAACGTCTTTTGATGAGCGCGTCCTGGATGTTGACGGTCCAGTTCTCGTGGGGCGTGTGCAGCGGGAGGCCGCGTCAAATTTCAGATCGGGTCTCGTCATTTCTATGATGGCCCCCCTCAGGCCAACCCGAGTCCCCCGTGCCCGAGTCTTACGTCTCCCGGACAGGACGGGTGGGTCGCGCACAGCAGCGTCGCAACGGCCATCTGCGTGGAGTTCAAGGGGCTGGTGGGTGTCAAGGTCTGGGCCGAGAGGCTCCTGCTTTCGGCTCTGCCCCTCCTTCCCCTTCTTCCCCCTCTTCGCCTCCTCACCCTCCTTCCCGTACTTTCCCCGATCCCTCTTCCCTGGTTGGGGATCAGTGCGACCAGTAACGTGAAGCCCCACCGTCGTGTCTACCTTACTCGGGTGACGGCGGGCCTGTGGCCGAAGCAGCTCAGTCAGGCTGAGCAGCGTCACATCGGTCTGTAGTCTGTCTTTCAACGACAGTGTCGTAAAGCTCGATGCTCGATACTCCCTTTTCCCTGGTCGACGGCATACAGTCGGGGCCCTGACGAAGGAACCCTTTTCGTTGGGGAGGGGCTCCGTTTTCCTTAAGTGTTTCGCAGCTTGCCTCAGGCTTTCCTCATGTCTTCGACAGGAAGTCGAAGTTTAACTTCTGGAGAGAAGGGGCCTCGTTCCTTATTTAGGGTTCCTTAGGTCAACGCCCCGACTGTACAGCTCGATACTCGATACTCCCTCTTCCCTGGCCGACGGCATGCCGCGAAGTGCGCCTTCCCCTCCTGTGGAGGGGAAGGAGGGAGCAGCACCCTGCGGTGCGAGCCTCCCCGCCCGAGCAAGGTGCAGTCGGACGGGCCGGGGGTGGTCAGCTGCCACAGGCTCCCCCGCCCGCAGGACGGGGAGCGGCCGCAGCTGGCGGTCGCCGGGACGTGCAAGCTTCAAGATCATATATGACCCCAGGCAGGATCGCGTCGCAACAAAAATCAGGACGGAGGTCTTTCGCCGTTGTCGACTTCCAGAGGCCCTCGCCGGGCCCAGGGACCGTCAAAAAACGACTCAGGATGAAAAACCGGTCCCGGGGAAAGGGTCGGGATTTCCAGGGACCGCGTATTGAAATTTGCCTGGCGAAGGACCCAGCCATATGCAGCTGTGAGTGCCCTAATTGGGTGTATCGAATTCGGTAAAGCTCCCGATGGGGCGACGAAACATATGAGAGATGAGCCGAAGTGGGGGTGCAACTGCATGCGAACCCTGCAACTGGGGCCTTCGGTGGAACCCCTTATGGGGCCACTGTCCGTGTGAGGAGTGCGCCGAAATGGAGTGTGAACTGCTTGCGCACTTTCCCACTGACCTGCGGGGGGCGTCCTGTGGGGCCACGAACAGTGTGAGAGGTGCGACGAAATGAAGGTGGAACCACATGCGAACTGTCCCACGGGGGCCTTCGGTGGAGCTGCCTACTGGGCCACGACACGCGTGAGGGGTGCGCCGGAATGAAATGGAATTGCATGCGACTTTCCCACTTGAACCTTCGATGGAGCTCCCTATGGGGCCACGAAACGCGTGAGGTGTGCGCCGAAATGGGGGGTGGAATTGTATGCGAAATTTCCCACTGGGGCCTTCGGTGGAGCTCCCTATGGGGCCACGAACTGTGTGAGGGGTGCGCCGAAACGGGGGGAGGAACTGCATGCGAACTTTGCCACTGGGGCCTTCGGTGGAGCTCCCTGCGGGGCCACGAACCGTGTGAGGGGTGCGACGAAACGGAGGGGGGAACCGCCACGAACCGTGTGAGGGGTGCGCCGGACTGGGGGGTGGAACTGCATGCGAATTTTGCTACTGGGGCCTTCGGTTGAGCTCCCTACTGGGCCACGAACCGTGTGAGGGGTGCGACGAAATGGAGGGGGGAACCACAGGCGAACTTTCCCACTGGGGCCTTCGGTGGAGCTCCTTATGGGGCCACGAACCGTGTGAGGGGTGCGACGAAATGTAGGTGGAACTGCATGCGAATTTATCCACTGGGGCCTTCGGTGGAGCTCCCTACGGGGCCACGAACCGTGTGAAGGTTGCGCCGATATTTTCACATGCGGATTTTCCCACTGGGGCCTTCGGTGGAGCTCCCTACGGCGTCACGAACCGTGTGAGAGGTGCGCCGAAATGAGGTGGAACTGCATGCGATCTTTCCCACTGGAACATTCGTTGGAGTTCCCAATGGGACCACGATCCGTGGAGGGGTGCGCCAGAATGTGGGGTGGAATTGTGTGCGAAATTTCCCATTGGGGCCTTCGGTGGAGCTCCCTATGGGCCACGAACCGTGTGAGGGGTGCGGCGAAATGGAGGGTGGAACCGCAGGCGAACTTTCCCACTGGGACCTTTGGTGGAGTTCCCAATGGGGCCACGAACCGTGTTAGGGGTGCGAACTGCATGCGAATTTTGCCACTGGGGCCTTCGGTGCAGCTCTTTACTGGGCCACAGAAGGGCGCAAGGGGTGTGAGGAGCGGGAGGAGGGTGAGGAGGGAGGAGGGGGAGGAGGAGGAGAGGAGGAGCAGGGACGCGGGCCGCTGTCTCTGCAAAACGAGACCCAACACCACAGGATGGTTGGGAAAACTCGAGACGTCGCATGTCTGGGACCGATCTCGATCACCATTGGGCCATGGTATCCCAGCGGACGCGGGGCGCTGTCTCTGCAAAACGAGACCCAACACCACAGGATGGTTGGGACAACTCAAGACGTCGCATGTCTGGGACCGATCTCGATCCCCATTGGGCCATGGTATCCCAGCCTAACCATCCCATCCCAATTACGGTCCCCCCCCTCAGGCGGCCAAAACAGGGCCAAAACCATTGTAAAACCAATGAGTGTTGTTTCCTCGCCGAGGCCGTTTTGGATTCTCCGACACCTCGCGAACCCCCCTATCCAGGTCCAGGGGAAGGGGTAGGGGGAGGGGTCAAGACCCCCTCCCCGCCCGCAAGCCGTCTCGCTCACTCCCACCCGCCCTCCCAACACATACGTAGCACCCGAGTCTGGCCCGAGCCTCAGCATATTCAGCAGTCGTCTTTGGATGGGCAGCTACTGGGGGCCAATCCGCCGCCGCCGCCGCCGCCGCCGCCTCCGCCGCCGCCGCCGCCGCCGCCGCCGCCGCCCCCCGCTGCCAAACCGCCGCTGCCGCCGCAGCCGCTGCCGCCACCGCCACCGCCGCCGCCGCCCGCCGCCGCCACCGCCCCGCCGTCGCCGCCGCCGCCGCCGCCGCAGCCGCCGCAGCCGCCGCCGCCACCGCCGCCGCAGCCGCCGCCGCCGCCAAGTGTACTCTGTATTGGTTGTTGATAGGGATGGGGGGGGCCGCATCGGGTTGGCTGCGCATGTTCCGAATTTGGAGGCAGAGTGTGTTTTGTATTGTTTTTTTACAAGTGATGGTGTGGGGGGGGGGTCATGGACCCTGGTTGGCCCCCAGTCGCCTGGGGGAGGGGGTGTTGTTTATTAATAGGGAACAGTGATACAGTGATAAACCCATCCCCCCTCCCCGAAGGGGAAGAGGAGGGGTGGAAGAGGAACCCCCCTAAACCACCGACGCCCAGAGGGCTGGTGGGATTCCCTTGCCCCCGCCGCTGTTGGTCCGCGAGCGCACCATGGGCCATGATGTGCGCCCCCGCTTTCGGATGCCGAAATCTCGGGCACTGCTCAAAGGGGTCGCCAGAAGGGCTACCAGCTCCTCCCCTGCCGAGGATCGAGGAAAAAACATGGTCGAGGACCGAGGAGGTCTAGGCGTTTGGGGTGGTCTTTGAGGGTCCTGGGGGTCCACGGGGGCCCGTTTCCTATGGGAGTTTTGGCGACCCCCATTGCGGTGACCCCACCATGGCATATATCAGAAGTCGGGCAAAGGGGCACGTTGTGATGCCATCGTGGCTAAGACTCCGCCGCAGTAGCGGCATCCGTATCCACCTCCTCGGAGTCGTGCCCCAGGGCATCGACGGACAAGGCGTGGTGAATATGGACGGCCGTCCGCCCCCCAGGTCGGGGAAGTATTCGCATCCATTGCCCCCCCCAAGGATCCAGCGCAGGATTCCCGCAGCGGTGGACGGGGATGATTCCTGGCGGTGCAAAGCTGTCGCGGACGAGATGGGGGGGGGTGGGCGGTACGAAATCAGCTGCGTGCCGCTGTTTTCGGTTCCGCCGCCCAGTGCGTTCCTTGGTGCGTGGCCGTTCCTGGCGCTGGGAGGAGCTGGGGAAACCAACAGCATGCAGCCGATTCGCCGAACCCCTCCCGCTTATTGCCCCCCCCGTTTACGGGGCCCAGGGCTATGCACCACCGCCGCTTCCCTCAGCCCCTCCTCCTCCCAGGGAAGAGGAGCGGAAAAAGAGGATGGAGGTGGTGGTGGTAGTGGTGGTGGTGGTGGTGATGGTTTTGGTGGTGGTGGTGGTGGTGGTGGCGGTGGTGGTGGTGGTGGTGGTGGTGGTGGTGGGTGGTGGTTGGTGGTGGGTGGTGGTTGGTGGTGGTGGTGGTATGTATCCCCTTCCCTTCCGGCCCGACCCGAAAGCATCGGACGGCGCCCTCCCTCGGTCGGACGGCGTCCGTCAGGTCGTGCCCAATTTAGACCTCTTCTTGCGCGTGCTGGGCTCCTGCGGCGGGTCCGCCGCGGCGCCGAGGGCCGCGCTCAGGGACTCCTCCACCAATAAGGCTCTCTGGCCGAACGGGCGCTCGCCCGCCCCGTCGGGCCCCGAACCCGGCTCGCATTGTCGAAGGGGGGGCGAAGGAGGAGGAGGAGGAGGAGGAGGAGGAGGAGGAGGAGGATTGGGGAGGAGGAGGAGGAGGAGGAGGAGGAGGAGGAGGAGGAGGAGGAGGAGGAGGAAAAGGAAGGAGGACCAGTCTAAACCCAAAATGTTTCAACGATGTTGGCATATTCCATCCCTCGAAGCCCCTTCTCACAGGCCACTACAAGGGTTCTTTTCCACTGATGGAAGTGCCCCGTTGGGAGACAACCGTTTGAAGATCCTGAAGCGTGCCAAAACATCATTCTCGGGACCCCAACGCTACGAATCAATGTGATTGGTGCGTCCTGATGATCCTGAATCGTGCCAGAACGCCGTTCCTGAGGCTCCAGCACCGCGAATCAACGTAACTTTTGCGCTTTGACAGTGCTGAATCGCTGCAAAACGCAGTTCCTGGTAGTTTTACATGCGAATCCATGAAACTCCTGCAGTGCTTAAATCGAATTGGCGCGGTGCTAAGGCGAGAGTCACATGTTGAAAAAGGGCTGCCCTCAATACGTGAAACACTTGCCAATTAATTATTAAGACAAGTGTGTGCGGCGCTTGGGCGAGAACTGCATTTTGAAAACCACACGCGTCCAGTTCGTGAATCAAAGACAAGTGTGCGCAGCGCTCAGGCGAATACTAGACTTTACAAAACAGCCGCCCTCAACCCGTGACGTTGTTGCACAGTTTGAAAACGAGTATGCGCGTCGCTAAGGCTGGAGCCACATTGTGAACACCTTTCGCCCTCGATCCCTTGAAGTGCTGCACGTGTTTGCAGCGAAGGCGCGCCGCGCTAAGGCGAGAGCCACATCTTGAAAACCGCCATCCCCTCCGGCTGTGAAGCTGTTGTCTGTCTTTCAGTTTCAGAGTCATACGTGGCGGGGAAGTCTCAGGCGAAGCGCCCGGCCCGCCCTTCCGACTGACCTTGGGGTGCGACAGGGAGGTGTTGTTCCTAGGAGCAGGAGTGGGGGAGGAGGAGGGAGGAGGAGGAGGAGAAGGAGGAGGAGGAGAAGGAAGAGAAGGGAGGCGTTCGAGTTTATGTTGGGTCGGGATGGGGAGGAATCTGATGCATCGGGGTGGATTCGAGTTTATGCTGGGTCGGGATGGGGGATGTGGACTTCCTCGCCGACGCCTGCAGATCCAATGCTCTTGTGCCCACGCTGGCTCTCCTCTTTTCTCGTTTCTCTCTGCACCTCCTGTTCCGTTGATTTCTTCTTTCAGGCGGTTTTATTGTTATCTCTGCAACCATTTGCCGCATGAGCACTACAGCTCCGTTGCTAAAGTCTGCTCAACGTCAGCAAAATGCGGACGAGGAGGGAGGTGTTCGAAGCTTTTTTCCTCAATTGGGCGTGCCGGAGAGGCTCTTACTTGGTCGTGGAGACTGGTGCCTCGGGGGGCCTTTTTGCGCGTTCCCCAGAGATTCCTTGGGTTCTTCGGGTTCTTCGGGTTCCTCGGGTTCCTCAGGTTCCTCGGGTTCCCCGGGTTCCCAGGGTCCTCCTCGTATTCTTACCGTGCCAATGCCCAGCAGTGCCAAGCAATACCATGCAATGCCGAGCAATGCGCCCATGCAATAGGAAGCTCTCCCCTAATTGGGGCCGCGCCATGTTTTCGTGATGCTCCTGCTTTCGGCCCCTGGGTTGCCTTCGATCACCGGCGCCTCGTCGGGGGCTGTCTGTCCTCCTGAACGGCCGCCCGAGGATTGAGAATGGCCCGAAGGTCCCGAGCATTTTCTTTGGGAGGAGGACAAAGGGTAAAATCTGGAACGCCGTTTCGCTGGATTTTCGAGGCTTGAATCTTCAAAAGGTGAATCACAAGACGGATTGATTGGAGAGGCCTGACGGCCGGTGCCGCCGACCCTGATCGAAATGGCTAGGAGTTGGGGGAGGAAGCGGAGGAGGAGGAGGAGGAGGAGGAGGAGGAGGAGAAGGAGGAGCAGCAGGAGGAGGAGGAGGATGAGGAGGAGGAGGAGGAGGAGAAGGAGGAGGAGGAGGAGGAGGAAGAAAAGGAGGAGGAGAGGAGGAGGAAGTGCATCCTTTGTGTGCCCGCTCGAAGAAAGTGCGCCCCGGGAGTGTGATATTCTGACTTGGGACGTGCTCTCGGAAGAGGAAGAAGTGCATCTCGGGCGTGCCCGCTCGAGGAAAATGCGTCCTAGGGGGGTGGTATTTTGACTCGGGGCCCGCTCCCGGGACGCCTCTGCGGGACGAGAGGAGGAGGAGGAGGAGGAGGAGGAGGAGGAGGAGGAAAAGGAGGAGGAGGAGGAGCAGGAGGAGGAGGAGGGGAGGAGGAAAAAGAGGAGGAGGACGACCAGGAGGAGGAGGAGGAAGTGCATCTTTGTGTACCCGCTCGAGGAAAGTGCGCCCCGGCGGGTGTCGTATCATCTGCCCCGGGCCCTCCCCCCCCCCTCCCCCCCCCTTCCCTCCCCCCCCCCCCCTGCGGGGAAGGGATCAAAGGGAAGGGGCTTCCCTTCGACTCCACTACGACGTCGTTTAATTTCGCTTTGGATAGCGCGCTTGAGGGGGAGAGCCCTGGGAGGGTGAGAACGGAGACGACGGAGACGACGAGTCGAACGGAGAAGCCCCTCACACACGCCGACAGGGTCGGCGGATTTTCGAGGTGCAAAAGCCCATGTGGATTTCACCCTGAGCCCTCCACCGAAGAAAATGTTCAGAGGTCGAAAGCCAAACGGGAAAGGAAGCCAGGCTCGAGGATCAGAGGCTCTGTTCCTGGCCCTTCCTGCAGCCTCTTGGGGCGCCCAAGTGGCCACGGTTGGATCTGTTGTGACATCGCCGCAGTCGTCGCCATCGTCGTTGTCGTCGTCGTCGTCGCCGTCGCCGTCGTCGTTGTCGTCGTCGCCGCCGTCGTCGTCGTCGTCGCCGCCGCCGTCGTCGTCATCGTTGTCATCGTCGTCGTCGTCGTCGTCGTCGTCGTCGTCGTCGTCGTCGTCGTCGTCGTCGTCTCGGGGAAAAATCACTAGAGCCGGAGAGGCCGAGCTGCTGTCCGGGCGCCACGGAGCAGTCACGGCGCCCGGTTGCTTTCGCCATTGTGGGAAGGACGATGGGGGGGGAAGGGGAGGAGGAGGAGGAGGAGGAGGAGGAGGAGGAGGAGGAGGAGGAGGAGGAGGAGGGAGGAGGAGGAGGAGGAGGAGGAGGAGGAGGAGGAGGAGGAGGAGGAGCGAGGAGGAGGAGCGAGGAGGAGGAGCCAGGAGGAGGAGGAGCCAGGAGGAGGAGGAGCCAGGAGGAGGAGGAGGAGGAGGGACACGAGCAGTGGAGAGTGGCCAGGGGGTGGGGCAGGATGAGAAGGAGGAGGGAGGGGGAGGGAGGGAGGGGAGGGAGGGAGGAGGGAGGAGGAGGGGAGGGAAGGGAGGAGGGAGGCGAAGGGAGGGAGGGAGGGCGGGATCGGGAGGGAGGGAGGGAGGGAGGGGAGGAGGGGAGGGAGGGGAGGGAGGGAGGGAGGGAGGGAGGGAGGGATGGAGGAGGAGGAGGAGGAGAGGAGCGAGGAGGAGGAGCAGGAGGAGGGGGAGGAGAACGAGGAGGACCGAGGAGGACGAGGAGGGACGAGGAGGACGAGGAGGACGAGGAGGAGGAGGAGGAGGAGGAGGAGGAGGAGGAGGAGGAGGAGGAGGAGGAGGAGGATGGACACAGCATGTGGAGGGTGGCAGGGGGGGGGAGAGGGGGCGGCAGGAGAAGGAGGAGGAGGACGGGGAGGAGGAGGAAAAGGAGGAGGAGGAGGAGGAGGAGGAGGAGGGGGAGGAGGGGGACACTGTCGGCTTGTACATTCTTACGGGTAGTGGTTGGCCCCTGTATTTAAGAGAGTCACATGGCCCGGCCATCCATCCTGCAGTGGTGCCAGGAGAAAGGAGGAGGAGGCGGAGATAGAAGGGGAGGAGGAGCAGCAGGAGGAGGTTGGAGGGGGAGGATCAAAGGAGAAAAAGGTACCCATACCACTAACCTTCGACCGTCTTCCGGTTTTTCGGCCTCCTGGGAGGCCCTCGTCGCCACCGATGGAGAATGCACCCCGGGAGAGGTCTGAGGAGTAGCGGTATGGGTACCTTCTGGTTTCCCCAGTTGGGGGGGGGAGGAGGGGAGGGAGGATCATCAAGAGCAAGACGAGGGAGGGAGGGGCAGAGGCGATGCTGGATCCCGGGTCGGGGGGCGCCCCGAGCTGCCCGGCAGGGGGCGCGGCTGGAGTTCGAGCCGGGGACCCTGCGGGCCCGGCTGGCGCCCCTGTGGGGGTACCTCTCGGGCTACTGCCGGCTGCTCCAGCTGTACCTCATCCTGAAGTCCTCGCACGGCGGCCTCTGGCACGCAGCGGCGGCGTGCGCACGGCGGGGGCTTCGGGCGAGGGCAGCGGCCTCCTTTGGGAGGCACCTCGGAGGCACTCCCAGTCGTCGTCTCCGAGGCAGCCGCGTGGGAGCCCTTCTACCCTTCGGCTTGGGCAGAAGGTCTTCGCGCCAGTGCAGGTTTACGTCGCTCGTGCCCTCGCCGTAGTTGATGGCTTTCCCCACTGGGGAGCCCCTGGTGGTCCACGTCGGTGGGCAGCGGGGGCACTCGGGATGCACGTGTGGCCGGCTGTTCTGAGGCGCATGTTCGAGGTTGTCGTGCTTGTTGTCCTCTGGCGCGTAACCGTTGTCACCCGGCTCCCCTCCTCCCCGGTTGGCGGTAGAGACCGTGCGCACGGGGCGGGGCTTGGACCCCCCCACATGTTGGTGCGCGCGCCCCGCCCCCCCCCGGCAGCGACCGCCTCCAGAAGCAGCAAGTCGTAGGAACGCTATGCTCAGGAGCCTCTCGCGGGGGGGGGCAGGGCCGCTCTTCTGCGAGGCCCCCCCCTTGCCCTCTCGGGAGGCCGCCCCCCGCACCCCCCCCCCTCGCCCCCGCCCCCCTCCTGCGCGCCGCCAAGCTCAGGAAAGGAACGGAAGATGGACATGCGCGAGGTGAGGGTGGACGAGCCGCTGAGCCCCGTCGTGCGCTGGGCTGCCCTCGAGTGGTCGCGGGATCTGCTGGACGCCGTGGGCGGGAAGTACGTCCATCTCCTTCCTTTCTCAGCGCCTCTGGTGGAGAGGTCTCAAGGGGCGAGCAGGTGGCACATGCCGTCAAGATTCATAGTACGGGTGCGCTGCTTGTTGAATGCCACCCTTGCATCCGCTTCTTCGGCTCGTCCCGGGCCACTGCTGACGCCCAGGGAGTTGCAAATGGAAAGTGGGGCTTCTCTAAGGGTCTGGCTTCCTGCCCCTGCACTCTCACTGTGGATCTGGCAGTATGCCACGACAGCAGCGGCGTCCGCTCTGACGAGGAGGAGGAGGAGGAGGAGGAGGAGGAGGAGGAGGAGGAGGAGGAGGAGGAGGAGGAGGAGGAGGCACTGCCCCCTCTCCCAAGCGAAAATTGGGGGGGCGGGGCGGCCGCACAGGCCTCTCCGGTCCTGCGGCCACGGAGAGCACGTCTGCAGTGACTCGCGGTGGCCCACAGCGAGCGGGAGGCCCGCGCGGCCGGGACAGCAGATGCCGCAGTTGTGGCTCGTCCTGCTCCTCATCCTCCTCTGTCTGTTTCCTCCTCCTCTGTCTGTTCCCTCCTCCTCCTCCTCCTATTCCTCCTCCTCCTCCCCCTCCTATGCCTCCTCTCTGGGCTTCTTTCGTAGACAGGCGTTTGTATTCGGGCGCTGGAGGCCCTCTCTCTCTATATATATATCCCCTCTCGTGTCTAGGTCGGGGGCTTTCTGCCCGCAGACTCGGTAGGCTTTATCTTGGCGGCCTTGGAGGCATGTTGACAGCGTTGCCTTGCCTCATGGCGAGCAGATGTTCACAGCGTTGCCTTCATCGAGGTTGCCCGACTCCTTCAGACGCCCGCAGCGCAGACTCTCCTAACGACCTCCACGAAATTCATTGAGAAGTCGAAGACGGTATCCATGCCCACGGCCTTGCGGTCCGCACCCCTCGGCCGCGACCCCAAAGGACACGGGGCGGCGCTGGGCCGACGCCCCGCGCGGAACCCAATCCGTGGGATCGCGCACATCCACGGGAGCCTGCCGTGGGGACCACACTGCGGGGGCAGGGACAAAGGGGTGTGCTCGGAACCTCTTGCTCGCGCGCCGCTCCGCCCGCTCTGGCCCGCCACGCCCCGGCGCCACGCGCTGTCCACTTCTCCGTCCCCCAGGCGTCCACGCCCCGAGCTCTCCCGAGCCTCGCACGTCCCGCCTTGCGGAGCAGCACGCCCTCCGCTTATGCTCGGCATGGCGTGCCGCCAGGGCCGCGACACGCGACACGCGAGCAGCAGTTCCCATAAGCAGAGTGCGCTCGCGAGGACGCCTTCTGTGCGCTGGAACTGGTCTCCAGGCGCTGCCAGGAGGACGTCGTCCGGCTGCAGAAGCGCGCCCGCTGCGGGGCCGGCGACACGCCCGCCGGCGGGCCGGCGCCGCCCGAGGTTCGGGAGGGAAAAAAACACACAGACACAATGAATCGTCGATTCCCCAGAAAATATGGGAAAATATGGGAAATGGGGGGAAGACAGAAACCCAGAAAGTATGGGAAAATATGGGGAATCTTTTTATCTGTGTGTATTTATTTGTGTGTCCTGGGGCCCCTTCAGAGGTGTCCGTGCGTTTCCGCTGGCGGCGGGAGGACCTACGCGCCAAGCGCAAGGACGACGACAGGATCGGGCGGCGGGGGCCGCGCACATCTTAGCTGCCCTGGCACGCCCGTGTTGAAACGCAGCACGCACCGTGTTCAGAACGTCCGTGCTGACACCCTGTGTATTGGCTCAACGCGTTGGGCCACGTTTTGGCGAGGGCATCGCGCCAAACGTAGTACGTGTCCGATCTCGGTGGTGAGCCCCGTGGCAGCACGCTACTACGGGCTGTGTGTGTGGCGAACTTCGGCAGCTACGGCGCGAGCTGCGACACCGATCCTTGGAGGGGGAAGAGGTACCCGTAGGCCTCCCAGATGGGGACGGAGTAGATGGGGTCGAAGGATCGCGCCGCATCGCCGATGCATCGGCGTTGCGGCTCGATGTGGAGCCGGATTTTCTCCACGCCGGCGTCGGCGATTCATCGACAACGCTGCCGTTCATCGCCGCTGCATCAGCGATGCACCGGCGATGCGGCGCGACCGTCCGAGCCCGTCTATTTGAACCCCATCTGGGTGGCCTCCAGATCCCGCTAGCCTGCCCTCGTTTTGGCACTGGGCCTCCTTGGAGACCCTCGTCGCAAACGGCTGGGTTGGCCTCGAAGCCCTGGCCAGAACGCACCCTTGGAGAGATCCGTGGAGTAGCAGTAAAGCGGAGACCCATGCCAAGACACACACCCTGCTCGCCTCCATCCAGGGTGCCCTGGGTTTCTTGGGCTGCGATGCTTTTGCGGTGGAAGACGTGACGTCCCCACAGCAAACATCCATGGACGTCCTGGGGCCTCAGGGTTGGGCTTCTTGTGAAAGGTTTCTTGTGGTCGGGCCCCTACTGTATGGGTATCTTCTTATCCTTCCAGATCCAGGCGCCCCATCCCGGGAGCAGCACCGGCGTGCCCAGCCAGGGTCGGTGCACGTGCACAGCTCCTCTCAGCCACGCGCAGAGGGGGGCAGGGGGTGGGAAGGCTTCTTAGAAGCACCCCTGCTTCTTAGAATGCGCGGGCTTTCTCTGCAGATGTCAGGCCGGTGCCTTCTAAGAAGCAGCCTCCGTGTCAGAAGCCTCCCCCCCTCCCCCCACTCCCTTGTGCGCGCCGCCAAAACTCTTCTCCCAGAGAAGGACCTGCAGGGTGATGCAGGCGTTCGAGGAGTTCTTCAGGCTGCACCTCGCCGCGGGGTCGGGCAACCTGCGCGCGTCGCGGCTGCTTCCGCCCCTCCTGCTGCTACTGGAGGCCCCGAGCCTGTGGATGCTGGAGGATCGGGCCTGACCAGAAGGTCGGGGGCAACGACATGGGGGGATAGGCATAGGGGGGGATGCATCGATCCCCAATTGCCCATTGATAGCCGATGGGGGCTCGATAGCCCCAGTCTGCCAAGGAAGGTGCGGATTCGCCATCGGGGACCTATCGCCGATCTATTGGCGATGTATCGCGGATTCCAGGTCGATGCGTCACCCCCTATGCCAGTCCCCCCCTATCGCTGCCCCTGGAAAGGGTAGGATAGGGAAAGGGGGGGTATTCGAGATCTGCTGCATTCAGCTGGTTTCCGCCCCGCCGTTGGGCCCATCCGTCGATACGTGGGCGCCTCCCCCGGCGCTAGGAGGCGCCAGGACGACCAGCTGCGTGAGCTGATCCTCTACCCCACCCTTTGCTACCCTACCCTCTCGTTCCCCCCGAGTCTCGAATACTGGGACAAAAACTGATGGCGCTTCGCGCGGGTTTCTTGGATCCGAGCTGGGCTCCCCTGGCGGCGCCTCCGGCGCCGCCCCTGGCGCGCTCCGCGCGCTGGGGAGGGGGGTCCAGCGCAGGTCCAAGAAATCTGCGCGGAGCGCCAAAAGTTTATGTGTATTCCCGTTCTTTCTTCTTCTGATATCGGGGTTGGCTAGAGGTGCCCCTGGCCAAAGGTGCCCCCAGCTCTTCGCTCCCTTTTGGAGCCCCCGAGGCCCCCTGGGCCTCGTGAGGGGTGCTCTGGAGTCCGTGGGGGCCTCCTTGGGAATCCTAGGGGGCACCTACCTCTGGGCCAGGGACACTTCCGGCAACACCCGACCGAGAGGAGGGTGAGCAGGGGGTTGTGGAAGCAAGCCCCCATTGTACACTGCATCTCTCCGCTCCGCCTCCGGTCCCATCGTCGACGTTGCTCGTTCGATGCTGCACCGTAGGCAACTTGGCTCGGAGAGCCCCTTATAGGGGGCGAAATGCGTAGCCTAGGTCTCATTTCGCTTGAGACTCGATCAAAACAATCGGCGGCGAGCGAGGGGGGCAAGCGAGAAGGGGCGGGCCTTCTCAGAAGTCTCGGAAGCTCCCCGGCCTTCTGAGATGTTTCATAAGATTTCCCAGAAGAGACAAAAACCTTTCAGAAGGGGCGAGGGCTTCTGAGAAGTCCCGCCGCCTTCTAATAAGGCCTCTTTCTTCTCATTTCCCCCCTCGCTCGCCGCCAAAACAAGGAGGTGGCGGTGCTGCTCCAGCGGGCCACTGCCGCCGCGGCGGGCAGCGGCGGCTGGGAGCTGCCAGTGGAGGGCTGCGCGCTGGCGCGCGGCGGGGCGGCGCCCCCCGGCGGCTGGCAGCTGGCGCTGCCGCTGGTGCGGCGCGGGGGCGGGCAAGCGGCGCGGCACCAGGCGGGCGGCGGGGGAATGCTCGCTCGCCCGCCGCCGTCGTCTGCGTCTGCGGCGTAATCGTCGAACGAGGGTCGATGAGCAGGAGGAGGAGGAGGAGGAGGAGGAGGGAGGAGGGAGGAGAGGAGGAGGAGGAAGGAGGAGGGGAGGAGGAGGAGGAGGAGGAGGAGGAGGAGGAGGAGGAGGAGGAGGGAGGAGGAGGAGGAGGAGGAGGAGAGGGAGGAGGAGGAGGAGGGCGGAGGCGGAGGCGAGGAGGCAGGAGGAGGAGGAGGAGGAGGAGGAGGAGGGAGGCGAGACGGAGGCGGAGGAGGAGGAGGAGGAGGAGGAGGAGGAGGGGAGGAGGAGGAGGAGGTTGAGGAGGAGGAGGGGGAAGGGGGGAGGGAGGAGGAGGAGGAGGGATGAGGAGGAGGAGGAGGAGGAGGAGGAGGAGGAGGAGGAGGAGGAGGAGGAAGGAGGAGGAGGAGGAGGGGGGGAGGGGGCAGGAGGGGAGGGGAGGAGGAGGAGGAGGAGGCAGGAGGAGGAGGAGGAGGAGGAGGAGGAGGAGGAGGAGGAGGAGGAGGAGAGCGCCAACTCGGCCCGGGCCGCCGCCTGGTGCGGCCTGCGAGACCGCGCCAGGCGGCCCCCTCGGCCGCTGCCCCCAGAGCTCTCCTCGCCCTGCGCCCCCCTTCCTCGGCCGCGGGATGGCGGCGCCGCCCTGGTGCGCCGCGGCAGGCCAGCCGCAGCGGCCGCGGCGCTCGGCGTGGGGCGCAAGCAGGCGCGCGCGGCTCAAGAACTGCTACGCGCCTTCCGGGACCTCGGCCACCAGGGCTGCCGCCCCACGCGCCTCGGAAAAGCGCTGGCGGAGGTCCTCGGCGCGGTCGCGCCCTCTGGCTCGGCGCCCTTGGCAGCCGGTAGCGGAGGCAACGGAGCGGACTGGGATCCGGACGGAGCTGCCGCGGCCCTGGCGAGGCCCGACCTCACTGGCCAGGCAGCGGCGCGGGCGCTCCACGAGGCCACCGAGCACGCTGAGCCTCAAGCCGGTCTTGCCGCTCAAGGGCCAGACGCAGGTTGGGCGCCGACGCAGGCAGCCCCGAGCAGCGCTCCGCCGCCCTGGACGCCGCCACCCTGGATGCAGCAGCCATGGGAACCTCCCGCACCCACAGCGCCACCGCGGGATGAGCAATCGCGGACGATGGACGCTCTCTCCGGGGAGTACGGCGAGCGCTCCACCCTCCGGCGCAGGCGCGGCACGCCTGGCCCGAGCAGGGCGCAGTCTGTTGGGAGCAGCTCGTGCCCCTCGGCAGAGAGTGCCGTTGAGAAGGACAAGGGTGCCGAGGCCTTCGAGGAAGCTGAGGCGCCAGAGGAGCGCGCGGCCCTTGGCACGGCGAGCTCGCGCCCCGAGGAGCACGCCGCGATGGCCGGGATGTTGGAGCAGGGAGTGGTACGCGTTCTGGCGGACCGGATGGCTGCAGGCAGAGGGCCAGCTACGTTAGCCAACCTCGAGGAGGATTTCGAGGCCCAGTGGAGGCTGCCCCTCGACGTGCGGCACGTGGGCGAAGCGGACATCGTGACCTTCCTCACGAACTGGTCCAACAGGGTCGAGATCGTCAGGGGCCCCGACGGAGCGTACGTGGTGCAGCTCGCGCCGCAGTTCGCCACAGGACGACCACGCTGAGCGAGCAGGCACCAGCAGGCAGCTGACGGCTAAGCCTGGCCCAGGCCCAGAGGGGCAAGAAAGGCAGACGCGGGGCAGCGGGCATGCCGCGGGAGTGACTCGGCAGCTGCGCCCGAGGCTCGGCAGGACGTGCGGACAGCGACGCAGAGGTGAGGGGCGCCACGAGTGCTGCTGGGCGTGGCTCGAAATCCTTGGTGCCCTCTGCGTGGGCGGGCTCTGGGGGTGGGCGGGGACTGGGCCTACGCACCCCCCCTGCGGGCTCCTCCTCTCCTGGTCTTCTTTCTTCCTCCCCTGCGTCTCCCCTCTCGGGTGGGTGCGTCGGCCTGGGAGCTGTCCGGGCGTCTTGGGTCTCGGGCTCCCTGGGGTCCCTCGTCGCCGCACTGGCTGTTCTTGCCCTTTGATAGGCCGCGTGACTCAGAGGCCTTCATCGACCGACCGACCGACCGACCGAGGAGGAGGAGGAGGCGGAGGAGGAGGAGGAGGAGGAGGAGGAGGAGGAGAAGGATGTGGAGGAGGAGGAGGAGCAGGAGCAGGAAGAGGAGGAGGAGTTGGAGGAGGAGGCGGAGGAGGAGGAGGAGGAGGAGGAGGAGGAAGAGGAGGAGGAGGGGCGGTCAAGGGCTCTGGGCCCGCCCCAGCCACAGCCAAGCCATTCCTCTCGCCCGCCCACGCAGCCTCGCCTCGCCCGCACGCACGACGCGAGCCCGAAGCCGAAGCCGATCTCCCGGTGGGGGGCTCTCCGTTCCACTCCCAGACATGATCGCGTCGTTAAAAAATCAGGACGGAGGTTTTTCGCTATTTTCGGCCTCTCGAGGCCCTCGCCGGGCCCTGGGACCGTCAAAAAACGACTCAAGACGACAAGCCGGCCCCGGGGAAAGGGTCGGGACTTCCGGGGACGCCGTCCTGAAACAATCAGGACATCGCATGTCTGGGCTTCGATCTCACCCCCCCAACCTCCGACGACCTTTTCACCGCCCCCTGGCTGGCCCCCGATCGGCCCCCTAAGCCAGCCCGGGGCCGGCATTTGTTTTGTGATCCCCTGCAAAAGCGGGCCGCGGTGCACATCGGCCGATCGCATGATCGCCTCATCTTGAGAAGCAGGGCCCAGGCACACGCCAAGTTCGCCCACAGACGGCCCAGATGTGCGCCGAAGGTGCAGAGGATGCAAGACCGCATTGGCGTGATAAGGGGATACGTAGGTAGATCTTATTGGACGGGCTTGGGGCGGGGGGAACTGATCTGGTGCAGCCTGTGTGACCTTACCCCTAACCCTAACCCCTAACCCTAAACCCTAACCCTTCATCCTCACCGAAATTCGAACCCCATTGCAAAATACAATGCAACATGTACTTTGAAAACCGACACCATCTCTAGCGCAAAGTGAAAGGGGGAGGCGGGGGGGGGGATTGGAACTCCCCCTCTCCTCTTGAGGGGGGAAAAGGGGGGGTTCGAACCCCCCGCCGCCCCTTCTCCAGCGCACGCGGGCGGAAAAGGCATGGAGTAGAAACCCCCCTCCCCCTCTTAAAGAAAGAAAGGGGGGGTGGGGGTCCGGACGACCTCCCCCGCCCCCCCCCCCTTGAGGGAGGCAGGGGGCGGATCCCCCCCCCTCCACCTGCTTCGGGGTAAACCACTGGCGCTGTTTCTATATCAAGAACAGGAGTGAGACATGCACGGGTGATTGTGACATAGAAAATAATGCCCCCCTTGACTGAGCTACGGCTCCAAAAATCAAGCGGGACTGCGATGCCGTGTCACAACGCGTGCGTCCCTGGGTATCCCTCAAAGGCATGCCTCAGCCTGAACTCACAGCGCAGACCCTAGATCGCAAGAGCACGATTGGCAAAGAGCACCAAGGCAAGGTGTGCAGAAGTCCCTAGAGCGATCCACTCTTGCCATTCTAGGGGAACGAACAATGACATAAACATAAAAACTCGGAGATCCGCGCGGGTTTCTCGGATCGGCGCTGGACCCCCCCTCCCTGGCGCGCGGAGCGCGGCAAAAGCGGCGCCGGAGGCGACGCCCGGGGGGGCCCCAGCGCCGATCCGAGAAATCCGCGCGGACCTTCGAGTTTTTCATATCTATGTCATTCTTCGTTCCCCCACTTTCAGTCGAAGAAATTGTCGACGCATGTCTTCTAAAACAAATGAATCTACCGCATCGCACCCGGGAGCTGTCATGCCATTTCCCCGACACGAGCCCCAGGTGGAAGATCCAGATCCATGTCCTCGGTCCCGTGAGCGGGTGGACCTTGCGTGAGCAGTGCGCCGCAGTACCCCACAGCTGACGCCGCAGTGCTGCTCGGACAGAACATGGGGATCTGGTGCGGCTGGACGGTGCAGCTGCTGCCCCAAGCGATCATCTGCGAGGCGCCGCCCGCTGCGCTGCCCGGGAGGACGCGCACTGTGGTGAGAGGATCGGCACCTACTCGGTCACACGCAGGAGTGACCCTGGGTAAGAGTGACCTTTGGTGCGCGGCTTTTCTGGGGGTCGGACCAACCACAGGCGCGCAAGACACTACTGCTGCACCGCGCTCGGCGATCGGGGGAACCCCATGGGGCCCGCACCAGAGGTCACTCCGGCGAAAGGCCACTCTTGCGCCTAGCCGAGCACCTCCCGCCAGAGCCGCTGCCGACATCGCCGGCATCGCCATGGCCTCGTGCTGCAAGTGGCCCCGCGGGGTGGCCCCCCCTGAGGCTCCGCCCTGCGGGGCCGGCCCTCTCCTCGACGACCACGGCGCCGGCGCGGTCGGCGGCGGCGGCATGGCTTCGAGGAGCGCCTCGGCGCCGAGAGGATGCCTGGCCTCGCTCGTGGCAGGAGGCGGCGGTGGCGCGCTCGACGGCCACGGCGGCGGCGCGGTCGTAGGGCAGGGCAGCGAAGCAGGGCGTAGACATAACAACTCGGAGGTGCCCGCGCGGATTCCTCGGGTCGGCGCCTGGGCCCCCCTCCCTGGGCGCGCGGCGGCGTCGCCAGGGGGGCGGCGCGGGGAGGGCGCCGCCCGGGGGGCCCCCAGCGCGGATCCGAGAAATAATCCGCGCGGGCCTCCGAGCTTTCATGTTCTGGCGGCGCGCACAAGGGGGTGGGGGGAGTAGGGGAGGAGAGGAGGAGGAGGAGGGAGGAGGAGGAGGAGGAGGAGGAGGGGAGGAGGGAGGAGGAGGAGGAGGAGGAGGAGGAGGATGGGAGGTTGAGGAGGAGGAGGAGGAGGAGGAGAGGAGGAGGAGGGAGGAGGGGAGGAGGAGGAGGAGGAGGAGGAGGGAGGAGGAGGAGGAGGAGGAGGAGGAGGAGGAGGAGGAGGAGGGAGGAGGAGGAGGAGGAGGAGGAGGAGGAGGAGGAGGAAGAGGGGGTGGGGGGAGGGGGAAGGGCTTCTCAGGAGGAGGCTGCTTCGTAGAAGGCGCCGGCCTTACGTCTACAGATCAGGCCCGCGCCCTCTTGGAGGCAGGGGTGCCTCCAAGAGCCCCTCCCCCCTCCCCCCACCCCCCCTCTGCGCGTGGCCGAATGCTCACGCCAGTCTTCGCTCCTCTGGAGGTGGCGGCAAGGGCTCGAGGCACGGCCCGGCGCCGAGGGGAGGCTGTCCGGCCGCGGCGGTGTCGGGGGGCGGCGGTGGCGAGGCGGGCGGCGGCGGCTGGCCCTGGGCCGCCAGGGTCTTCATGTACTGCTCGAACCACTCGGTTCTCATGGGCTTCAGCGCTCGCCCTCGGACCTCCAGGTTGTGCAGGGCGGAGATCATGCTCGTGGCCAGGTCTGGGCAGGGAGGCGCTTCCCCCTCGAAATCATGCATGCTCTCCTTCACACGGTTCCCGCCATCATCTGGGCAGGGAGGTGTCTTTTCATGTTGTTCGTCCTCTTCCCCCTCAACAGCATACTCAGCCCTTCTCCCTCTGTTATTCTTGCCTCCTCCCTCCCCTCCTCGCTCCTCCGTCCGTCTCATTGTCATCATTTAATATCCTTCACCCCCTCCTTCTCCCACTCCTTCTGCATGCCACCATCCCTCTGTATCTCCGTCCCGTCTCCGTTTCCCCTCCTCTTCCTCCCCCCCCCTCCTCCTCCTCCTCCTCCTCCTCCTCCTCCTCATCCTCCTCCTCCTCGTGCTAAGCCTGGATTCTGGAGCTCCATGAACGCGTACCTGCCTCCATGGTGTATCCGGATCTTCCTGACGGCTCTGCCCAAGTGCGGCTGGTAGTGCTGATTCTGCATGCACAAGGGCAGAATGATGTCATGAAGCTCCTGGAGGGCGCCGGCCAAGCGGGGCAGGACCAGGAGGAAGCGGAAAAGGAGCACGAGGGGGCGGACAGAGGAGAGGCTGGAGGAGGATCCTCCTCGGCAACGCCGATCTTCAGGTTCCCCAGAAACAATTCGCACAGGCGCCTCCATACCTCGTTCTCCGACGGCGCGATCGGCGACTCCGACCTTAGACGCCCACCCACCCCTCATGTTCACCTCCCCACTCCGCAGATGTCGCGACGTGGCGCGGCGAAGCCTCCTCCCTCATCTCTCCTCCCCCGCCTTCCTGCTGCCCACTCCCTCCTCCCCTCTCGGCCTTCTTTTCCTACCAGACAGGCGGACGACGAGGAGCATGGGGAGGAAAGAGTAGGGGGGAAGAGAAAAGATGAGGAGGAGGATGAGGATGAGGATGAGGATGAGGATGAGGATGAGGATGATGATGAGGAGGAGGAGGAGGAGGAGGAGGAGGAGGAGGAGGAGGAGCGAGGAGGAGGAGGAGGAGGAGGAGCGAGGAGGAGCGAGGAGGAGCGAGAAGGAGCGAGAGGAGGAGGAGGAGGAGGAGGAGGAGGAGTAAGGAGGAGGAGGAAGAGGAGGAGGAGGAGGCGGAGGAGGAGGGAGAGGAGGGGAGGAGGAGGAGAAGGAGGAGGAGGAGGAGAAGGAGGAGGAGCGAGGAGGGAGGAGAAGCGAGGAGAAGGAGGATGAGGAGAGGAGGAGGAGGAGGAGGGGAGGAGGAGAGGAGGAAGGGGAGGAGGAGGAGGAGGAGAGGAGGAGGAGAGGAGGAGGAGCGAGAGGAGGAGGAAGGGGAGAGGAGTGAGGAGGAAGGAGGAAGGAGGAGGAGGGCGAATGAGGATTAGGCAGGACAACGAGGAGGAGGAGGAGGAGGAGGAGGTCGAGACGAGGGACGAGGAAGAGGAGAAGAGGAGGAGGAGGAGCAGGCGGGCGAGAGGAGGGGAGGAGGAGGAGGAGGAGGAGGAGGAGAGTACGATGATGATGATGCTGCTGATGATGATGCTGCTGCTGCTGAAGATGATGATGCTGATGAAAACGATGATGATGCTGGTGATGCGGCTGCTGCTGCTGCTGATGATGATGATGATGAGGATGACGAGGACGAGGACGAGGAGGAGGAGGAGGAGGAGGAGGAGGAGGAGGAGGAGGAGGAATGAGGGGAATGAGGAAACGGAGGAGGGTGAGGAGTGGGGAGTGAGTGAGGAGGTAGAGGAATGAGGAGGAGGAGGAGGTAGATGAGAGGTAGGAGGAGGCAAGACGGGAGGAGGAGGAGGAGGAGAGGAGGAGGAGGAGGCGGAGGACAGGAGGAGGGGGGGGGAAGGAGGAGGAGAGGAGGAGGAGGAGGAGGAGGAGGAGGAGGCGGAGGAGGATTAGGATGCAAGAGGGAGGAGAGAGGTGTGAGGAGGAGGATGAGGAGAGGATGAGGATGAGGAGGCAGGGGTGGAGGAGGAGGAGGAGGAGGCGAGGCGGAGGCGGAGGAAGAGGAGGAGAGGAGGAGAAAGCAGTGGATTAGGGCGGAGAGGTGAGGAATGATGAAGAGGAAGACGATGAGGATGATGAAGAGTGAGCAGGAGCAGGAAGAGGAGGAGAAGGAGGAGGCGGAGGAGGAGGAGGAGGAGTGAGGACTGAGGAGCAGGAGGAGGAGGAGGAGGAAGAAGCTGATGATGAGGAGGAGGAGGATGAGGAAGAGGAGCAAGAGGATGAGGAGGACGAGTAGGAGGAGGAGGAGGAGGAGTGAGAAGGAGGAGGAGGAGGAGGAGGATGAGGAAGAGGAGGATGATGAGGAGGAGTGAGGAGAAGTGAGGAGGATGCCAAGGAGGCGAAGGAGGATGAGGAAGAAGAAGACGATGAGGAGGAGGAGGAGGAGGACGAGGAAGGTGAAGAGGAGAAGATGAGGAGGATGAGCAGGCGGGCGACGAGGAGGAGAAGGAGAGTACGGATGATGATGCTGCTGATGATGTTGATGAGGACAACTATGATGATGATGCTGATGATGCTGATGATGCTGCTGCTGATGATGATGAGGAGGAGGATGAGGA
>CAUYUJ010018517.1:146334-202552 GCA_963575745.1 Prorocentrum cordatum | reverse complement strand
CCCCCCCTCCCGCGGGGGCCACGCCGCCCCTCCGGTCCCTCCTCCTTTCAGTTATCGCGCCCAGACGTGATAGCATCGTAAACAAAAATCAAGACGGCCAGTTCTTCTATATTTTCGGCCCCTGGGGGCCCTTACCGGTCCTCGGGGCCGTCAAAAACTGACTCAGGATGAACTACCGGCCCCGGGGAAAGGGTCTGGATTTCCGGGGACGCCGTCTTGAAAAAGTCAGGATGTCGCACGTCTGGGTTTAACCGACCCCCATCCCCATCCCCTCCGAGACCCCCACCAAATTACCCACCAGTTGGGTATACACCCCTCGTAGCCGGAAGGGAGCGGCCTCTATCCCGATTTAGGGGGGCAAATCGGCCAGTGCGGCCCAGGCCTCGTCGCTGGGGAAATGGATCGGACAGACGATGCTCATTCTTCCTTCCCTGGGCCACACCGCCCCGCCCGTCCCTCCTCCTCTCCCTAAGGGCTTGGCGACTTCTCGTCGATCGACTTGTGGGGGTCGAGCCAGAGAAATCCGGGTAGATGCAGGCAGATCGAGGTGTAGATCCAGGTCAATCCAGATAGACCGAGACGAATGCGGGTAGATCCAGGTAGATCCAGAGATCTCCAGGCACAGTTGGAGCACCTCGCGGTCGCTCCAGCGCGAGTCGAAGGACGGCAGAGGTCGTTAAGCCTTCAACGATCCTTCCGAACCTCCCATGCGCGACCCTGGTGCCGACCGCACTCTTCGTTTCGGATGTTCAACTCCTAGGAGGTTAAATTTAGCCCTTGCCTGGTCCGAGATCCGGATTAATCCGGCCTGATCCCGCTCAATCCGGCTGTATCCCGCTTAGTCCCGCCTGATCCGGCTTGATCCCGCTTCATCCAAGGCCCACTCCGTCGTAACAGCTCTCCAATGCGGCTTAATCCTCCTGAATTCTTCCGACGAAGACCTCTCAGGAGTTGCCTCCGAACTCGTCGCAGAAGAAGACCAACAAGCGCCACAACCGTAATCTTTTGGAGCTCCGCGCGGGTTTCTTGGATCCGCGCCGGCCTCCCCCCCTCCCTGGCGGCGCCTCCGCTGCCGCCCCTGGCGCGCTCCGCACGCCCAGTGTGGGGGGGTCAGCGCAGATCCAAGAAGCCCGCGCGGAGCGCCGATGGTTTACACATTGTTCGCTTCTACTTCTTCGAGAGCTCTTTGATTTCTTGGGGGCCAAAATCCTTTCATTTCTAATTCTTCCATCCTGGGCCTCTTCCTGGCCACTAGGGGGCCAGGAACAATTAGAAACGAGCACAGGTAGAAATGAGCACGATTCACTGTTTCCAAAAAAGTGTCTTGAAAATGGAAACGGCAAGAAAACGGCGACCGGAAACGGCAACAAAAACGGCTCCAGGATTGGAACCAGAGCCGGAACGGGTCAAAAAACGGCGACGGAACCGGTAAAAGAACGGCGCCGGAACCGGCAACAACACGGCATTAAAACGGAACCGGTAACAAAAACGGCCCTGTCGTTTCCAGGGCCCATTGAGTCCTCGGCCTCTCGTGGAGCCAGCTCGGGAGCTGCGCCCACGACGCCAGATGAGCACGATTAGACATCAACGACGTGCATGTTGATGGCGCTGTTCCTTCCTCCTGCTTCGGTCGGACGGCCGAGAGGCGTCCTTGGCCTCTCGTGGAGCCAGCTCGCGAGCTGCGCCCACGGCGCCGCAGCCCGCCTCGGGCGCGCTCTGCTCGCTCGCCCCGGTTTCGTCGCGGCCGCCCTCGCTTTGCGGCCCCAGGTATTGGGAGCCCGCGGCCTCCGCCCTCCGAACCGGCCGTCTGAGACCCCGATCTGGCCCGCGGATGGAGCCAGTCACGTCGTCGGATGCCTCCTGGACCTCCACCTCCCTCCCTCCTCCACCTCCTCCTACTCCCCCCCTCCCTCCTACCTGCCCATCCTTCAGCGGCCCTCTCCTCCTCCTCCTCCTCCTCCTCCTCTTTTAATGTTGGGCCACACCTCCCGGACCTCCCGCGCAGCAGGCGCCGCTGCGGCGCGGCCGCGGCGACCGCCGAAGCCGCCGCTGCGGCCTCGCCGGCGGCCGCCTCTGCTGCCGCGCCAGCGGCGGCCGCTCCGCGGCATGTTCCGTCTGGGATTTGCGGAAGGTGCATGGAGGTCAAAGCGTTCGCGGGCGTCCTTAGGAGGAGGTGCGGACTGCGACAGACGAAATTTCCGTGCGGCCCGAGTTGTGACCGGCAAGCCGCCAGGCGTTGAAAGGGGGGTGAGGACCATCGGTGTGTGTTCATCAAGGCCGGGGCCGTGAAGTCTCTCAGATTTGATGCCCCCGTGTTTCGTCCACGCACAGAGAGGGGTATAGAGAGGGGGGAAAGCTTCTTAGAAGTACCCTTGCTTCTTACAAGGTGCGGGCCTTGTCTGTAATTGTAGGGGCGGCATCTTCTAAGAAGCAGCCTCCTTCTAAGAAGCCTTCCCCCCTCCTGCCGTACCCCCTTGTGCGCGCGCGGCCAAATCGTGCTCTTTCAGCATCTGCCCCCCGTCCTCCCCCCTCCCGTCCGCGCACATGCCTCGGACCACGATGCGCCAATCTCAGGAGGGACAAAAACACACAGACACAATTCATCGTCGACTCCCAGGAAGGGATGGGAAAGTATGGGTAGTGTGGGGGGGAAGACGAAAACCCTGAAGATAGGAGAACATTCATGGGATCCTGGGATCTGTGTCTCTTTGCTTGTGTGTCCCTGGCCCCCTTGACAATCCCCTTTCTTTTTTTCCGGGTCCGCCTCTTTTTGGCGCGCCTGGCGTGCAGCATGACGAGGAGGCCGTGCCTGGGGTTGCCCGCCGCGTCGCAGCGCCTCCTGTCTTAAGCCGGGCCTGTCCCTCCACAAGGGGAATATCATAAAATATTCAAACATAGTCGGGGACGATTTTACCGTATTTTTGGTTATTTGTTGTGTACATGTTTTGGCAGTGTTCCATTCTTCCTTCGGAATCCGCCGGTAGGGGGGCATGCCCAGCCTAACTCTTGTCGGCGGCGAGCGAGGGGGAAGGTGACAAGGAAAAGGCCTTCTCGGAAGGCGGCGGGGCTTCTCCGGAGCCCTCGCGCGCCTCCTGAGAGGTCGTTCGTTGTCTTTTTTGGGGGGAGGCTTCGAGAACTTCTCGGAAGGCCGTGGGGACTTCCGAGCCTTCTCCTTCTCCTTCTCCTCCTCGTCTTCCTCCTCCTCCTACTCCTCCTCCTCCTCCTCCTCCTCCTCCCCGATCTTGGCGATTATTGCTGTATTCGGCTCCGGGCCTCCTTGCGGGCGTCCCTGCCGTCTCTGAGATCTGTTTGAGCACCCTCCAGAATCATGCCCAGCGGCAGTGGTTGACAGTCCCCCCTCTTGCCGTCGTCATCCTGCATCAACTCTGGAAGCGAAGGAGGACAGTCCTCCCCCCCTCCTTTTCCTCCTCGTCATCATCATTCTCATCATCATCATCATCATCATCAACTTCATCATCATCATCATCAGCATCATCATCATCATCATCATAATCATCATCAACATCATCAGCATCATCAGCATCATTATCATCATCTTTACCAACCTCATCATCATCATCATCATCATCATCATCATCATCATCATCATCATCATCATCATCATCATCATCATCATCATCATCCTGCTCACGACGGGTGCAAGGATAACGCTTCCCGGCGCGGGAAGTTTCATCCTTTTGCCGGGTGGGAGGGTCTTAATGATCTCCTGAGGTTAATTACCTATGTCCTGCATTGCCACCCTCTGCCGCGGGCCCTCCCCCTCAACGGGTAGTGCAGGGCGGTCCTCCTCCCTCCTTCCTTCCCTCTCCGTCGCGAGCCCGGGTGAGACCCGCAAGGCCTGGACGGGCACGGGGAGATGTCCGGGCGGCTGTGGGCCTACCTGAACACGACCTCCACCGCAGGGGTAGACCCGTTCGGGGGGCTGAACTTCCCCATCATCAAGGAGCCGAAGCCCAGACCCCCCTTCGCGCCGCGAGAAAAAACACAACGGGAGGTTTCTCCTGCTGTTTGGGGCTGTTTCGGGGCCTCACCTGCACTTGGGGCCGTCAGAAGACGTCTCAGGCTGCTCAGGATGTCAAGCTGGCCCTCGTGCAGGGGTCCAGACCTTTTGGGGGCCACGTCACGGAAGAATCACGGCGTCCGGGGTCTGGGAGAGATCCCCTTTCTGAGGGTCCAGGATGTATGTCCTGGGAACTTTGCGGACTGGTGTGACTCGAGACATGCCGCTGAAAGATTGGGTCGCAGAGCTTTGGTCGTGGATCTCCGACGATTTGTGTGTGTGTGTGTGTTTCGCCACAGGCGATCTGGATTAGTAGGTCGACCCTGCCAAACCAAAAGTACCCTTGTGTCCTGTGTCTCGCGACCCATGCCTCCGACATTCCTGTGGCAATGTGGCCCTCAGAAGGGTCTTGTGTCCTCTCGCGTGTCCTGACCCAATCGAGTCCGACTGTATGGGCGTTTTTCTTGCTTAAAATCGGCCTCTGGGGCTGGTTGTTGGGCACTGGGTCTTGGGGGCCTCGCAGCGGCCTCTTATGTGCCTCTTGGGGCGTGATGTTGTCCTCTGGGGTGCCTGCCTCTTGGGGTCTCGATGATCATCTTTGGGTGGAAGGTTCCAAATGTCCGCTCGTGTTCGCCCTCTGGGTCTCTCTTGGGCCACTCTTTGCTCTTTTGGGCCGTATGGGGGGCCTCTTAGATCAACTTGGAGCCCTCTTCGGCCGTGTGGGGGCCCTCTGTGAGGCATCTTGGGCCGTCTTGGGGCGATGTTTGGGGGCCTTGAGCCGTCTTGGAGCGTTGGAAGCCCGAGGAGGCGAGAACACTAAAACCATCAACACTGATTTGGGACATCAATAGTTTGGGCCTTTAGGGTGCCACTTAGGGTGCCACTTGGGGTGCCTCTTGGGGCGCCTCTTGGGGCCCTCGTCGGCCAGAGGCCATCTTTGGCGTCTTGTATCCATCGTTGGCCCTCCTGCCTTTGGAAAGTCACGCGAGGAGCCCCCAAGAGCGCCCGAGAGCGCGTCCGGGATTCCGGGCTGTGGGCCCATTCAAGAACAGCTGCAGTATGTTCGGGGGCGGGAAAGAGGGGGGTGATGACTAGGGGTGGGTGGATATCATGGCGGGGGCCATGATATTTTCCCAAATGTCATGGCGCCCCTTCTTATTTCATTACGTCCCTGGCCCCCCCGCTGGGCCGCGCACATGCCGCCGGTCATGATTTGCACCCCCCCCTCTTGGACACGCCCCTCTTGGCCGCTCCCGATATTTTGATGCAGAGGACCGGAGGGGTACCGAGGACACTTCCCATTCGTACCTTGAGGCCCATGGCATAGAAACACATGCACGTGCCTGTGCAGTCAGCCCGCATAGGCATGAGGAGCAACTTTCCAAGGCTACCCTCAGATCCTTGCCCCTTCAGCCCAACCTCAGCGACCGTCGCTGACCAACCTCGTTCGGAACACGTGAACATAGCCCTCCCAGGCCTTTGCATCCTTACCGCGCATCCTTAGCATACGGGTATCTCTAAGTGTTCATCTATACTTTTTATATGTATGCATATAAGTTTATAACTATATACGTACAAGGCTGCATTGGCACTTCGCGCCATGCACACTTGTCCTCCACGTCTAACATGAAGGCATACTGAGCGAGAGGTAGACCAATCGACACATCGGCCACTCTTGGTTGACGATTTCGCCATCACCGTTATCAGAGTTGCGTTCCTTCTCCGTCCCTCATGTGTCCGCTTCCTCTTCCTCCTCCTCGTTCTCGCCTTGATTGCCCCGCGAACCCTTCCACCTCCCCTTCATAATTGTTCGCGGCGGCTCCTCAGAGGCGAGTTTTTGGACTACCTCGTGCTCGATTATTTTGAGGCTCCTTGGGCATCTCTGGAGACACCCCTGGCGCCTCTTGGCGGCCTCTGGAGAGTCCTCGGGCCACCATGCCGCGAACCGTGGTCTCGGGTTACAGTCGGGGCCCTGAAGAAGGAACCCGTTGCGTTGCCACAGGGTTTCCGTATGTTTTCGACGGGAAATCGAAGGTAAATTTATGGAACAAAAGGGGCCTCGTTCCTTATTTAGGGTTCCTTAGGTCAACGCCCCGACTGTACGGTTTTGGAATTCTTCGGGAGGGCGTTTTGGAATTTGGGGCCGTCATGTGGATCTGTGTGGGCAGTTTCGGGGCCCTCTTGGGCAGTC
Organism: Prorocentrum cordatum; assembly: GCA_963575745.1. Lineage (NCBI taxonomy): Eukaryota > Dinophyceae > Prorocentrales > Prorocentraceae > Prorocentrum > Prorocentrum cordatum. Next base: position 196,340 of record CAUYUJ010018517.1, on the reverse strand, counting down.
CTGGTCTTCTCTTGGGGTGTCAGGAAGCTTGTTTCGGTGGTCTTGGAGCGGTTTGCGGTGCCTCTCGGACGATCTCGGACGCCCAGAAGAAGAAATAACCGAGCACCCCCAAATGAGGCAAAAACCAATTGACAATCCATGTTCATGTGATTCGAGATCTTCCTGGGGGTGATCTTTGGGCCGCCTTCGGGCGTCTGGCGTGGGTCCCGGGCCGCTGGAGGCCATCTTGGACCGTCTCGAGGGTCTCTTAGGGACCGCCGCCGGCCCGTTTGCACGGCCTGGCAGGGAAATCTAGATGTGATGGGCCTGTTTTCCACCACCACCACCATAAGTTGGATGGGGGAAGGAGGAGGAGGCCGAGGAGGACGAGGAGGAGGAGGAGGCGGAGGAGGAGGAGGAGGAGGCGGAGGAGGCGGAGGAGGCGGAGGAGGAGGAGGAGGAGGCGGAGGAGGAGGAGGAGGAGGAGGAGGACCCCCTCCCCCTCCAACTTGTGGTGATGCTGCTGGAAGAGACGCCCACCAAGATGCCCGGGAAGTTCGCGGGAGCCTCTCAGGGGGCGCCTTCAAGAGCCCCGGACGCCCTGGGACTCCTCTTTTCGCGGTCGGGCGTCCGCGCAGCCCAGGGTCGAGAAGCACAGGTGAACAGGGGGCATGTCCCATACACATCGTTCATTTCTAATTCTTCTAGAGTTCCTCGATTTGTTTGGGGGCCAGGATCCTTCCATTTCTAATTCTGCTATCCTGGGCCTCTTCCTGGCCACTGGGGGGCCAGGAACGATTAGACACGAGCACGATTAGGAATGAGCACGATTATAGATGAACGACGTGTACTTTTACACATACATGCGTGTATAGAGAAGTGGAGGGAGATGGGGGGAGCGGACAAACGAGGGAGCGAAACATCAGGACAAAGAGAGAGAGAGAGAGGAGAGAGAGAGAGAGAGAGAGAGGGACGGAGGGGGATATGGAGAGAGGTGGGGAGTGGGAGGGAGGAAGAACGAGAGAGAGAGAGAGAGAGAGAAAACAAAAAAAAGAAACACGTACTCCTAAGCGTGCCAGAAAGGCTTCGCCTTCGAGGGATCGAGTGTTCGATGTAAGCGGTGCGCCCCAGAGACCCTCGACCTTCGCAGCTTCGGAGCGCAGCTCAATGGTGCCTGCCAGAGCGCTGCCCTGGGCAGTCAGGAGGCACCTGCAAGTGTGCTTTCTGGATTCCCCGAAGCGCCTCCCTAGCCCAGCGGGATGGAACCGAGGCGGGCCTTTGGGCCCGTTCTGGCTCTGGCCCCTCGGAGGAGGCCAGACCGACGTTGAGGGCCAGAACGGGACTTGGGAGCGAGGAGGAGGAGGAGGAGGAGAAGGAGGAGGAGCAGGAGGAGGAGGAGGAGGAGGAGCAGGAGCAGGAGGAGCAGGAGGAGGAGGAGGAGGAGGAGGAGGAGGGGGAAGGGGGAGGAAGAGGAGGAGGAGGTGGAGGAGGAGGAGGAAGAGGCGCCGTTGACCTTCAATCGGTCATGTCCCTCTGCAGGATGAGTGTTCAAAAATAGTCAAAGCATAGTCCCGGGACGATTTGCTGGTTCGTTTCGACTTTTTTTGAGCATGTGTTGGGTATTGTCCATTTTTCTTCCAAAATCCCTCTGTAGGGGGACATGCCCGACCTAAGGGTTGGGAGCCTTTGCCCCTAACCATGACCCTCACCCTGGCCCCCACCCACCACGCTCGCGAGCCCGAAGTGGTTCCGTACCTTGCACTGGAGACCCATGCCAAAAGACACACCCTGCTTGCCTCCAGGGTGCCCTGGGTTTCTTTGGTTTCGACGGTTTTGAGATGGAGAGCGCGACGCTCCCACACCAAGAATCCATGGACGTCATGGGTTTCAGGGCTGGATTTTGCGTGGAAGGTTCCTCGTGATCGGGCCCCTACTGTATTTTTCGGGTCCAAATCATGGGAGCCTTGTGTACGCTCGTAATTCCGCCTTCAGGGTGCACTAGCGTCGATTAGCGGCTGGTAGTCGATGATTTAGCGCCAATGGGCGTCGATTAGCGTGGATTTAGCGTCGACTTATAACGTCGATGAGCGCCGACTCGCCAGATCCAGCAATCTGGTCTGGGAGCTTTGGGAGGCTTCCAGGGTTTCGTGTGGACAGTTTCCTGTGCTCTGGCCTTCAGGGGCGGAAAAGAGGGGGGTGATGACTAGGGGGGGGGGGATATCATGGCGGGGGCCATGATATTTCCCCAGATTTCATGGCGCCCCTTCTTATTTCGTGACGTCATTGGCCCCCCCGCTGGGCCGCGCACATGCCGCCGGTCATGATTTGCACCCCCCCCTCTTGGACACCCCCCTCTTGGCCGCTCCCGAGGCCTCCACTATGGTATGCAAACGTGCTGCCTACCAGCGCGCTCCGCTGCGGCGCCCGACGGCGCCCCCGCGTGGTGCACGCGGAGGCCGGCGCGGCACGCCGCGCAGCGGCCCCCCTCGCGGAAACGCCAGGAGCTCGCGACGCCGAAGTGGTACGACAAGATCAACTTCGCCACGGGCCCTCTGGGGGGGCTTTCTTTTTGGGGGGAGCTCGGGCGGGCTCCTTCAGCGCCTCCTCCACCTCCGCCTCCTCAGCTTCCTGCAGGCGCGTCCTCCGCTTCCTCCGCCTTCGCCTCCGCCCCTGATCCTTCCGCCTCCGCTTTCTCCGCCTCTTCATCGCCCTCCTCTGTCCCTTTTTTCTCCTCTCCTCCAGCATCTTATGATGTGTATCCTTTTCCTCCAGATATGGTCCTCCTCCTCCTCCTCCCTTCCTCCTCCTCTCCTCCTTCTGCTCCTCCCCTCCAATCCTCCTCCTCGTCGTCCTCCTCCTCCTCCTCCTCCTCCTCCTCCTCCTCCTCCTCCTCTCCTCCTCCTCCTCCTCCTCCCCCCCCCCTCCCCCTCCCCCTCCCCCTCCTCCCCCCTGGCGTCTCAATTTCTGGAGCCGGGCGTTACCGCCAGGTTTCGGGCCCCTGGACCCTCACGGAGTGATCCGCTTCGAAAGATGGTGCAAAAGGGTGGGGTCCGGAGTTTGGTCTTGATTCCTTCTCCTCCTCCGCCTCTTCCTCTTCCTCCGTCGCCTTGGAGCTGGCTGTGGGGCCGAGGCGGCCCAGCATCGGTCTCGGCCAGCAGAAGCGGGGGGGACCTCCTGGGGGACGGTGACGACGACGACGACGACTACGACGACGACGACGACGACGACGACGACGACGACGACGACGGCGTCGACGTCGACGTCGACGTCGACGTCGACGTCGACTACGACGACCTTCTTCGTCCTTTTTGGATCTCCTGGGGGCTTCTTCTTGTCGCCGCGGCTGGACGCGGCTCGAAAAACTCGTGCGCTTTTGGACCCCAGGAGGGGTCCAGGGATCGATGTTGAACGGACTTGCCCGTCGCACCTCTTTGCCGATCATCTCGGGGCCCGTCCAGCGCAGCCCCCCTGGCCGCTTCCAACCTCCGCCCGCCTCCTCTCTCTCCGTCTCTTCCTCCTCCGCTCCTTCCCCCTCTGCCTCTTTCCGACTCCCTTCCCCAGGATCCCGAGGAAGAGGAGGCCTCGGATTCGGAAGGAGAGGTTTTGTAGTTTTTTCCCACTGACTTTAGGTCGCTCCACAACAAAAAAAACTGTCCACTTCCCTTGTGTCGATTTCGTTGGTGGTGCTCACGTTGCCGCAGCCACGGTCGCCACGGACAGGAGAGGCACAGAGCTTCGCCGCCAGGCCCGCGGCCTTGGCCCCAGTCGGGTTGCGCAGCCGTCTCGCTGCCCTCGGGGGCGTCCAAGGGGACGTTGAGGTTCAGGGGAGGAAGCGACACAGCTTAAGTTGGGCCTGACCCTCTGCAGTTTTTTTGTTAAAAAAACAACAACAAAAAAAACAGTCAAACAATCGTATAGGGACTATTCCTGATTATTTGTTTGAACAGTTTAGAGATCTGGTTCACTTTTCGTCCACAATCCCCGTAGGGCGACATGCCCCACCTAACGATGCAGTCAACCCGCATAGTAAGGACGGACAAGTTCCCCAAGGGTGCTCTAGCATCCTTGCCTCCTCGGTCCATCCTTGGCCGCTTTCGTTGGCCGCGGCCCGCTCGAGCAGCTTCGAAGCGGCCTTCCAAGGCCCTTGCAGCCTTACCGTGCATCCTCATTCTACGGGTCGACTGCACAGCTGGTGCGCGCCCCGCCTTCTCTCGCCCTTTCTCTGCGAATTGAAGCTGTGCGCGTCCCGCTTAGCTTCCAGCGGAAGAGTGTCGCTCTCGCCCCGCAGATCAAACAAAAATCTGCACAGCTGGCGCGAGGGTTGGGAACGACCTCGATTTCAGACGCGGGTGCCCTTCCGTTCTTCATGTTAGGGCGTCCACCCTGGGGCGTGATTCGTTTTTTGGGGGGGGATCGCCACGGGGCCTGTTGGTCCCTCGGTGAAGGGGCTTCTGCTCTTCGGCTAGGGGGATCGATTATAACACTGATCTACCCCAGAAATGATTTGCTCGTCGGCCCTATAGGAGAATACGTCAAATGTTTGGCAGATCGGCGAACGTTCCGCGTATGTGTCAAATATCCGACGGCAATTCCGATTCTGGGGTAAAGCGGAAGCCCATGCCAAGAGACACCCTGCTAGCTTCCAGGGTGCCCTGGGTTTCTTTGGGGTTCGACGGTTTTTCGCTGGAGAGCGCGACGCTCCCACACCAAGAATCCATGGACGTCCTGGGGTCTCAGGGTTGGGCTTCGCGTGGAAAGGTTTTTGTGGTCGAGCCGCTACTGTATCTTTCGGGTTCAAATCGTGGGAGCCTTGTGTGCCCTCGTGATTCCGTCTTCAGAGTGTACTGGCCTCGATTAGCGATTGGTAGTCGATGATTTAGCGCCATCGTGCGTCGATTAGCGTGGATTTAGAGACGACTTTGCGTCGATGAGCGCCGATTCGCAAGAGCCAGCAAGATGGTATGGGAACTTGGGAGGCTTCCATGAGTTGCCACCGAAGTATCTTTTTGTTTTCCCAGAGGACGTTATCGTCGTCGAAGTGGTGGGGGGAGAATGTGTTTGCTGGTTTTTGGAAGGTTTCCTCGCGGTGGGATGCTTTCCAGCAGCTCGCCTCGTCGAGAGCTTTCTGGGGATGCGCGGTCGTCTAGGACGGCCGTCGGAAGCCCGAGTTATGAGCTGAACGCCACCAGGCGGGGTGAGCGCTGCTGCTTTTGTTGCTGCTTTCCCCCTTTCTCCTCTGCCTCCCCTGCTGCTGCCCCCCTCCTCCCCTTAGCCACGGGGCGCCGTCTCGCGCAGGTAAAAACGAGTCTGTGTGTGAGTGTGTGTGTGTGAGTGTGTGTGTGTGTGTGTGTGCGTGTCTGCTGTCGTGCGGATATGGCCAGGGCCGTGAAGTGCGCCCGATGTCGAGGCCCCCTCTTCTTCTTCTTCTTCCTCCTCTTCCTCTTCTTCTTCCTCCTCTTCCTCTTATTCTTCCTCTTCCTCTTCCTCCTCTTCCTCTTCTTCTTCTTCTTCTTCTTCTTCCTCTTCCTCTTCTTCTTCTTTTCCTTCCTCTTCTTATTCTTCTTCTTATGCTTATTATTAGTATTGTTGTTATTATTATTGTTGTTATTAGTATTATTGTTAGTCTTATTATTATTATTATTATTCTTATTCTTATTCTTATTGCACGACGCGTCCCCTGGCTCCCCCTCCTCCGCGCTCCTGCCGCGGGCCAGGGCGTGCTGCCCCCCCCCCCTTCCCAGCACCCTCCCCCTCGACCTCCGCCTCCCCCTGACCTTCCGGGAGGGCTAGCAAAACAGCACGCAGTTCAAAGACCTATCCCAGAGCTAGTCTATGTCTTGGTTTTAGGCTGTCTCGTTTCGTTAGTTTTTAGGTTTTTAGGCCTCCCGTGCTAAAAAAATAGCTCTCTGGAAGGTCAGGGCCCTGCACCCCTCCGGACGGCAGACGCTGTGCCGCGCCCGGCCTCGGCCGCCGCCGCGGCCGGGCCGCGGCGGCACCCTGCTGCGCGGAGGGCTGGCTCGGCGGGTGGAGCGGTCGAGGGCCCCCGGGCAGCCGACGGGGTGCGCTGTGCCGTGCCAATCTGCGGGCCCCTCCTTCCCCGCGGAGGGCCTGGAGGAGGAGGAGGAGGAGGAGGAGGAGGAGGCGGACGAGGAGGAGGAGGAGGAGGAGGGGAGGAGGGGGAGGAAGGGGAGGAGGAGGAGGGAGGAGGGAGGGGAGGAGGGAGGAGGAGGAGGGAGGAGGAGGAGGAGGAGGAGGAGGAGGAGGAGGAGGAGGAGGAGGAGGAGGAGGAGGAGGAGGGCGGAGGAGGGAGGGAGGGGGAGGAGGGGGAGGAGGAGGAGGAGGAGGAGGAGGCGGAGGAGGAGGAGGAGGAGGAGGAGGAGGAGGAGGAGGAGAAGAGAGATCGAGGAGGAGGAGGAGGAGGAGGAGGAGGAGGAGGAGGAGGAGCTCACGTCCAGGATTTTTGTCTCTGCTGACGGCCTCCAATCTGCGGGCCCCTTCTTCCCCGCGGAGGGCCGGCGCTCGCGTCCCGGATGTTGTCTCAAGTCGGGGATGTCCCTCTACAGGGGGGGAATCTCGACAGCAGTCAAGAAATAGCCTGGGGACTATATTTTCGAGTATTGTTGGGCACCCCTTGAGCATTCTCCGCGTATTTCTCATTTGTCGTCGAGAATCCCCCTGTAGAGGGAAAAATCCCCCTGTGGAGGGACAGGCCCGACCTGAATTTTGTCTCTGCGGACGGCCTCCGCAGGGCCTTCGAAGGCCTGCCTCTCCAGAGGCCGGCGCCGGGGAGCGGACGCGTGGAGAGTCGGGCCCCCGGCGCGGGCCTCTCGTCGGGCGCGTCCGCCGCGCGGGTCCGGGCCTGGACGGCAGCTGCGCTGGCCCGCGTCCGCGGGGAGCTCCTTCATCAGGATCGGGGGAACGCAAGACCTGAGTAAGCCGGAACTCGGGTTTGCCGATGTTTTTTTGACGAGCCCGTCCTGGATTTTGACGGTCCAGTTTTCGTGGGATGTCTTCAGCGGGAGCTCGCGTCAAATTTCAGATTGGGCCTCGTCATTTTCATGATGGCCCCGTCGGGCCAACCCGAGTCCCCCGTACCCGAGTCTTACGTCTCCCCGACAGGAGGGAAAAACAACACAGACACCTCAAGTTGTCCACTCCCAGAAACTATTGGAAAATATGCGAAGTGGGGGGGAAGACAAAAAACCATAACATTGGGGGAACATGTTGGGAATCCGGTTATTTGTGTCTATTTATTTGTGTGTACCAGGGCCCCTTCACTTCAGTTATTGACTTTGTTTTATGGTCTGGCGTGTAGCGGTCGTTGCCCGGGCCAGCCCCCCATTCTCGGGCACAGCGGGGGGGGGGGCCGTGCCAAGAGACACACTCTGCTTGCTTCCAGGGTGCGTCGTCTAGGTGTACTGCAGGAACAACCGATCGTAGGTTAGAACCTGGAAAAACTTGAGGAGGAGGAAGAAATCGAATAGCATGAAGAACCATAACACGAAGTAAGGGAAGTGTAGGTGTTCTTTGAGCTCCGATGGTTCTGCGATGGGAGGCGTGACGCCCCCACAGCAAGCATCAGTGGACGTCCTGGGGGCTCAGGGTTGGGCTGCTTCTGGGAGGTTTCGTGTGGTCGGGCCCCTACTGTGGCGGAAACGATCGATCGTAGGGTCATGTCGGGCATGTCCCCCTACAGGGGGATTTTCGACGAAAAATAAAAAATACCAAAAACATACCCCAAGAAGGTCAAAACATATTCAAATAATAGTACTCAGACTATCTTTAGACTGTTGTTTTAATCATGTTTGGGGTATTTTTAGGTTTCGTCGAAAATTCCCCTGTAGGGGGACATGCCCGACTTAAACGTAGGAGCGGGGGCTTGGACTCCCGCCCGCATGCTGGTGCCCGCGTGCAGACTGCGGCGATCGCAGCGCAGGCCCCCCGCCCCGACGTGCCCCGCCCCGCCCAGGCGTGGCCGTTACCCGGGCCCCCCTCCTTCCCCTGGGTAGCGACCGTTGCCGCAGGGGTGGGCCTAGACTGTGTTTTGGCGATTTCGTCGGCCGTTTTCGTTTCGATCCCGTTTTGCGGTAACGTCGGATTGGAGACGCAACGAGGGAAAACGAAGCCGAAACGAGAAACGAAGAACACCGTTCAGGTTCAGCTCTGCGATGCCGGAAATCATGCACAATCGTCTCTGTGTGTGGGGGGGGGGGGGGGGCGGCCGCGGACGCCGAGGCAACCTGCCGATGTCTGTGCAGCCCGGGGTGCAGTTCAACGGCAAAATGTACCACAGCGGCGAGTTCAAGGCCCGCCCCGCACCCTTCGGGGGTGGATAGACCTCCTACCCTGACACGTCGATTAGTGGATTTGCCGTTTTCGGTTCGCGAGGGGGCGTCGCGGCCGTCATTTTTGCGGGTCCAGGTCCGTCGGTTTCGGTCCCAGGCCGTTTTCACTAAGGGGAGGTTTACTAAAGGCAGGTTTGTCCACCGCCGAACCCTCCTCCCTCTCTCTGGCTCTACGGCTTCCGCTCGTGCCCCACCTCGGGGCGGCCGACGTGCACGGCGAGTGCGAGCTGCCCGGGCCAGCCGGGCCCCGAGGGCTTCCGCGCCCTCTCCCGCGCCTCCTCTCGCGCCCGCTGCTGCCTTCTGCCTCAACCGCCTGCCCCTCCCGGCCACGCGCAGAGGGGGGTAAGGGGGTCGGGGGGAAGGCTTCTCAGACGCACCCCTGCTCCTTGGAGGGCGCGGGCCTCCTCTGCAGATGTCGGGCCGGCGCCTCCTGAGAGGCAGCCTCCTTCTGGGAGGCCTTCCCCCTCCCCCCCAGCCTGATGGGCCCCTTTTCCGCCACCGCCACCATGAGTTGGAGGTGGAGGGTCTCCTCCTCCTCCTCCTCCTCCTCCTCCTCCTCCTCCTCCTCCTCTTCATCCTCCTCCCCCTCCTCCTCGTCCTCCACCTCCATCCCCCCTCCAACTCATGGTGGTGGTGGCTGGAAATATGCCCCTCGGGGGACCGCTCCGCCCGGGCTGGCACGCAGGCCGAACTGAGCTGCAAAGAGGGACCCCGCGCCGTCCCCGTCGTCGCCGGTCCGAGCGGCCTCGCCGCCGTCGTCGCCGGGCTGGGCGTGCGCCTTCCCTCCATCCCTCCCTCCCCGTCCTCCTCCACCTCCTCCTCCTCCTCGCGCCATCCCTCCTCCTCCCTTCCTCCTCCTCCTCTCCTCCTCCCTCCCCCCTTCCTCCCTCCTTCTCCTCTCCTCCTCCTCCTTCTCCTGCTCCTTCTCCCCCTCTCTTTTCCTCTCCTCCTCCTCCTCCTCCTCCTCCTCCTCCCTCTCCTGCCTCTACTCCTCCTCCCTCCTCCCCTCCTCCTTCCCTCCCTCCCTCCCTCCTCAACTCCTCTCCTTTTCTCTCCTCCTCTCCTCCTCCTCCTCCTTCTTCTTTCTCCTCCTCCTCCTCCTCCTCCTCCTCCTCCATCTGCTCCCCCTCCCTGCCTCCCTCTCTCCCTATCCCATCCCTGCTCCTCGTCCCTCCTTGCCTGTCTCGCTTTACATTGCACGCGGGCAGGAGGGTCTGAAGCACGACGAACCGCAAGCTCGGGCTCACCCGTCTGGCACGGCCATGTCTGAAGCTGGCGAGACTGGCCAAGAGCTCGCCAGGTGCTGGGGGGAGGTACGCTCCGCTGCCGCAGGTTCCCGAGACGCCCTCAGATGTCTCGAACCCTCTATGTCGCCGCGCCGTTTGTTGCGGCGAGCTGCCTTCTGTTTTGGGGAGGGCGCCGCGGGCACCAGGGCAAACGCCTCCTCGGACGCGGTGGGCTCGCTGTGGGCTCTGCCGCGGCGGCGGCTGCGCCTGCTCGGGGCGCGGGGCACAGGGGCCTGCCGTGGGTTTTGCCGCGGCACCGGCGCCGTCCATGCCGGGCGCGTCGAGAACAAGCGACGCGGCGCGACACGTCCAGGCAGTTTTTTTTAAATTGTTTTAGTGACACGTCGATTAGTGAGTTGTCCGTTTTCGGTTCTCGAGAGGGCGCCGTGGCCGTCATTTTCCGGGCTCGCGCCCGCCAGGTCTGGGCCTCAGGTCGTTTTCGCTCAGCAACGTTTTACTGAAGGGGCGTCTGTCCATCCCCGAGTGAGCCACGGCGTCCTCGTGTGCGCGACGGAGCGCATCCCCGACGGTGCGTGCTCCTGGCCCGGGGCAGCACGCGCCGCTCTGCTGGGCGGTCGAGGGCAGGCCCGGCCACCCAAGGCACGCTCCCTTCGCTCTGCCGCCCCGTGCTCCATGGTGGCTCTGCCCCCCCCTCCAGTTCCAGCGACGCCATGGCACTCCTCCTCGCGGAGGGCGAGGGCCGACGGTTCCCCCCTAATTTTCGACAGCTGGGCCGCTGCTGCAGCCCTGAGACTTGCACCATGAAGCGCGCCATGATCGACTGCAGGGAATACAATCTGGGTTCCCAAAACGAAGTGTTGAATCTCTCGCAAAGTACCAAAAACCGACCCCAGGTCATCACAGTGGGCCCTGGGGAGTGCGACGTGTGCCGTGCGGGAACCAGAGAAGACCATGCGCCTCCCGCTCCAGAACGCCAGCAGTCGAATCACAGCTGCCGCGCTCGACTCGCCCCTGGGAAACGTGTGTATGTGTATATGCTTGTGCGAGACAGAGAGAGAGAGAGAGAGAAAGAGAAATAGAGAGCGAGCAATCGGTGTATCATCAGCAGCGTGGTTTCGTTCCGGGTCGGCAAATGCTCGGCAACATCATCGAATCGGAGTCCGCATGTCTTCACTGGTTGGCCCAGCAAGGGTTCCAGAAGACTGTTGCATTTTTCATTGATGAGGAAGCCGCGTTCCCCAGCTTGATTCACGAGGCCCTGATGAGGTACCCTGAACCGAATGAAGTTTCCCGATCGGTTCTCGAGGGCCACCAGATCAATGTTCAGAGGCGCTCGTGAGCGAGCACTGTGTTCTTCATAGCAGGACGGGTCCAAGACCCCGAATGGCCGTGCCCCAACATTATCCTCCTCCCTTCCCCCCTCCTCCTCCTCCTCCTCCTCCTCCTCCTCCTCCTCCTCCTCCTCCTCCTCCTCCTCCTTCGACGCGCGCCAAAATTGCGGGCGGAGAGATTGTCCGGAGTGCGGCGCACACCCTCGTGTCTCAGGCACCACGCGAGGCTTGATACTGGAGGGTAGCAGCGATCGAATCGATCGTTGCTTCCAGGGCCTGTGTCGTTGGCCCGAGGGACCTGCGTCCTGGGTTTGAGGATTTCTGTCGTTGGGCCCGGGGCCTTGTGCCCATGCCCGATCGAGCTCACGGGCGCCATTCCCGACGCGGCCGCCGTCGGTGCATCTCAGGAGGTCCTGTGTGCAGAGACGCGGGAACCACGGTGCCTAACAATGGTTGCGCCGTGCCCGACATGGTGCCCAAAGCGGTGCCCAATCCAGTTTGTTGGGTTGCTTTGTGCCCGAAATTGGTTCGGATGCGAGGATGTCCCGCGCCGTTTGCCCTTTTTTTCCATGCGGGGCACATTTTGGGGTAACGAGCTTTGTTTCGTAGGCGCGGCGAGCCACTTTAGGCATCTAGTCTGGGCGCAGCACGGGCGTCAGTTTGGGCACGCAGGGGGTCACTCCAGGCGTTGGATTGCAGGAGCCCCATGTTGGTGCAGCGCTGTGGCGCGTCGCTTTGGCGCCGTGTCGCAACGGCTTCGCGTCGCAAAGATGGAGCCCCAGGGGGCTTGAGAGGAGACCAGAATAGAAGGCCAGGGAAGTATCGGGCAAACGGGCGAAGGGACCACGAGGATATCTGGCAAACGATGAAGGTAATCTCGAAACACACCGCGCGTCGACCAACAACAAAAGTTTTGGGGCACCGTTTGGTTACACTTTTGGTACCTTGCGGGGCACCGCAACTGTCTTGGGCGCCAGCTCTCTGGTGACTTTTCCTTGCGCACAGGCATTGAGCAAGGACGCCTGGTGAAGGACGCCCGGTTCGTGGGTCTCTTCTCGCACTGGCGCACGACTCGGTCATTCAGCTGCTTCGACCGTCTCACGAGATGGGCGCCTTCGCCAGCGATTGCGGGCTCGCCAGCAGCGACGTGCGTTCAGTATGCGCCATCTCCGTAGACAGATGGCTCCTCGCTCTGCCTTTGGGCCGCGCGTTCATGTTCAAAAATTGATGTGTCTCTACGGGGGAAGTATTCGGATGAGGAGCTCCAGGAAGAGTATCCCTCATCTGGGGAGGATTGCTCGCATGCCCCAGGTTTCTAAGAGCGCGAAATACACAGAGCGCCAAAACACAGGCAGGCAACGGGGGAGTTGTAAACACCATTCGAGCTGTCACATGGCGCAGGGACTCGACGTCGAGCTGACCGAAGTCATCTCCCACTTCAATGCGTCGTGCTTTTCTGCATGGAGTTCCGCCGGCCAAATGAATCTTCCGAGTTTTTTGGTTTGCACGGAGGAGGTGCACGGAGGAGGGGGGTGCCTCAGGCGATGCGCACGACCCCGTCGACGCTTGCTCTTTGGGGAACTCTAGATCCGCAGAGCACTGGGTTGTCCTATCCAGGCCGCCAGTGCCAAGGCCCGGAGTGAGGCTGCGCGAAATCGATTTGCGGAAATGCCCTCTGCGTTCCCAGACGCAGAGGAACCAATTTTTTTTTGTCCGATTCAGTGGCCCCCGGCGATTGCTGCACCTTCTAGCAGAAGCATCCTGCGTGATGGAGGGGCGCCATGAAACGCCTGCGTGACAACTACCGCCCGCTTCGCTCCATTCCCCGAGCTCCTTGAGATCCCCCTTCCTCGGATCCAGACCCAAATTGAGAAGTGTCCGAACGAGGTGCCATCTTGTGGCGCCGAATCCTCGCCGTGGAAGAAAAAAAAAAAAAAAGCGCCCAGCGTCTCCTCTCCCCTCCTCCGTTCCCCCTGTTCGAACGGGGCCCGCTCTGTCCATTCCGCCCTTCCCTTGCAGGGGCCCGCCGCCGTTCTGGCCCGAGGCGCGATTTGCGCAGCGCGCTTGCTTCGTTCTCGCGCTCTCCGCTTGCATTCCGCCCGCTTGGAAAGCCCGGTTTCGCCTTCCACCCGCGCATCAATTTCTCTAGTTGTCAGCGGAGCTTTTGCTGCAGCGCCGCGGCCGCAATGGGTTCTCGCTCTGTCTCCGCGACGATTGCGCAGGCCACAGCTCCCCTTCGCTTTCGTGACCGCCATCTTGCAACCAGCTACCCGCCGCGCTGGTCTTCCGTCTTAGTTTCTCTCGTGCATGTCTACTCGTCCATATTCGGGGCGGCCGCCCCTCCCCTCGGGGCCGTCGCCGGGGGGGGGGCGAGCGGCCAGTGCCGCCGTAAGTGCGCGAACGAAGCCTTCAGGGGCTCCGGCCGCCCGCCGGCTCCTCCGGAGAGCCGCCTCGGGCCCGCGCTGACTGCGTCGGCGTTGTTCGCGGGCCATGCACCTTCGATGAATCGGTCCAGGGGGGGGGGGCGCGAACGGCGGGCAGTTGATCGATGCGACGTCGACGCGCGCGGCCTTGAGCTCCCCAGCGACAGCGTCGCCAGAATCCTGGGGGGCACAAGCGGAGAAGAACGGGGAGGCAATGGGGGGCCTGGCGACTGTTGCCGCCGCCCCGAGGGTGATGCGGATCTGGGGGGGGGGGGTCTTCATTCCTCGGCGCATGCTCCATTTATCTGACCCGCGCATCATCGCGGCCTAGCTGGACTGGACCCCGATGCGCACTTCTGGGCGATCGTGCAGTTCAAAGGGCTCAGCGCCTCGACGACGCGACGCGCGCGGAGCGTCCGCGTGGTTGCGCCGCGGAATGTTCCGAGCATCGAGCGTTCCACCATTATCTCTCCTTCCATTCCCATCAGATCACAGAGCGACGGGCTGCGACGTGTCCTGGATCACGCTCATTTGCTTTAAATGAATGGGGCCGCGGCGCCCGTCGCGCGACTCAAACGCCGCTGGCGCGCGCCCGCCCCCCCGGCGGCGGCGCGCAGTCTCCTGCGGGGGTGGGCGCGGACCAAGAATCGAATTTCGATGCGCAACGTCAGGGCGTCGTTTTCAGACGGGGCGACGGGGGCGCGCGAGCGGCGTGGAAGACGCGCCCTGCCGCGAAGTCACCCGGACACGGTGAAGAGCCCAAGTGGAACGTCGAATTCGACCTTGAGAGGCGCCGGCAACAACGGGCGACCACAAAAGGGGGCGGCAAACGACATGAGGTCATTGCCGTCGACCATAAAGGCGGCGGGCGACAAAATCCAGCGGCGGCGCAGAACCGCGACAGCAACCGAAGTGGCGACGACAGAATGCTTTCGGAGGGCGCGCAGCACAAATTGTGGAAGCACCGCCGCGGGATCGCCGCGCGAGCGAATGCCCGCGCGGGCGCGAGACATGCAACCCGCGTAACCCAGGCGCTGCCCGCGGCGACAACATATACAATCAACCGCTGCAATTCCCGAGGCAGCAACGGGGCGCGCCTCACTGGGCGCGTCGCCATCAATCGCAACCACCGCTCGAGCACGCGGCGCGCGCGCCCGGACAGAGAGCTCGCTCCCCCGCGCGATGGGCGGGAGAGCGGCGCTGCGAATGCACGTGCACGAGCAGCCCTGGCTCAGCTCCCCTGCAATCCTCTGGGCTGTCGGCGGAGAAGGCCCCCTTGCATCGAGAACGAACAGAATGTCGCGAGTCCATTGTTCCTCACCTTTGTCTTGGAGCACCTCAAAACTGTTCGCTCGCTGACAGGCGCCGCAAGTCCGAGCGCGGCGGCGACGCGCCCGTCGGTGACAGCCATGCTTTCGTCACGCCCCCAGCCTAGCAGATCTTGCGCGACGAACCTGGCCGCGCCGTGTCCGCGGCGCTTGCGGGCCACCCAGGGCCACCTGCGGAACGTTTGCCGCCGCTTCGGTCCGCTCCGAAGAAGTCGCCAACGAACCGAGGGCGCGCGACCCGAGACAGCGCCGGGGGCCTTCGATGGAACGCCGAGCCAACCCCGTGCTGCGAGCGCGCGCTGGATGGCGCCCGAAGCGGGCGCGCGAGAAGAGTTGCAGCGCTTCTTTTCTTCTACCCGACTCTGGCGCGAGGGTGGCCGTAAGTTGGAGGTCCTGGCGGCGCGCGGCCAAAGTGTCATAGGCTCCAGCGACGTCGCCCCCGCGCAAAGCGATGCGGAAAGGCCGCTGGGGCCCTGCGCGGGCCAAGGTTTGGCAGATCCCCAGTAGTGCATCCATGTCTTCATGCTGGGTTTTGACCTACCGGGGTTGGGCCGCGAACGCCAGAGAAGTTGAAGTCGCCGATGGCCCGGATCTTCGGGGCGCGCGATTCCCTTTTCCACTTCCAGCCCCCGTCGGCCGGAAACCTACGCGAAAGCGCGACGCCAGGGGGCAATCCGCGAAACTGCGCCCAACGGGCATTCCCTTTGCACAACTTCATGCGCGCATTTCCTCTGCGGCCTCGTTTCAGCCGCAGGGTAGGGTCGCGGCTCGACACGCGATTCAACCGAATCAGAATTGCGCGGTTGCCTCTGGGCGCCCGCAGTAGCAGCGCCCCTCCCGAATCGCAGACTCCCCGTCCGCGCGCGACCCCAAAGTGCGAGGCGCAGGGGTCTCGCCAGCGGGGGGGATTGCAGTCGGGGCCACCGCTTGCGCGCAGTTTCTCCGACATGAGAAGACAGCTCGACTCTCGGGCCCAGCCGCCATCCCAAGCGGCGAGCATGACTCGGGCGCGGCCCCGCGCGCATTTGGACGCCCGCGCGTCGCCCTCGCACCGCTCGCGGGCCCCCGGCGCGGAGAGTGCGATGACGGCGCCCTGGCCGTTCCAGGGGCGCGCGCATGTTGCGCCCTTGGCCGCCGAGGATAACGCCGAGGATTCAAGTTGCATCTTATCGGTCGTTCCATAGGTTGCGCCTCTGGCCGCCGAGGATAAACCCGCCTTCTACCACTTGCTCCATAGGTTGAGCCGTCCGGGGCCGAGAACATCACCGCCTCTTATCGGTTGCGCCATAAGTTGCGCTTTCTTCGGCCGAGAATCATGCCGTCTCCTGTCGATGGCGCCCAAGATTGCGCCCTCTGCGGCCGAGAATAGGACCGTCTCCTATCGGTTGCGCCGCAGGTTGCGCCCCTCCTGTTGGTGGCGCCATCGCGTGCGCCATCGGCGGCCGAAATTACAACCGTTTCCTATAGGTTGCGCCCTCTTTTGCGCCTTCGGCCGCCGAGAATAGGACCATCTCCCAGCGGTTGTGCTTTGCGCCCTCGGCCGCCAATCATAGAACCGTCTCCTTGTGGTTGCGCCACTGTTCCGGCCGAGAATAAAACGGCCTCCTGTTGGTTGCGCCATAGATTGCGCCCTCGGCCGCCGAGAACAAAACCGCCTCCTATCGGTTGCGCCATCGGTTGCGCCCTCGGCGACTGAAAACCGTCTCCCATCGGTTGCGCCATAATTGGTTTGCGCCCTCGGCCGACGCGAAAAAATCGCCTCCTATCGTTTGCGCCATAAGTTACGCCCTCGGCCGCCGAAGATACAGCCGTCTCCTATCGCTTGCGCCATAGATTGCGCCCCCGGTCACCGATGTGTGTTTTTTGGGTTTGGTACATATATATATATAAACCAAACAAACAGATTTTATCTGTTGCGCCGTAGGCCGCGCCCTCTCGCGCCGAGAATGAAATCACCCCCTGTCGGTTGCGCCATAGGTTGCGCCCTCGGCCGCCGAGAATAAAGCCGTTTCCTATCGGTTGTCCCGTAGGTTGCGCCATTGGTCGCAAATGATAAAGCCGTCTCCTATTAGTTGCGCCATAGGTTGAGCCCCCAGCGGCCGAGAATGAGATCGTCTCCTTGCGGTTGCGCCATAGGTTGCGCCCTTGGCGGCCGAGAATCAGACCGTCTCCTATTGGTTACGCCATAGGTCGCGCCCTCTGCCGCCGAGAACAGAACCGTCGCGTAAAGAGTGCGACCAGTCAGTTCAGCTCAGTTCAGTTCAGTTCAGTTCTTCCAGTCCAGTCCATCCCAGTCCAGCCCAGTCCAGTTAGTTTACCTCGCGAGAAAGAAATTCGGGCTACGCCCGAAAACGACAGGATGTTCTCATCGGGCCTGGGAACGGACTGGTCATGTTCCCGCGAATGGCGAAACATATCAGCCTTGTTTGGCTCGTTGCCAGCGCCGCCAGAAATCCATCGCGCCATGCGTCTTTTACGATCCCCTTGTGGATCGCAAATGGTAGTTTTCCGAACTCGGCGGGGTGCGTCTGGCAGACGTAGAGTGCCATCACTCTTGGGCGAAGACAACGGCCATTCAACGTGCGTCCACGGCGCCATCTTACCCAGGCGTTCTGGACAGCCCAAGCGCACTGCAACGGCGCGCCTGATTTGCGCAAGATCGGCGCTCAGATTTCAAAGTGGCGCTCATTTGGAGAGAAAAGAAAAAAGGTCCTCGACGCCTCCTTGCGGCTCATCGGCCGCCGACTCACCGTCCGAGCCGTCGGATTCGGTTTCTCGTCGCTGGCTCTCCCACGGCGCCGCCAGATGGCCGCCCAAACCGCCCTCGCGCAGGCCCTAGTCACCCTTGTCTTTGCGGTGGCCTTTGCCGCCGGACTGTTTCGCCTGCGACGAAGCCCGCCGGCCCCGCGGATCGCGCGCGAGACAGGGGCGACGCCGACGGGGGCGACGCCCGCCGCCACCTGCCGTCTGAAATCAACAGCGGGCGCTGCTGGGCAGACGACAAGCGCGGCCAGGAATCGCTGGCCGGCGTCGCCTCCGGTCGCGTCCTCCCCCTTCGCGCGGCCCAACTGCCGGCTTCTAACTTCCCTTGCCGGCGCCCTGGCCGCCCTTCGCCGAGCCTGCGGCGGCCGCCGCGGCCGCCCCCTCGGCGCGCGGGCTGTTTTTATTTGGCTCCCAGCATGGCATCTCTGTCGGCGTCGCACATGAGGGTCCGGACCTGGCCGTTTTGGCTTTGTTCCAACGGCCTCGGCAGCTTGCGGCGCAGGAGGAGGTCGCAGTGGCGCGTGGTCTTGACCCCGCCGCGCTCATCCGCGATCCTTGCGAGCGCGTGCGCGCGCGCGAGGAGCTGCGACATCGTCGTGGCTTTGGCGAGAACCATGCTCGAACCCAGTCCTGGACGCGGCCCGCGAATGCGGCAAACCGCTTGAAGCAGGTTTTCTCTTCCGCTGCGGGGGCCGTCTCGACGTCTAAAGCTGCCCTCAGTTTTGGAGTCCGCGACCAAAGTGCTTGGGGCACGCCATCAGGCCCCCCCCGTCCGCGGGCCCCGCGAGCAAGCGGCCCCGGTCGCGGGCGGCCCGCGACGCAGCTTCCAGGCGGAAGAGCGACGTCGTCGGGCACGCGCCCAAGCCCTTTTTACTTGGGCTCGGCCGCCCAACGCGAAGCTGAGCGCGGCCCCCCTCGCCCCCTTGTCTGTTGCTACCTTCCTGTGCGAACTTGGGCGTGGCAGCCGCCGCGGCGAACGCGTCGGCCGATCCGCCGGCGGCGGCGCTGTTCCTGGTCGGAGCGTTTTGGGGGGTTTTGCCCAGACCGAGCCGCCTCCGCCCGCGCAGGCGAGATTTCTTGTCGCGCATCCGCTCCCCGGCTTGGCCCGACTCGCACGGCTTAGTTTTCTGCTTGATCTGGTTGAGGATCGATGTCCGCGCGCGTGGATCCTCGAAGTCCCGCGGCCGCGCAGGCCCCGCGATCTCCGCCCCGACCCCGGCCGCGGCGGCGAGATGACAGGATCGGGCGTTTGGCCGCGGGGGCCTCGTCCAACGAGCGCGCGCGGCCGATCCACTTGGCCTTCATCTCTTGGGGCGCCCCGCCGAACGAGCCCCGCGGGACTGTCTGGGCGACGCCCGAAGTCTCGGCGCCATGGAGAGACGTTGCGGGCCCAGGTGGCGGCTGAGAAATCAGGTTCGCGACTGCCGCGGGGATGCGTTTGATGCACCTGAAACTGCCGCTGGGACGGCGCCTCCGCCTGCGCGCGGCAACGCTTCTTCCGCGCCGTCACCAAACAGCCCTGGCATGCACGGCGCACTGGCGCTATCAATGCTCTTCTGACAGTGGGCGCAACGATTTCACCCTGCATCCCTTGGGCGCATGGGATGGTAGGACTGCGCTGGAAATGTGGTTGTTGAGAACACCGCCAGGTGTCGCAAGCGCCCGAACAGCGCTGCGCATTCCTGGCGGCCTCCGGGGGCCTCCAGTGACATTTGAAACGAGTCAGAGTTGGAGTAACACAAGGAAAAGCAAGAGTTGGGGGTGAGAGAAGGGGCATGGTCTTTGCCCTCGTTACACTTCGGGAGCGGTCATCTTCGAGGGGCGCCACTTTTGCGCGTCATTCCCCCGGGCAGAGCACGGACTGCTGATGGCGTCGGTCGCCAGCCTGCCGCGAACGGCTCGCGCCGCTTGTCTGTCGGCGCGCCCGGCAGTCGGAAATTCCATGCACTGCGCGCGAGCGCCCCCCCCATCCCCCGGGGACAGGGGGTGCTCAATGGAAGGCAAAGAGGGAAGAAGCGAGCTTTCTGAGGTCGGTCATCGGGAGGTCCCTTCTGGGGCCCGACCCCGCGGGGGCATCTTAAATATGGGATGCTCGTTTTTTTCGACGTCGCTGAAGCTACCCGCCAAACACTCGCGCGCCTGAGCGCGCAAATGGGCAACGCGCGCGCGGCGCGCATGGGGGGGATTTTTGTTTCTGGATTCCCCCTTGCTGTTGCCTTGTCGGCCGCTTTCCTGACGGCCTTCGGGGCAGCCACATTCTGGGATCTCCCCATTGTGCCACGCCGAAACCCATCGCGGGGCATTCGAGAATGGTTACCCCCCTGCCTCGCAAGCTTGCACCACCGCAGCGCTGGGGAAACCTCCGCGCGGGGGGGGTCCAAAACATGATCCACCTTGTTCTGAATGGCATCCATTTTTCGATTGCCCGTGGCACTAACTTGAGACGACCCACTGCAGAATGTCACGGTCGAAGGCTGGCCGGGTCGTCTACGACGACGTTGGCCTTGGCGTATCCCAATGACCAACGGTCCACCGTGTAACTGGCCCTGCGCGGTCTTATTAGGTTTGGGCAGACAGCCCAACGACCCCGGGGTTCAGTCCCAGGCTACTTACTTCTGTCGTCTACGACGATGCTGGTCTGGGCGAAGCCAAGTGACCAGGAGGGCCGAGGTGTAATCCAGCCCTGCGCTGTTGCTGGGTTGGGTAAAAGCCCGCTGACGAGAGGACCCAGTCGAAGGCCTGCCCTGTTGTCCGCGACGACGCTTGTTTGGGCGAAGCCCAGTGACCAGAGGGCCCAGGTCTAACCCAGCCCTGCGTTGTTGCTGTTTCGGGCGAAGCCCAGTGACCTGTCGTCCGCGACGACGTTTGTTTGGGCGAAGCCCAGTGACCAGGATGGCCCAGGTGTAACCAGGCCCTGCGCCGTTGTTGGTCCGGGCGAAGCCCAATGACCAGAGGGCCCAGTCGGAGACTGGCCCTGTCGTCCGCGACGGCGCTGGCTTGGGCGAAGCCTAGTGACCAGAGGGCCCAGATGTAACCCAGCCCTGCGCTGTTGCTGGTTCGGGCGAAACCCACTGGCCAGAAGACCCAGTCGAAGACTGGACCTGTCGTCCGCGACGGCGCTGGTTTGGGTGAAGCCCAGTGACCACAGGGCCCAGGTGTAACCCAGCCCTGCTCCCCTCCCTTAAGCGGAACGACCCCGTCGGCTGCCAACCGGAATTCGGCCACCACTGGACAGTGTGTTTGGCTGGCATGTGCACCCCAGCCCAACCAGGCGGACCGCTTGGCCACCGCGCAAGCAACCTGCACACGACGGAGCGGCGCAACGGCACCGCGCGACGGCACTGCGTGACGGCACGGCACCGGGGCCATTGCGTGATGGCGTGGCACCACGGCACGGCGCGGCATTGCCACTCCCCGCGCGCAGCGGCACGCCACCACGGCACGGCGCTGCACTGCCCCACTCCGCTTTCGCGACGACGGACGTCATCAAACATGACGTGGCACCGCACGTGCTCGGGCGAGGCCGCGAACCGCCACCCTCCAGGGAGGTATCGTGGGCTCAGGGACCTCAATCGCAGCCGCCCCCACTGCCGCCAATCCTCCTGCCGCTGCTCGAAGAGTGTGGTTCAGAGGGAGGAGGACCAGGAGGAGGAGGAGGAGGAAGAGGAGGAGAAAGAGGAGCAGGACGGCGCCCACCGCGCGGCCGGACGCCGTCGGCGACGGCAGCGACAAGATGCCGACGAGATGGCAATGCCGAGGGCACGGTGGCCTGCGGCATGCGCTCGCACGTCGTCTTCAAGCCGGCGATGGCGTTCAACTCCGAGAAGGGCCCGGGGCGGGGTTGCCACCATGAATCAGAATGGGAGGGGTCCTAAGGTTTTTCCCTGTTTTGGGGCTGTCGGACCCCTTCCCGGCCCCAAGGCCCTCAAGAAACCAAGGCTCCAGGTCCAGTTCCCGTCTCCTTCAGGAGCCGTTCCTTTCATGCCAGGGATCCTGGCCGACAGGCGGCGGCGGCGACGGAAGTCAAAGTTCTTGGGGCAAGGTTCGCCTCGGCCTTGGCGGGCAGGAGGCATGTCCACGTCCGCGGCCGCGTGGTCAGCGCCTCGCGGCCGCGGTCCCGCGGACAGTGTCTATAGGGCGGCGGTGCGCGGGTGCCCCGCGCGGGAGGTCCGGTGGCAAGAGTCGCTGGCCTGTGGGCACGACGCCTGCGACGCTGCTGCCGACTACCTGGGCCCGCGCGATTCCTCTGTGTACCGCCGCCGTGCCATGCCCATTCAAGACCATGTTTGTTTTTGCCCACTGTGGCCTGGGTGGCGCACTCAGAGGTGCCGCTGCAGCAGGGACGGGTTCTCGTCAGGAGCCGGATGCCACGTCATTGTGTGGGGCCCCCGCTCGCGGGCCCCTCGCCGGGCACACCGGGGCCGTCAGGAAGTGGCCCCAGGATGGAACTTTCGCCAGGGGGGCACCGGGTCCGCAGGGCAACGGGTCCCGAGTTTTTTTTTCGTCGTGGTCTGCCCCTCGGGGCCTCCCACGGGCCCCGGGGCTGTCAGACAACGACTCGGGAGGACGATCTTGTCCCGGGGGAAGGCCCCCCATGGCCGGGACCCTGTTTCCTTCGGGACCCGTTCGTCACATGCTCAAACCTGGCCCCCAATGAAGAGGTCCAGAGCTCGTGGGGGTCCACGTCATGAAACAATCGGGACGTCGGAGGTCCGCCCTCCGATCCGACGCAGCGAAAGTTTTGCGGCACCGTGGAAGATCACGACCTGAGAGCCTTGGGATCCAGCCTGCCGCGCCAGCCTTCGAACTGGACTGATCTGTGGTCGGTAGTGAGGGGCCTGGGGTTCGAAATCATTCGGAAACGCTCGGCTCGAACCAATTGCGACGCCAGGGATCTCAGCGATCCAACGCCCAGTCAGAAAAGCAGGTCCCTGAACGTGCCGCGCTCAGAGCGCGGCTCCCGATGCGTGGGGCTCCCGATGCGTGGGTACCCACCTGCCTCCCGGCAAGGTCCGCGGCCCACAACGCGCACGCCGCACCTGGGACGGCGACGACGACGACGACGACCACCACGGCTGCCCAGATGTCCAAGGTTTTTTACATTTCCAGTCCGGGCGTTTTTGATACAGTCAACCCGCGTAGTAAGGATGGGCAACCTTCCCAAGGGTACCCTTGCATCCTTGCCTTCTCGGCCCATCCTCGGCCGCTTTCGGTGGCCGCGGCCCGCTCGAAGAGCTTCGACATGGGCGTCCAAGGCCCTTGCATCCTTGTCGCGCATCCTTACTATCTGGGTTGACTGTAGATCAGAGCGTGAATTACCTACCCCGCTTTCGCTTCCAGGCAAAACCAGGTCATACCACGCGCCTCCCCGTCGAGTGGCCTGACCAGTGCGTGCCGTAGTCTGGCATCGCTTGGTAGCCCTTGGAAGCGAGGGTGGTCAAAAGCGAGGTAGGTTCTCACCACCCACCAAACCACCCCAACCCAACCCGAAGGTCTCGTTTTGCCCTCCATTTCCAGTGGGGGGGGGGGGTCCGGGAACATCGAAAAAACACATGGAGCCCATACCCCCCCCAACCCGAAATTCGGGTCTTTGGGTTGGGTTGGGGTGGTCTGGTAGGTAGTCAGGCTCGTTTGCCCCCTAGTAGATCTCGGCCTCTTGCCATGGGCCCGCTGCCGGGCCCCGCGGCCATCCGACGTGGACCCGGGACGGGAAGCTGTCCCCGAGGACCGTCGCGGGGCCGCGCGCAGAGGAGGAGCTCGCGGCGTCGGCTCCCCGGGCCCAGCAGGCTCTGTAGCGGTGGGGACAGAGGCGCTCCCCGGACCTTCCAGAGAGCTATTGTTTCAGCACGGGAGGCCTAAGGAACCAAGAAACACGAAACGCAACAGCCTGAAACCGAGACACAGAACAGCTCTGGGATAGGTTTTTCAGTCGCGTGCTATGTTTGCTGCCCTCCTGGAAGGTCAGGGTCCAGAGTCCTCCGCGACGGCCGTTGCCCCCGACACGTCCCCGGGCCCGGCTGGCCCTCAGAGAGGCCCGATGTATCCCAAAGTCGGGCTTGTCCCTCTATAGAGGGGAATATTCAAAATAGTTAAAAAAATGTCTGACTATGTTTTGATTGTTGTTTGACCTTTTGGGACATTTTTTTCTTCATATTTTTCATTTCTTCGAAAATCCCCCTGTAGGGGGACACGCCCGACTTAAATGTATCCCCATCCGGACTTAGGGTCGGGAACGTGTGCTGAGCGTGTCGCTTCGCCGGAGCCTGCCTCCGACAACACCCCGGAGTGCTGCACGCCCTTGAGGGCTATGTTGCCCCCTATCGTGCTTAAGAGCCACATCCCAGAGATACTTTCGAGCACCCAGAACAAGAGCATCGAAACGGTGTCGATCGAGTAGCGCCTCCCAGGGCCCGGCACGTCGATCGAGTAGCGCCTCCCAGGGCCCGGCACGTGAAAACCACACAGTTTCGGTATTTCCTCCTTGTGCTCGAAATTCTTCTCTCTGGTAATCGATGCCAAGGTCGGCTGGAACATCATAGTCTGAGGGCGCTTCTGCCGTCCACGGCCTCCCAGGCGGGAGTTCAAACATGACCACCGCCTGGAGGATCAACCTCGGGGATCTCGGCAGGCGGTGGACATGGTCATATTCGGACCCCCAGGGGCCCCAATTATATCCATGTCCGCCGCCTGCTGGGGCACCAGGACGTCGCTTCCCAGGCGATGGCTATGGATACTTCGGATGCAACTTCTGGGAGGTCAGATTCTGATTTTGCCCTGGTCCGAAGTCCGGCTTAATCTGGCTGAATCCCGCTTAATCCCGTTCAATCCCGCTTAATCCGGCTTCATCCCGCTTAATCCGAGGCCCACTCTGGCGTAGCAGCCCCGGAATGAGGCTTAATCCTCCTTAATCTTTCCGACGAAGACCTCCCGGCAGTTGCTTCCTAATCCATGCCCACCGCCTGCTGGGGCACCAGGACGTCGGCTCCCAGGCGGTGGATATTTACCAGCCTGGAACATATCCCTATCCCTATCCCTATGCTGGGCACCTCCTCATCACGATGCCAATCTTAGGGATCCCCCTATTTTTTGAAGGCGAATCCCTAAGATTGTCATCGCCTTTGGGCGTGTCAATCTTAGGGATTAGGGATAGGAGAACGTTCGAGGCTGGTAAGATATGGATCAATCCCCGCCTCGCACGACGGCCCTCCCCGGGCCCTCCCCGGCCGCCTCTCGGAGTGCCCTGGTGGCCTCCGTGCCCCCCGGGGTCGCACCGCAGCGGCCCCGCCGCGGCGCCACGCGGCCGCAGAGCTTGGCTCCGGGGCGCCGCCGATCCAGGAGGTGCTTCTTCGCCGGGCCTGGCCTCCAGTCGGGCGTGTCCTCCCACAGGAGGGTTGTTTGACGAGATATATAAATAGTCAAAGCACGCCCCCCTAAAACATCGAGCAGCTCATAGATCGACTACACGTAAGAATGACCTTTCGCCGGAGTGACCTTTGGTGCGGGCCCAAAAGGGCCCCCCGATCGCCGAACGCGATGGGGTAGTAGCGTCTTGCGCGCTCGTATTTCGGCCCCCGCGGTCCCCCCAAAGCCGCGCACCAAAGGTCACTCTTACCCAGGGTCACTTCTTCGTGTAGCCGAATATACTTATCCCAGTGCGACCCTACCTAGGAGTTGGAGCATTTAGGAAAGCAACATCTACATCTACACCGTCAACTACATTTACACCTACACCTGCATCTACATCTACATCAACATCAACAGCGAGACTCACATCTACATCTACATATACATCTACACCTACATATACATCTACATATACACATACATCTACATCTACACCTACATCCACATCTACACCTACACCTACACCTACATCTACATCTACACCTTCACAATGGTGTTGCTTTTGTATTGAATTGCCTTTGCGTTTGCTCGTGCCTTTACCTTTGCTTTTGCAGTTGCTATTGCTTTTGCTTTGCGGTTGCTTATGCTATGATATGCTATGCTATGTTTTGCTATGTTGCGCTATGCTATGCTAGGCTATGATTTGCTAGGGTACGCTCGGCTGCGCTGTGTTATGTTAGGCTATGCGATGCCATGCTCTGCTGCGCTATGCGATGGTATGCTATGCTATGCTGCGCTATGCGATGCTATGCTATGCTACGCGATGCTGCGATATGAAATGCTAGGCTATGGTATGATATGCTATGCTGCGGTATGGTATGCTATGCTATGCTGCGCCATGCGATGCTAAGCTATGCCATGACATGATGTGGTATGAGATGCTATGCTGCGATGTGTTTTGATAAGCAATGCTATGCAATGCTATGCTACGCTGCGCTAGGCTATGCTATGTTATGCTATGCTGAGCTATGCTTGGCTATGCTATGCTATGCTATGCTGTGCTAATGTTGCGCTAAGCTAGGCTAAGCTAAGGTAAGCTAAGCTATGCTAAGCTAAGCTAAGCGAAGCTAGGCTAAGCTAAGCCAAGCCCAGCTAAGCCAAGCTAAGCTAAGATGATATAAGCAAAGCTAAGCAAAGCTAAGCTAGGCTAGGCTAGGCTAGGCACAGCTAAGCTAAGCTAAGATGATATATACTAAGCTAAGCTAAACTAAACTAAGCTAAGCTAAGCTAAGCTAAGCTGGGTTAACCCAGGGGGGCGCAACTGGGGGAACCGCGGGGCGAATGCCGGGGGAACCGCGGGGCGGATCCTGGGGGAACCGCCCGGGGCGTTTTGCACTGCCCGGCCCCTTTAAGCCAACAGGGTAAGAACCCTTCTAGGCAGAGCCTAGGTCGGGAAAAAACGCCCCCATCTCATCTTAATCTATTTTGACTCGTCGTGCAGGAGGATGATTCAAGACTAGCTTAAAATCAAACTTGGGACGCTTTTTCTACTATCTGTTTTGATTATTTTGGGGTATGTGTTGCCTATGTCTTATTTCTCGCCCGAAACCCGCCCGTAGGAGGACATACCCGACCTGAGCCTGGCCCATCACGCATCGGACGCGCGGGTGGTGTGTGGGGTGTGGCCTCGCTGAGGGGAGCAGGGCCCCTTCGGGGGCCCTTGGGGGCCCCCACTGGCTCCAGCAGGCCCCTTTGAGTGCCCTTCTCTCCCCCCCCCCCCCCCGGAAGGCCACGCCCCGCTATCACTAAATCGGGCCTGTCCCTCGGGGAATATTTCCGCGCCACTCTTCGGGCCGCATCGAGCTCTGATCTGAGGGTCTGAATTGGGCGACAACGCTCGGCTCGTCGGTCTCAAAAGGTTGGCGTTGGCGACCACGGCGACGCCGGGCGCGACGACGACCACAACGACGTCGAGGGCGCCCATAGGGCGGCGGTCAGCGGCAGTCTCCGGCGGCGGCGGCGGCCCGCGGGCAGACGCGCGCGGCGGTGGGCGGCGGCAGATGCGGCGGAGGGCGCCGGGGGCGGCGGAGGCCTGCAGATGACCTGTGACGGGTGCGAGCTGCAGGACGCCGACATCTGGAGGGGCCGTCCGGGGCCTCCTCCTCCCTTTCGACTGCAAACAAGCCTTGGGAAAGTATTTGTGGTTCCTCCTCCTCCTCCTCCTCAGGCTAAGGGGCCTCCTCCTCATCCTCATCCTCCTCCTCCTAGGAAAGCCTGAGGGGCCTCCTCCTCCTTTTTACGTGACACAAGCCTTCGGCACGTGTCTGTGGCTGTGTTGACGGTAACACACTACAGACCTACGCGACTCGGCTCAAAAAGGGGACCTGGCGGGCGCCGCGTGCAGCTTCCTCCTTCGCCGTAGCCATGTTGGCTCAAGTTCAAGCCACGGGACCGCGGCGGCTTGAGCTTGGTCGCAGCCGTGAAGTCTGGGTCGAGGCTGCCTGGCATGCGTTCTTCCCTGCGTCGCACGATCCTCTTTCGCGCCGTTCTTAGTCATCCTCGAGTTACAAGGGGGTCAGAGGTCCAGCAGGTGCAGCAATTCTGAGCTTTCGACGACTAGGATGGCGACTCGCGTTTCCGTTTGAGGTGGAAGTTGACATTGGTTTTGTCTATGCCTTCACGGACGCCCCGCTTAGACTGGTCCAGGATTTATTTCAGAGGGTTTGGGACAACTGGAACAACCTCAGGGCCACGGGTAAAGCTGGGCGTGGCGCGACGTGCGGTGTCCAGGGCATTCTTGGGGTACGTTCCGATCCAGCGGCGGCATGGGTCTGACGCATCCTGTGTGGGGGCGGCCTGTTTTCCCAAATTCACAGCCAGACCAGCTGAGAACGAAGAACGCACAAAAAAAGGGTAGCACGCCGACGTGTTGTGACCTCCTCCTCCTCAGCATAGGAGGAGGAGGAGGAGGAGGAGGAGGAGGAGGAGGAGGAGGAGGAGGAGGAGGAGGAGGAGGAGGAGGAGGAGGAGGAGGAGGAGGAGGAGGAGGAGGAGGAGGCGAACATCTCCACTGTTCGCCTCAGAGGTCTTCAGTTTCGTGGTCAACCGGGCAGCAGGACGAGGCCTTCACGACCTGCTTTGGTGTGCCGGCAGCGTCGTGGGCGGGCCCGAGGGAGCCCGAAGGCCACCCGCACAGGGCGAGGGACCTTCCCTCCGGCGCCGCGGAGACTTACTGCGTGAAGCACGTACGCGCCAACGTCATCTCAGTCAAGCAAGGGCGCCCATACTCTGGCTGCTGAAGGAGTCGCCGGAAGGAAAGGCAGAATGCACGCTCGGCTGCTCTGGCGTCTCGAATTCGATGGCGCTCGCGACCCGCGAGGATGTGCATGACCTGACCAGCCTCGACGATGTTGGTATTTCTTTTGTGGGGCGAAAGATGGTCGCGAGGCGGGGGGGGATTCTGTGAGGATCGCCTCCTTGCTCGCGATGCTGAACGCGATCTGACGGCTTCCCGAAAAGGGATGAGGGCTTGCGCTCGTCCCAGTATCTCTCGCCCCCGTCCGTCTCTCGCTCCCCCGCCGCTCCTGTTCTCCTCTTGCCTCGGGATCGCCTGCCCGTCTGCGCGTGGGATGCGGCTGCCACGTACGGCGCGGTGAGCGGGGCTCCTGTGCTGCAGGCTGGGCGTTTCAGCAGCACCTTCCTCCGTCTTGTGAAGCAGCGCGGTGCTCTCTTGCATCCAGGAAGCGCACGGGCACTCAGGGGATATCAGTACTCTCCCCCGTCTCCTCCCCCACCATCGTTGTGTTGGCTCCTTCTGCGAAGGTGGGATCAGCGGTGGCGTCCTCGTCTGCGTCCTTGAACGGCTGCACATGCGCTTCGGTACTTTTGATGCAAGGAGCACACAGACTGGCAGGTGTGCTGCTTGGGAAATGGAAGGTCCTCGTTGCTCTGTGTCTCCATGTACTTGGCCCCTCACCCCCACATGCAGTACTGCTGCCAAGCAATAGCACTTGCTTAAAAGCCGCGCGCTTGCTCGACCCCACTCACTCGACCGCGATTGTCGGAGTAGGTAGTAAGTCTCGCCACCGTGCTGACCCGGAGCTTGATCGTGCCCTTTCGGGATCGCTTGCTAGTGGATTTGGTCGGTAATTCGTTCGATGCACGGGAGTTGCCCGATACAGTCGCTCGCGCAGCACAATGGTACCTTTTATGGGCATTGCACGCCTTGGTCGAACATACACTTGCATGCCTCCCTCAGTCACTTTGGGTTCTGCGCCTGCTGCTGGAGTCGAATGGCAGCCGGCCGAGCTGCGGGACATCAGCGACCGTTCTGCGCCGGGTGTTACGCCAGCAGCGCTTTCGTCGCTGACGCGCCTGCCCGAGTTTGGCAAGAATGATGGGCCTGCTTTCCACCGCCACCGCTATAACTTGGAGGGGGGAAAGGCTGGAAGGGGTCCTCCTCCTCCTCCTCCTCCTCCTCACCATCATCCCCCTGTTCGTCCCCGTCCTCTTCCCCCCATCCATCTAACGGAAAAGGCCCATCAAATAATGCGGGGGAAGCGATCGTTTGACGTGGCATCTCTGGTGAGCCGGCTGCCGCCGCGCAAGGAGTCGACTCTACGCGCGCGTGGTAGCCAGCGGTTTGCGCGTGGGCGCGCGTGCCTCGAACCAGACATGCAGACGTCGTCAGGTCGCGCGACGCACGAGCTTCGATCGCGCGCGGCGGCAGCAGAAGGCTCAGACAATTACGCTTGCAAATTTAACATGAATTAATTCATCCTGAATTTACAAACATAGGTTTTTTAGTGAATTTGCAGGCGTAGAAGGACGCAGGTTAACTTAATTCAAAAGTTGTCATACTTCTAAAATTTAGGATGAGTTTAAGTCATCCTAAATTTGCAAGCTAATTTAACAATTTTCAAATTCAATATATTGAGCAATAACATGCTCGACTGCATTAAAGAGCTAGGCTGATTTTCCCGCCTCTCTGAGTTCGTGAGCTCGGATGCTACATTGGTCGGCCCCAGCCGCTTTTACGCGTTCGTTGCCGCCCTCATCCGCCTCGAGTTTGAAGAGGGTGGGGCTCGTTCGCGACGCATCCATGCCCCCGGAGGCAAGGACTATTGGGCTTGCTGAGATCGAAAGGTTGTCCAGTGTTTGGGCCCCCCGTCGCAGTCAAGCGGCGCCCCGGAGCGTCGCGGGCCCCGAGGGCCCCCTCGCTCCAGGCCGCTCAGCGTGCTGACCTCCTCCAAGACCGCGGGGCCAAAGTGGCGATGCTTCCCCCCCCACCCCGCGTGCAGAGCACAGGGCAACTCGCCCCCTGAGGGGGGCCCTTCAGGGCGCCACTGGGACATTGGGCCCCGAGCAGATCAATGAAATGCTGAACCGCATGAAGAAATGGAGTCCTGGACCGGACTGCGTTCCGCGCGCTGGCTGGACAAATGGAGCCCCCATTGCTAGGCTTGCGTTTTGCCGACGCTATCTGCGCTCCCTGAATTCCGGAGAGATCCCGCCAGCACGCGGCGATTCCTTTCTTTTTAGTATTGTTTTTTTCTGCCTGGGGAGGCGCTGGAAGCGAGCCGCGTTTTTTTTGGGGGGAGGGGGGGGGCCGCGGGCGCGCGACCACTGGCGCCTGGCAGCAACGAGGGCGAGCTTCCCTGCAGCGCGCCAGTCCCGCCGCTGGATCATGTGGCCAGACAACCGATCGATGAGGATCAGCGCGGATTTGTTGGTGGGCGGTCTCTCTAGGTGATGGATGCTCCAACGCCTCCGCTCCGACTACAGCCCCTGCACCAATCTCAACACTGGCACCTACGCCGACACCAATACCAAAGCCCACCCCAGCACCGACGCCACCGACATCCGACGCTTGCTCTCCATCTCCGGCTTCACCTCCACCCGCCCCATTCCACCATGCGGGCCGTGCATGCGCACCTCCATCTCAGCTCCGACTCCTGGCCCGACGCCTGCGCCGCTTCCAACTCTACCTTCGCGCGCGGGCTTTTGTCTGGTTTGAGCCCTCAACGGCCGCCGACTCCAGCACACCGCCGACTCCAGCTCACCAGCGACCGAATTCGATGCGCGACCTGCGCGCAGGGAGTTGAGCTGCTGGGCCCACGACGCACCGGTACCACTACCCGCGCCCGTCACCCTACAGCCTCCGCCCTGGCACGGGGACGGCTACCTGAAATACTTGACGTGGCTCCGACGGTCATCATGAGTCGCAGCGCCAAGATGGACAGGGAGGTCTTGACATTGGTGCCGGGGTGCGACACAATGGTGGCGTGGCGGCGGGGTGAGCCACTCTCCCGCGCGCTCCCTCCTTGGCGGGGCCTCCTCCTGGTTTCTCCTTCCTCCTCTTGTGGGGTCCGATATCTGCTGCTCTGCGCAGAGGGGGCGGGAATTGTCCGCTCCAGCCGGCGCCTGCGGTAGGCTGGGGTTTTACTTCGTTTCTCTTCGTGTTTGTCAACGCGCTGGGCGATCTAGGTGCTTGCCCTGGGAACTGCAGCGCACGCGTCCTCAGCGGCGCGCTTCTTGGGGGACCGCGGGCGTCAGGCTTGCTTAGCGCTGTCGTGTGTAGGTGAAGGTTGCAGTGGCAGTGCGAATCTTCTCGCTGTGCTGGCTGAGGCGTGGTTAGACATGATGGGGCTGTGCTTCGTGGAGAAAATGAAGGTCTTCCTAGTGCTGGCGCGGCCTTCTATGGTATGCGCCGGGCGTTCCTGAGCATTGCGCGCGCATGGGTGCTCTATGCGTTGGAGACAGAGGAGCGCCCCCGATCGTGCCAGGAATGTTCAGAATGCCTAGATCGCTGCATGGGAACATGCAACGGGGAACCCCAGGGCTTAATCCCTCCACCAAAGCCAAAGACTACGCCCAGGTAGAGCCCGAAACGGCAAATCCTCTGGCATCGGCAACTCTCAATTTTTCAGCCCGGCGGTCCTTGCGGGAGAAGGACTCCGCTTCATCTGAATGCGACGTAAGCTTGCACTTCTCGGCGAGCAAGGATAACCCTGCGTCGCGAGCAAGACGGGGACAAAGTGTAATGCCATAGCTTTGCGCGCGGTCGTATCCAAAACGGCGATGCCCGCGTCGTCTGCAAGCGCGAATATGCGGGCGCGAACAGGCTTCGCGCCATCCTTAACCCAACGCAGCCAAGGATCGAGAGCGAGACCAAAACAAAACAAAGGGGGGGCATCCTCGTTCTATCCCATCGGTGAGTCGGATTCTGCATAACCCGCGCCGTTGAACATGACGTCCGTTCAGGTCAAGCAGGAAACAATCACATGTATGAAATCATTGACAGCCTGTGACCCAGCACACTGCCTAGTTCTTCGCAGCGAACAATAGATGCGTCTCTGCGGAGGGAGAGGCGTTGCAGCAGCTACCGCGTGCGCCGAGACATTCGCTCGCAAACGCTTCAGAATGGGATCTCGACTCTTTTCGGATCAGTTATTTTGCGCGCCGCCTCTCCCATCATGCCCGCGCTGCCCAGTGCCGTGCAGCTCTTAAATATGATGGGTTTCGTCGCATCCGTGATCTCTCCGACATTCCCAAGTATGATGATGACTGTACGCTGACGTTCATGGCCCTCCCCGACTTATCGCTCCTCGGCTTTAATCGGCGTGTTGAACACTGTCGACGGTCTGCTCTTCCTCCCCTCGGTCCCTTCACCGCTTTGTCCTGGACTTCAAGGGCGACGTCGCCCGCGAATTCGTTCGTCTCTTTCTCCCCATTTCTCTCGTGCCCCTGCTTTTCGTGCTCGTCTGCAGCATAAGACCTCTATCACCCATGACCAGGCTGACCTGGCCAGTCTCAGGCGTGCGATCTTGCAGAAAACTCGGCTCTCGCATCGCCTGCTCGGTCTTGAAAACCATGGTCAATGCTTTGGCCACGTCCCGCCCGTTTCCGAATGGCCGCCTGAGGTGTAAATTCGGATCTTCTGTTGTAGATGGTGATGATATGTCCCATTTTTCGATGTGCCCGTGTATGCTTCCGACGGTCCGTTCCTTCGTTCCCGCTCTGCCCGTCGATTGGGGTGAAGACCCTTTTTGTTCCAACCTGTTCGTTTTAGTCTGCGTGAACGTCGAGGGTGGCTCCCGTTTTCTCTCGATCGGCCTGGCGCTTGGTAGGTTGCGCGGCGCCTTGAGAGCCAGCAGCGTGCCAGCGGGTCAACAGGACCACAAGAGCTGCTCGCCTCGCGCTCCGCGCCCGTCCCAGCGCCCAGAGTCTCAGATGAGAGACTGCCTGCGTGGCTCGTTCAGGTCCTCCTCGTCCTCCTCCTCCTCCTCGCCTCATTTCCGCCCGCTCAGGTTGGCCCGTCTAGTCCTTCGTGGGGCTGGCTGGGACCCTCTCGCTTGTCCTCTGGGCCCTCCTCTTGGCCGGTTCGTCCCCCTCCCCTCTCTTCCCAAGTTGTCTGGTCGTGGCTCCTCCTCCTCCCCCGCCTCCTCCTCACTTCGGGCGGCCGGTTACGTGGGGCAACCAAATTGATGGGGGGGTCGAGGAGTGCAGGAAAGACGCCCTATAGAGTGGCCCTTCCGGACCTCGCGTTCATTGTCATTATGTTACCTCAGCAGGAACGAGACAGACAGAAATCAACGTCCGTGCCCAGGAGAAGATGGGCAACCAAGGGAGACAGAGGGGTCGGCGAAAAACCAGAAAGCACCGAAACATACCGGGGATCCTGGGACGCGTGTCTATGCATTTGTGGGTGGCCCCTTCGCTCGCCGCTCGCCGTCGGGGCACCGGGGTCCCGAGGTGGCCGCGTCGTCGTCATCGTCGTCGTCCATCCTCCATCCTCCGCCCTCCGTCCTTCATCCTCTGTCGCCCGTCGCCCGTCGTCGGCGTCGTTCGTCCGCGCTCCTTCCTGCCCCGTCCCCCCCCCTGCTCCCGCAGCTCCCGCGGTTCCTCCATCGTGGGGTCCCCCAGGGACCCCCCCCAGAACCCCCCCCGAGGCCTCCCAAGCACCTCAGCTGGAAGGAGGGAGGCGAACGTCGAGGGTGGCTCTCGTTTTCTGTCGATTGGCCTGGCGCTTGGTAGGTTGCACGCTGCCTTGAACGAGCACAAAGAGGTGTTCGACTCGCGTTCCGCGCCCGTCTCCGCGCCCAGATTCCCAGATGAGAGAGTGCCCGCTCAGGGACCCCCCCCCCAGAACCCCCGCAATCCCCCCACCCGAGGCCTCCCAAGCACCTTAGCTGGAAGGAGGGAGGCGGGCGGGATGGAGGAGGGGCCTTCTCGCGTTCTCAGAACCGGTTGTGGAGGTTTCGTGGAAACGCAGACCGACGACGACAGCGAGGACGACGACAAGGGCTGCGACGACCCTCGTCCGGCGCGTTCCGACCAGCGTCTCGAGGCCGCTCCAGCCGTGGTTACGACGGGGCCCGAGGAGGTTCGACCACGCATGCAGCGCAGACGGCAACCCTGGTCGATCCCTGGACCTGCCCATGGCTCGCCCTGACCAGAATCTCGAGGCGGCTTCAGCACTTCGAAGAAGAACGAGCAGCACAAACAAGAACGTGCGGAGGCCCGCGCGGATTTCTTCGAGCGGCTCTTGAGCACCCTGGCGGCGACACCGGAGATGCCCCTGGCGCCCCCCGCGCGCAAGGGAGGGGGACCCACCACCGATCCAAGAAATCTGCGTGGACCTCCGAAAGGTTATTCTTCAATCATGCTCTTCTTTGAGCTCATGGCCACACGGGCGCCCCTGAAAGCCAGACAAGGGCAAAACACGCCTAGTAACCTCGACCCTGGATCCTTGGACAGGGTCGAGAGCGACGACGACGACGAGGACCGAGGACGGGGTCGGGAGGGCGAGGGGCAGGCCGCCCATGTGGATCATCTTCACGAAGCAGTTTGAGCTGGGGCTGATGGGGATGCCGCAGATGCGCCGCGCCCCCCCGAAGCGGCGTTGCCGTCGTCGTCGTCGTCGCCGTCGTTGTCGTCAATCTCGTCGCCGTCGTCGCGAATCGACGGCCGAGGTTTCCATCCGTTTTTTTTTCAACTGGGCTTTGCCCAGGGTTCTCTCGCGAGTTCGTGAAAGGACCGGCGCGCCCAGCGGCGCTTGTCACAGAGGCGGCCCCTGCAGGTTCCTCGGCTTTCCCAGTGACCCCGCTGCCTCCGTTCCTGGGGGCTGCCCCCGGTTGCCCGGTTTGGCGAGTTGCACGGTTGTCGGGTTTCCCACTGCTCCTCGGGGCTGCCCAGGTACCCAGTGGAGCATTGTCACGCAATTCCATGGAATGCCAAGCAGTGCCAAGCAACGACAGGCAATGTCAAGCACTGCAGAGCAATGCCTAGCAATGCTGAGTAATCTCAGACAACGCTTTCAAATAATGATAAGCAATGCTCTGCATAGCACTGGTTGTCATTGCTCAGAGCTGCTGTGAATTGCGTTGAGAGAAAGAGGACCCTGATTTGGGTCCCGCTGGGTTCATGTGTTTTTCTGTCTCCACAGGCTTGGTCGAAATTTGGGGTAATCTTCTGACGCGACGGAGGAGAAAGTGAAGAGTACCTGCAATGAGGCGGGGGTCAAGGTTGGGGCCAGCAAGAGGAGGAAACGATGAGCAGACAAGAGGATAAATTTGAGGAGAACGCAGAGAGTCGGATGATAAGCTAGGTGTGTTCGCGCCAAGCTTGACATTCTAACTACCCCTTCCTCCTCCCCCCATCCCTTGTCATGGCGCTGAATTCATCTCTATATGCCGGCTGCGGTGTTCCAGATGACCCTGGCCCCCACAGTGACGCCATCGTGTGGTGCGTTCTCAGAGGGTGGGGGGGACGTACATGGAACGATGAGGAGGAGCAGGATGAAGAGCATGACGATGAGGAGGACGGAGGAAGAGCAGCAGCAAGAGCAGGAGGAGCAGAACGAGCAGGAGTGCCAGGGCCCACAGAAAGGCGGAGGAGGGCCGAGGAGGGGAACGGCAACGACAAGGAACGAACCAGCTCCAGAGATGTGGCCCCGTGCTTGAGTTCAGTCGGGCATGCCCCTCTACAGGAGGAGTATTCAAAGATAGTCAAACATAGTCTGGGGACGATGTGCTGGGTTTTTGTGACTTTCTGAGCATCGATTTGGTATTCGTTATTTTTGTTTCGTCCAAGATCCGCCAGTGGGGGGACATGCTGCCCGACCCGATGCTTCGGGCGAGGGCGCAGTTCCTGAGCGACGGCCGGCACTGCAGCCGGGCACGGCCTGGAAGGAGCGGGCCGGAAGCCAGATGAGCGTCGCCAGACATCGGGCGGGTGGTAAGAGGCATATGGCCTGGACGACCCCAGGTAAGGGGACCCCATTAGCAGTAGGCCCCTGGAGCCCCTAATTTGGCCAGGATCACTGAACCGGGTCTGCCGTACCTGGAGTTGTTTCGAGTGGCGGCAGTTCTGGTGGGTGGAGCTGGGCGGGGGGGCCGTCCACCAGTACACATCACTGAACCAGGTCCCAGTACACCCCTCCTCCTCCTCCTCCTACTCCTCCTCCTCCTCCTCCCTCCTCATCTCTCCTCCTCCCTCCTCCTCCCTCCTCCTCCTCCTCCCTCCTCCTCCCTCCTCCTTCCTCCTCCTCCCTCCCTCCTCCCTCCTCCCTCCTCCCGTTCTGCCAACGCCCGAGTAAGGGGTGGGGCGGCCCACGTGGGAAATGAAGAACAGGGCCCCCAAAAGGGGCCTTTCCGGGACCCTTTGGGAGCCCGTTGGTGCCCCAAAGGGGCCCTTTAAGGGCACCTTCAGGGTCTTTGTCTTCATCCCCGATTTGGATCACCCTCCTTTACCACCCTCAGGAGGGGAGAAAACACACAGACACAATTAATCGTCGATCCCCAAGAAAATATGTGAAAATATTGGAATTGGGCGGGAAGACAAAAACCCAGAAAATATGAGAAAATATGGGGAATCATTTTATTTGTGTGTATTTATTTGTGTGTTTTTGGGCCCCTTACCACCCTCCCGGAGGAGACCAGGTGCGTTGCGCCGACATTCGCGCGTAAGTTGCCCGCGTGAGGTTGCGCGTAAGCGCCCTCGTCTCGAATGGGGCGCGCCGCGCTGGCGGCCCGCGTAAGCCGCCGCGCAAAATCGCTGTGCCATCTTTCTCGTAAGACCCCTTGATCGCTCAGATAGTGTTGAAAGCCAGCTCGGGACAAACCCGTGTGCAAAAACAACAGTGTGCGAGGTAGGTGGGGGCAGACAGAGATAGCGAGATGCGGAAGGAGGATCATGAAGATGGACTGGGTGGGGAGAGGATGCGTCGACCAGAAAGCAAGGGGTTCAGAGGAATGTGGTAGCGGGGAGGAGGACTAGATAATGATAACGGCAAGGTGGATAGAAGGACGAGGATGGATAAGGAGAACAGGCGCACAAAAAAGGACAGCTGCAGGATGAGGAGGACAGAGGTCGATGTGGTGGAGAATTCTCGAGAAGGGCAGCAGCCGGATGCGGAGTGGGAACGAGGTTGTTCGCCCTTCTGCCTGCACTTGTCACGCCATGCCCCATCCTCTCCTTGCCGTCCCGTGCCCGACGTCATCGTGATCGACAATCCTCCCCTGGTCGTCGTGGTCGTCCTCGTGCTCGTTCTCGTCGTCGTCGTCGCCGCCAGCGCCGTCAACGGCGTCGGCTTCCCCCTCACCCCCTCCCATTGCCACCGCTCATGTTCCCGCCCCTCACGTTCCCTCTCCCTCTCCTCCTCCTCCTCCTCTCCTCCTCCTCCTCCTCATCCTCCTCCTCTCCTCTCCTCCTCCTCCTAGTCCTCCTCCTCCTTCTCCCTGCTTCTCCCTCCTCCTCCTGCTCCTCCCTCCTTCTCCTCCTCCTCCCTCCTCCTCCACCTCCTGCTCGTCCTCCTCCTGCGGCTCTCCTCCCCGTGTCCCTGCCCTCCATTCGCCGCCTTCTCCCCCCCCCCCCTGCGACGCATGTCTCTCTGTATGTCTCTCTCTCTCTCTCTGTCTCTCTCTCCCTCTCGCTCTCTCGCTCAGGCCTACGCCTGTGTCATTGTTTTTTGTTTCTAGTCGATCGACGTTTGTCTTCAGCCGTGCATTCATTCATTGATCCACTCTCTCTCTACCTCTCTCCGTCTCACCCCTCTCTCGCTCTCTTCCTTCCTGCCTGCCGGGGGGCTGCGAGAGTGTGTCCTTCCATCCGTTTTCGGCGCACTTGCAGCTCCTACGGCGCCGGCGTCTCGAAGCAGTGCGGTCGGCAGTGTGCTTCGCTTCTCCTCACGGCTTCCTCGGCCCTCCCTTGCCGAAGGCTGATGAAGGGCGACTTCGGTGGTCTCGAGAAGGCGACCTTTTTCGGAGGAGGTTGAGCGGGGGAGGGGGGCGGTTGGGCAGCACCGTATTCGGATGTAGTGCGATCAGCGACAGCGACGGGAGGAGGGGCAGGTAGCCAAGTAGGGGATGGAGGAGGAGAAGGAGGAGGACGAGGAGGAGGAGAATGAGCGCTGGGTCTGGTGTTTGTTTGGGGATGTCTCTCTTGGGCCTCTAGGAGAACTCTTGGGGGCATGTGGGGGGCTTTGGGGGGCCTCTGGAGGGCTTCTTGGGGACGTCTTAGAGGCCTCATGAGGCTTCTGCGTGAGTTGCTCATTATCCAACATGTGTGAGCGTAACATTACGTGGTCAACGGCACATCGACTGTAATGGCGTCAGCAGGGCTAAAAGTAGGAAGAGGAGTCGGGGATGAGTTGGAGGAGGAGGAGGAGGAGGAGAGGGAGGACACACAACGACTGTAATGATGTTGAGGGAGGAAATGCAAAAACCGAGGAAGGTGCGATGAGGAAGGGGGACGGTAGACGTCGAGAGAGGGGGAGGAGGAGGAGGAGGGAGGATTAGAGGTGGGAGGAGGAGGCCGAAGGCTGCGGAGGAGGGGAAAAACCGAGGGGGGAGCCTGGGAGGGGGGGGGTCAAGGGAGCGGGAGGAGGCGCACAGGGGGGGAGCTGCGGAGGGAAGCGGGCGAGAGGGGGAGGCGAGCGGAGCCCTCGGCCGAGCTGGGAGCAGGCGACCCTCGGCTTCGAGATGCGCCCCTACGTCAACATCACCGTCACCCGCGACGGCAACGCGACGGAGGAGCCGCGAGGGGCGCTGATCCCCAGGGGCTCACTGGCCTCTCGTAAGTCGGTCTGCGGGGATCAAGCCAGCTTGCATCGAGGTCAATCCAACTACACCGACGCATTCATATTGCACCCGAGGGTCCCGTGTTGAACACCACTACAAGGAGCTCGGAGCAACAGTTCGGCGTATAGACGCTCCAGCGTCCCACAGGATTGGCAGCTGGGGCGTATACATATATAGACATATATGTATATATACACATACACCGAGCTCCCTGGCCGATCAAACGACGTGGTGTGTACACCGAGGCCCTCCCCAAATCGAGGTACATCCAGAGACCTCCAGGGACATCGGGAGCACCTCGAAGGCGCCCCCGCGCGGGTCGAGGGACAGCAGAAAAGTCGTGAAGCCTTGGACGAGCTTGAGAGGAGCATCGAGGATCTGTGGCCGAGGGCTTTTCGGATATTCTGCCCAGTCCTCCTCCTTCTCCTCCTCCTCCTCCTTCTCCTCCTCCTCCTCCTCCTTCTCCTCCTCCTCCTCCTTCCCGCCTCCTCCTCCTCCTCCTCCTCCTCCTCCTCCTCCTTCTCCTCCTCCCCCCTGAACGCTGCCCCTGCGGAAGACACAAAGCTTTCGTCCGGCCCCACGGGACCAGTCACCGCACGGGCCTCGCGGCCCCGGGCGCAGCGCAGCCAGCCCCTGCGGCGCACCGCCGCAGGAGAGGGAGGCCGGAGGAGGGCACGAGCACAACGAGCAGGAGGACGGGGTTGGAGGCGGAGGAGGCGTAGCATCCTCACCCTCTTCGTCGTCCTTGTCCCTGTGCTCCTCCTCCTCTTCCTCCTCCCTCCTCCTCCCTCCTCCTCCTCCTCCTCCTCCTCCTCCACCTCCTTCTCCTCCTCCTCCTCCTCCTCCTCTTCCTCCTCCTCCTCCTCCCCCTCCCCCTCCTCCTCAGACATTCCAGAAGCCCCCGGAACCTCCCAGGTAAAAACCGTCATCCGGCTTATTCCCAGTGGGAGCGGCACACCAGATCTTGAGGTCCAGGGCGGCAGCACAGCATGGGCATATTGATATGTACGTAGCACCCCGCAGTTTCGGAGACGAGTGAGGGGGTTGCGGGGACGTCGGCAGTCGGCGAGGCTCTGAAGAGGTCCGCCGCAGACGCCCAAATGATACAACGAGCCCGCCGCAGAAGTCGGTTTGGGTCGCGGGTGGGTTGCGGGTGGGTCGCGGGTGGGCCGTGGGTGGGCCGCGGGCCGGGTCGCGGGTGGGTCGCGAGGTGGGTCGTGGGTGGGTCGCGGGCCGGGTGCGGATGGGTCGTGGGCGGGTCGCGGGTGCCTGGAGACATCTTCCTACCTTTTTCCCGGGCTTGGAAGCAGCGGTCGCGACCAGCCGCCCGGAGCGTCTGCCAGGGCGCGGCGCGTTGGGTCTGGAGTAGGCAAGCCCCGGGCTCGTAGCGCGTGCCTCCTGGCGACGTTTCGGAGCCGACTCGGGAGCAGGGCGACGACGTCGAGTGGGAGAGTCACGTCGACATCTCCCGCACCCCTTGCGGACACGAAGAAAGCTTCTGGTGGAAAGCATGCTGGGCCGAGTCGGCGCAGGAAGGAGCGACGGCCGCGTTGATCAGCAGGCGCTGTATCGGCCGCGTGATCGGCCGAGGATGTCAAAGGTTTTCAGTCGCCGCTGTAGGGGCTCCGAACACATAGACGTCTTGGAATGGAGGTGCGCTCTCCAGCATCGCGATGGCGCGCGCTCGTCGAGCTTCATGCAGGGACCGGCGTTCCCTGCGCCTCATGGATCGCCAGGTGTGTCCGTGGCCCTTGTCACAGCATGCAAGAGTTCGAGCATGCAAGTGAACCGTGCGTTGAAGGAAAGACCCGCGCTGCACGTCGCCGCCAACCTGCATGGCCTTCTTGGTTGCGTCGCGAGCCAGTCCAAACCGGCGGACTTCGGCTCGCGCGCGTTCGACGACGTCCAGGAGTAGCAGGGTCAAGGCCCAGCGACGGCACCAAACAGAGCAGGATCCGGCGACCCTGCTTCACAGGTGGCGGGGCCGCGGACTTTCAAGCGGCAACCGATGCCCCGCAAACGGTTCAGTGAATTTGCGGCAGCGCACCAGTTGCCTCTGCAGACCAGTGTCGAGCTCGACGAGGCGATGAGCTCGAGCCCGACGAAGCGTTGAGCAAACGCACCAAGAAAATTACGGCTTGAGGGGGGTTCGACGGCTGACGCTATTCACGCACATGCGTGACGCATTTTGTCATCAGCTGGAGCCTGCCTGCGAATGGAGCTGAACAGTTTTTGCAAGCATTGCACGAACAAGGGCGAACGGCGAGGGCCTCGCCCTTGAGCCACTATCTGTTGAAGGGGCTGGCTGGCACGCCCCTCATGATGTACCATCAACGCATGGGATGCACTGCAATCCTCTTGTGCCACTGCTGTCTGAGGACAGACGAGGGCCAGAATTCATTTCGCAAGCAAGTT
The DNA here is from genome assembly GCA_963575745.1 of Prorocentrum cordatum. Lineage (NCBI taxonomy): Eukaryota > Dinophyceae > Prorocentrales > Prorocentraceae > Prorocentrum > Prorocentrum cordatum. Next base: position 155,084 of record CAUYUJ010018517.1, on the reverse strand, counting down.
TGTTTGAATGAGAGGCTTTCTTCAGGAGTCATCGTCTTGAAAAAGACGAAGACCAGCTGACGAATGGGCGCAACCAAGAGCGTCATCGATTGCAAAAAGTGGGCCAGTGATACTTCTTGGTTGCTTCACGGCATCAACCCTTACACTAGGCTGGTTGGCACAATGTTTCGCACTTTGTTCGCGCAGGCCCTCCGCGTTTTGTGGCTCGACATTTCGGACTTCGCGCCATAAACTTCGAGAGTGGGTCGGGCGACTTTCCAATTTAGGTCGCACGGGCGCATGGGCAGAACCTTGTCTTGGGGCCGATAGAGCAGCACTGAATCGGTCGGGATTCACTTCCAGGAGGGCGCCATGGCGCTGGCTGGGCGAAGAGCAGCACGATCGGCTGGAAGCGGCAGCCACGTGTCTGCCAGGCTGGAGGGTGTGCAAAAAAAGGCTGCGCGTCTCTCGGGGGGCGGCGGGCGGTGCCCGTTCCCCGCCGGTTATTGGGGTTTCCCTGTGGTGGAGGGAAGCCCCTTTGGAGGGAGGGAGGAGGAGGAGGAGGAGGAGGAGGAGGAGGAGGAACGAGGAGGAGGGAGGAGGAGGAGGGAGGAGGAGAAGGGAGGAGGAGAAGGGGGGAGGATACCCTGCGCGCTCGAGCCCCGACGGGTGGAGGGAAGCCCCTCTGGTCCTCTCCCGGGTCCGTGGGCGGGCGGGCGGCAGTGGCCTGAGGGTCGTGGGACACGACACGGCCACCACACTTCGGCCACGTTCGCATACAGGGTCCGGCTTGAACGAGGAACGCTTGCTTTTCAAAAGGGGCTTGGCCGTTCCCTTGGTTTGCATGCGTTCCGCTTCCTTTTCGGCGGCAAGCCCCCCTGGTGTTCCTTCGGACTTCCTGGACTTACTTGGAAAAAAACATGGGGCTTCGTTGCTTATTTGTCGTTCCATGGGTCAGGCCGAATGATGTAACAGACCCTCGACAGTGACCCCGATGTCGGCCGCTCCTCAGATGGTGACGCAGCCCGACGGCGTCGACCGGCGCACCACTAACCTTCTGGCGGCACATCGCGGAGGAGAACAAAGAGCCAGTGCAAACCGCATCCTTGTCCTAACTTAGATTCGTACCAGTGTGTTGCAAATGCTCCAAGTAGCTAGGAGGGATGTTAGATCATGCGGCCTGTATGGGCGGAGCCCACTTCGGACGGTTTGTTAGCCCCTCTGAGCTATCCAGATCATTAGTATTCGGCCAGGAATTACCCGCCTTGACATATGCTGATCGGCCACATATCCCTTTAGCCCCCACTCGTGCCGATCCCGATCCCGAAGATGAAGACGATGACGATAGTCATGATGATGATGAAAATAATGATGAGGATGAGGATGAGGGTGAGGTTGAGGATGAGGATGAGGATGGGGATGCTGATGGTGATTACGATGATGGTGATTATGATTATGATCATGCTCATGAGAATGATGCTGCTGCTGGTGATGATAATGATTATGGTGGCGGTGGTTGTGGTGGTGGTGGGGGGGCGATGATGGTAGTGATGATGATGATGGTGGTGACGAGGACGACGACGACGTTGGTGATGATGATGATGACGATGACGATGACGATGATGAGGATGATGATGATGATGATGATGATGATGGTGATGGTGATCGTGTTGATGGTGACTGTGATGCTCATGCTGTTGCTGATGCTGATGTTGATGCTAATGATTATGATGATGGTGATGGCGACGACGACGATGCTCATGCTAACGATGGTGGTGATGATGCTGTGCTGGTGAGGATATGAGGTGGTTGTGAAGACGATGGGGATGAAAATGAGGAGGAGGAGGAAGAGGAGGAGGAGGAGGAGAAGGATGAGGAGGAGGATGGTGACCATGATTATGATGATGTGGATGATGATGAGGATGATGTTAATGATAATCATGAGACTGAGGATACTGATGACCAGAACCACGATGATGCAGACGATGGTGGCGATGATGCGTCTGTTGATGTGAATAGTGACGGTACTAGTGATGATGACGACGAAGAGGATGATGGTGAGGGTCGGAATCATGGTGTTTACGGCGAGGCCGATACATGACAAATGGTCAGGACCATGATGATGATAAAGTTGATGATGGCAATGATGCTGGTGACAATGACCGTGACGATGGTGGCGATGATGACGGTGAGTATGATGATGTTGTTGACGGTGATGATGAGGAGGAGGATGTGGATGATATGGGCGCCGCCTCACAGGGGCGAAGATGCCAGGGCCTGGGGGGGCGGGGCGGCAGGGCTCGGCTTCGACGAAGAAGCTCATCGCATACCCCTTTCGCGTGATGGGTCTCGCGGCCTCTGGCTTCGGGAAGAGCTACGTGGTGAAGGTCGGCTCCGCACGGGAGGGTCGAGCGAGGAGCGGGAGGATAGCGGAGACGACACAACGAAAGCGGCAGTCCGATCGAGCGCCTTTGGACGTCTATCCCAGCTTGTGGGCACGGCGCGGCTTATGCAGCAGCAAGGAAACATGCATCGCATAAGGGCAGCAGTCCAGCATACCCCTCAGCTGTATTGCTACATGAACGTCCGCATGCATGACAAACGACAACGTGTTGACAAACAAAACGGAGGTTGTCTTACCTACCGGCGTCTTGAGGCACTCGCCGTGTCTGGTGACCGTCAGTTCCCGGGGAAGCTGTCCAAGGCTTCGGAGACCGTGCATTGACAAAAAACAAGACGTCGGAGGTTTGGGGAGGAGGAGAAGTAGGTAGGAGGAGGGAGGAGGGAGGAGGAGGAGAAGGAGGTAGGAAGAGGAGGGAGGAGGAGGAGGAGGAGGAGGAGGAGGAGGAGGAGGAGGAGGAGGAGTGGGAATGAGCCCTCTGCACCCACGCTGCATTCTCGTTGCGTGGGCCTCGGCCCTCGGTGGCCCGAGGCTTCGACCGCGTCTTCGGGGCTGACCTGTCCGTTCTGATGCGTTTGTCGACGGCGCCGGGGGGCTGGGCAGCGGCCCCCCAGCGGCCGAGCCTGACGAGGAACCAGCCATCCCTCGCGGGAGGGAGCCTGGCGTCGCTCGGACGTGTGTATTGTCTCGGCGGGGATTATCGATGAGCATCCTGGATCATCCTGCGACAAATCACGCGCGAATGGACGTCCGAGCGATGGCGAGCAGGAGTGCCGATGACGCGCAGCCTGCTGCTCGGTCGCCAGCGCCGCAGCGTGCTGCTCTCCGCCGGGAGCCCGTCGGCGCGCTGCTCGCTCGTTTCTTGTCCGAAGCCCTGGTGCTCCGTCCACGGGAGCGCGTGCTGATGGGCCCCCCGCGGCGGCGTGTCGTTGACGTTGCGTCTGCCTGCCAGACCACGGGTTGTGTTGGCGTCGCCCGGAGGGAGCGGGAGGAGCAGGGGGAGCAGGAGGAGGAGCAGGCGAGAGGGCCCGAGGAGGAGCGAAGAGAGAGAGAGAGAGAGAGAGATGGAGAAGATGAGAGAGGAGACAGAGGTAGGATTGGGGGGGAGGAGGAGAAGCAGAAGGATGAGGAGGCGGAGGAGGATTTGGAGGAGGAGTTGTTGTTGTTGGTGAGGAGGAGGAGGAGGAAGAGGAGGAAGGGGAGCGGAGGAGGGAAAGAAGGAGGAGGAGAGGAGGATGAGGGAGGAGGAGGAGGAGGATGGGGCAGGAGGGGGCAGGAGGGCGAGGTGGGGGGCAAACCGGCCCTCCGACACTCAGGTCCGAGGGTCCCGCAGAGGCTCCTCGGGCGCGTCGCGCGTTTTTGGGCTGCCGCCGCCACGACCTGTCGCCGCCACGACCTGGAAGCACAGGGCCAGGACGGTGCCCAGAGCAAAGGTCTGGGGATGCCGATGTTGAGCTGGTTGCCTCCGAAACTGCGATGTACACCAGTGCTGTCCAAACGCATTGTGATCCTCCTCCTCTTCCTCCTCCTCCTCCTCGTCCTCGTCCTCGTCCTCCTCCTCCTCCTCCCCCTCCCCCGCTCCACTTCTCTCCCCTCCTCCTCCTCCTCCTCCTCCTCCTCCTCCTCCTCGTTCTCCTACTTCTCCTCGTTCTCTTCCTTCTCCTCTTTCTCCTCCTCCTCCTCCTCCTCCTCCTCCTCCTCCTTCTCCTCTCTCTCCTCTTTCTCCTCCTCCTACTCTTCCTCCTCGATCGGCGACACGGCCTGTCCATCTTGATTCCCCCCGGCGTTGATTGACATCACATTGAAATGTTGCGGTCGGCAATCTGTGGTAACGCGTCGAGTTGGGCCAGATTTCAGGGCCCCAGAGATCCTGTGTTCCCGCCTTCGCCCCTGCGACCAGCTTCGAGGGCTTATACGCCCGCGCACATGTTCCACCGCCTAGGTATGCAGCCTGTTCCCCGAAAGAAGTCAGCCACCACGCGCAGAGGAGGGGGGGAAGGCTTCTCAGGATCGGCACGGACGAAATAGGTACGGACAGAATGAGTACGGAGCCCAACACCAGTTCCTGCTTTTTTTGAACAGGACTCGCTGCTCGCGCCGCCGCGGACGTTTTCCGTTCGAGACAGAAGGCCGTCCGCCCAACAGCGGTTGTTGTCGGTTTTAGACAATTTTCGTTGTTGGGCATTGTCTACATTTTTTCCGTACCCATTTCGGCGTCCAAGTGGGGTAGGGAGAGGGGGAACGTGTCTTAGGAACACCTTGCTTCTTAGAAGGACAATTTTTTTGTATCGAATGGCTTTCGGCCTATCCAGCCGCCGCGCTTGGGTTGTGGGTATGCAGCCTATTGGATGTTGGTTGGGATCTCGTGGGAGGCCTCTCGGGGGCCTCCTGGAGGCAGTTTGGACGCCTCTTTGGGGCCCTTTTGCGGCCTCTTGGGGCCTCTGTTAGGCTCCATTGGGTCTCTTGGGGCCGTTTGGGCGCCTCTTAGGGGCCTCCGTGGCGCCTCTGGGGGTCTTCTGGGGGCCTCCTCGGGCGGGGAAGGCTCGGATTGTCGGTTCGTGTTCCCTGTCTTGAGCCTTTTTGGGATCCGTCTTTGGAATTGTGGGCCGTTTGCGGCGCCTCTTGGACCGTCTTGGGGCTCTCTCGGGCCGTTGTGGGGTCCTCCTGGAGGCCTCTTGGGAAGTCTTAGGGCGGTCTTAAGGAACCTCGACGAAAGGGCTGTCTGGGAGCGTCGGGAAGCCAAAAAGGCGCGAACCTCAAGATCCTTCAAACACTCTTCAGGGCAAATTCATGATTTGGGCCTCTTGGGGCCCTCTTGGGAGGCCTCTTGGAGGCTTCTCTGGGCGTCTTGGAGACCTCTTGGGCCGCCTGGGGGCCATCTGGAGCGTCTTGGAGCAAACGTTCGGCGACTCGGGGCTTCTTGGACCGTCTTGGGAGCGTCTTCGGGGCTTTCTTGACCCGTCTTAGAGCCCCTTTCGGTCCGAACAAGTCACGCGACAAGATTTTTGGGGAGCCACGGGAGCACGCGGGAAGCCCAATAAGCACGCGGGAAGGCACAAGGGGCACGCGGGAAGCCCGCCGAGATTTCGGAATTCGGGGTCTTGGCCCCTTCAAGACCCCTCCAGGAGCGAGGAGTGAGGCCTGGAGGGCCAGGCAAAGGACCGGATGGCACGCCCACTCCGTGCCCAGAGGCACGGTGGCGTATAGATGTAAGGCCCGCGCCTTCTGAGGGGCAGACTCCTTCTAAGAAGCCGTCCCCCCTCCCCCAACCTCCTTGTGCGCGCCGCCAAGAAGGTACCACATTCTCCGCGCACCGCGATCCGGGCTTGGGCTCTCCTCCGGGGTGCAGGAGGGCGGTGCGCGCGAAGGTGGTGTTGCTTCGCTCGTCGCACCTTCCCGCGACGCGGCGCGCACAGTTGAGCGACCGAAGTAACTGCGAAGGGTCTTCAGTCCTGCCCGCCCCCCCCCCCAAAGCGCTCGGCTTGCAGTTCGAGCTGTTTTTGTCCTCGTCCCTCCCCTCCTCGTCCTCCCCTTCGTCCTCTCACGCAATGGGCGTCTCCTGCTCAGCCTGTGCGTACAAGGAGGAGGAGGAGGAGGAGGAGGAGGAGGAGGAGGAAGAGGAGGCGGAGCAGGAGCAGCAGGAGGAGGAGAAGGAGGGGGCGGAGGAGTAGCGCAGGGAGGGGTAGGCTCAGGAGGGGAGATGCACGGGCCCCCGACGGCCCAATCACCGTCCTCCCCGCCAAGGGCCGTGCACGTTTGCTCTCGGGGGCCATCGCCGATCTGTCGGCGGTGCATCGCCGACTCCGGGTCGGTGCCCCCCCCAGAGCCGGTCCCCCCCCGAGCGCTCCCCGTCAGAACAGCGGGCCCCTTGCGGGCAAGCCGGCCCTCGTCGGCGCCACTGCCACGATCCTCCTTGCGGCTGGAGCTCCACCGCGTGTGCTGCAGGCCTTTCTGAGTACATCGGCGGCCGCGGTGTGGTCTCGCACGCGGCCGCTCGGGTGAGGCCCCCCCGAATTGCGCGGACGTGGACCGACCACGGGCAAGCCTGCTGCACGTCGAAGAAACAGAGGTCATAAACGTATGAACGTTTGGAGCTCCGCGCGGATCTCTTGGATCGGCGCTGAGCCTCCCTTCCTTGCGCGCGGAGCGCGCGCCGAAGGGTGGCGCCGGGGGCGCCATCGGGGGGGGCCCAGCGCCGATCCAAGACACCCGCGCGGAGCTCCAAGAGTTTATGCTCTCTTGGCATCGCTCGGACGTGTGCATTTTTCCTTCGGCGAGGACCATCGAGTAGCATCCTTGATCACTTGGCGAAACAACCACACACGAAATCGAAAAAAGCACACGGAATGGACGTCCGAGCGATGGCGAGTTTTGCTCTTGCCCCATGCTGTTTCTCTGGCATCACCCCAAGCGGAGGAGGGTAATGACAGGGCCGGGCGCCCGCGCGTCAGAGTAGCAGAGGGCGTGTCGACCTCCTCCTCCTCCTCCTCCTCCTCCTCCTCCTCCTCCTCCACCCCGCCGCCCGCCGCCGGCGTTTCGCGCAGAACGCCGCTGGCGACCCAGAAGCGGTCGATTTCGAGCGATCCGACGCCTCGGAAACGGCCGATCGCTCATGGCCGAGCGAGGGCCGCGGTGTCAGTCACCAACGCCGCAGTCGGCACGACACGAACCCGCCGTATGCAGCAGAGGGCCCCCAGTCGGACGCGCTCAGGTACGCCGTCGGCCAGTCCTTGCCCCCACCCCCCTACTGGAGCTGCCGCGTCGGCCGGCGCCCCCGCCGCGCAGGTGAACGCGAGCGGCAACACGGTGAGCACGAGCAAGGGCATCAACTGGGGCACGGTCTCCTCGGGCACGGGCTCTCTTTCCGGCCGCGGAGGAAGACAGGCATGACCATAAAGTGTCGACGCTCGGTGCGGATTTCTCAGATCTGCGCGGGGCGCCCCTGGCTGCGCCTTCGGCTGAATTCCACCGCCTTCCAGATCCGGGAATCCTTATCCAATGGTTTATCATCGAATGCCCTCACCGTATGACTGTTGTCCGCCCAGGACTCCTCAGGATCGGGTGACTCGAGGCCCTCTGCCACGAGGAGGTTCTCTTCCCTCCCCTCGGGCCAGTGGGGGAGGGGCTTAGATCGGACGGTGCTCAGGACAAGGATCGATCCGTTCCAGAGCGTTCCGAAGCGCTTTCAGAGTGAGCTCTGAGAAGGCCGCGGCGCCCGGGGAGGGGGGGGGGGCTGTTAGAAAGAGGGTCTTGGGGGGGGCACAGGTCTTGGGCAGTTCTCGGGAGTTCTTGATTATGGGAGGTCTTTGGAACAGCGGTAATGATGATTTGATGGTGATGATGCTGATGGTGATACTGATGCTGATGCTGCTTATGATGATGATGATGATGATGATGATGATGATGATGATGATGATGATGATGATGATGATGATGTTGATGATGGCGATGATGATGATATTGATGATGAAGATGCTGATGATGATGATGACGATGATGATGATTCTGATGATGATGATACGACTGGTGATGTTGGTGATGACGATGGTGATAATGGTGATGATGTTGGTGATTTTGATGGTGGTGGTGATGGTGATGATGATGCTGGTCATGGTGTTGCTAGGAATGCTGTTGGTGGTGACGATGATGATGGCGATGACGATGTCAATGACAATGACGATGGCAGTGACGATGACCATCATGATAACGACGACGATACTGATATTGATGATGATTGTGATGATGCTGATGATGATGATGCTGATGCTGACAATGAATCTGATGATGGTGATGGCGATATTGAGACTTATGATATCATAATGAGGATGGCGATGGCGACAACGACGACGATAAGAGTGCTGCTGATGCTGGTGGTGGTGTTGTTGATGTTGATGTTAATGGTGACGTTTGTTGTGGTTGTTGTTGTTGATGAAGGTCATGATGCCGATGATGATGATGATGATGATGATGATGATGATGATGATGATGATGATGATGATGATGAGTCTGATGATGATAAGTGTTTGAATGATGATGATTTTGTTGCTTTTACAGTTATCGGTGATGATGAGGAGATAAGGGGGATGATCATGAGCATGAGGATGCTTTAAACAATGCGTATGAGGATGAGTCAGAGGAGGCAGAGAGGAGGAGAGGGAGAGCAGAGAAGAGACGATACTATGACAACATCATAACAGTAGGATGATGATGATGATGATGATGATGATGATGATGCTGATGATGATGATGATGATGATGATACTGATACTGATACTGATACTGATAATGATACTGATACTGATACTGATACTGATACTGATACTGATACTGATACTGATACTGATGATGATGATGATGATGATGATGATGA
>CAUYUJ010018517.1:27500-146234 GCA_963575745.1 Prorocentrum cordatum | reverse complement strand
GAGACCCCCCGCCGCGGACAGGGCTAGTGTTTTTTTTTGCAGTTTTGGGTATATTTTAGTGATTTTCATTTTTTTTTGATTTTGGCCATATTTTAATGATTTCTAGTGTTTTTGTTTGCAGTTTTGGGTAGTAATGGTCCCGGGAGGTCCCGTTTGGCATGGTGTCGGGCCTTGGATTTGACATGGTGTCGGGCTCCTTCGAAAACCCGCCCCGGGAGGTCCCGTTTGGCATGGGGCCCGTCCGCGGCGGATGGTCTCTGGTGGGGAATCGGGGCCAGATTCTCCACGGGAGACCCCCCGCCGCGGACAGGGCTAGTGTTTTTTTGCAGTTTTGGGCATATTTTAATGATTTTCAGTGTTTTTTGTTTTTTGTGATTTTGGCCATATTTTAATGATTTCTAGTGTTTTTTTTTGCAGTTTTGGGTAGCAATGGTCCCGGGAGGTCCCGTTTGGCATGATGTCGGGCCTTGGATTTGACATGGTGTCGGGCCCCTTCGAAAACCCGCCCCGGGAGGTCCCGTTTGGCATGGTGTCGGGCCCCGTCCGCGGCGGATGGTCTCTGGTGGGGAATCGGGGCCAGATTCTCCACGGGAGACCCCCCGCGCGGACAGGCTAGTGTTTTTTTGCAGTTTTGGGTATATTTTGGTGATTTTCAGTGTTTTTTTTTTTTTGTGATTTTGGCCATATTTTAATGATTTCTAGTGTTTTTTTTGCAGTTTTGGGTAGTAATGGCCCGGAGGTCCCGTTTGCATGGTGTCGGGCCTTGGATTTGACATGGTGTCGGGCCCCTTCGAAAACCCGCCCCGGGAGGTCCCGTTTGGCATGGTGTCGGGCCCCGTCCGCGGCGGATGGTCTCCCGTGGGGAATCGAGGCCAGATTCTCCACGGGAGACCCCCCGCCGCGGACAGGGTCCGTCGGGCGGTATACGGCCCCCGGGCGGTATACGGCCCCCGGGCGGTATACGGCCCCCGGGCGGTGATTTTGTGCATATTTTAGTGATTTTCAGTGTTTTTTTTAGGTTTAGATTTAGGTTTAGGTTTAGGTTTAGGTTTAGGTTTAGGTTTAGGTTTAGGTTTAGGTTCACGTTCAGGTTTAGGTTTAGGTTTAGGTTTAGGTTTAGGTTTAGGTTTAGGTTTAGGTTCAGGTTCAGGTTCAGGTTCAGGTTCAGGTTCAGGTTCAGGTTCAGGTTTAGGTTCAGGTTCAGGTTTAGGGTTTAGGTTTAGGTTTAGGTTCAGGTTTAGGTTTAGGTTTAGGTTTAGGTTTAGGTTTAGGTTCAGGTTCAGGTTTAGGTTCAGGTTCAGGTTCAGGTTCAGGTTCAGGTTCAGGTTCAGGTTCAGGTTCAGGTTCAGGTTCAGGTTCAGGTTCAGGTTTAGGTTTAGGTTTAGGTTTAGGTTTAGGTTTAGGTTTAGGTTTAGGTTTAGGTTTAGGTTTAGGTTTAGGTTCAGGTTTAGGTTTAGGTTTAGGTTTAGGTTTAGGTTTTAGGTTTAGGTTTAGGTTTAGGTTTAGGTTTAGGTTTAGGTTCAGGTAGGTTTAGGTTTAGGTTTAGGTTTAGGTTTAGGTTTAGGTTTAGGTTTAGGTTTAGGTTTAGGTTTAGGTTTAGGGATATTTTAATGATTTTGCGCTTGCGGTTGCGGTTGCGGTTGCGGTTGCGGTTGCGCCCTCCCGCGGGCGGGGTGAAATGTGTGCCCGCTTGCGGGCGCTCCCCGGTATATTTTAGTGATTTTCAGTGTTTTGTTTGTGATTTTGACCATATTTTAATGATTTCTAGTGTTTTTTTGCAGTTTTGGGTAGTACTGGTCCCGGGAGGTCCCGTTTGGCATGGTGTCGGGGCTTCGAAAACCCGCCCCGGGAGGTCCCGTTTGACATGGTGTCGGTCCCCGTCCGCGGCGGATGGTCTCCCGTGGGGAATCGGGGCCAGATTCTCCACGGGAGACCCCCCGCCGCGGACAGGGTCCGTCGGGCGGTATACGGCCCCTGGGCGGTATACGGCCCCCAGGGGGTGATTTTGGGTATATTTTAGTGATTTTCAGTTTTTTTTGTGTCTTTGGCCATATGTTAATGATTTCTAGTGTTTTTTTGCAGTTTGGGTAGTGATGGTCCCGGGAGGTCCCGTTTGGCATGGTGTCGGGGCTTCGAAAACCCGCCCCGGGAGGTCCCGTTTGGCATGGTGTCGGGCCCCGTCCGCGGCGGATGGTCTCCCGTGGGGAATCGGGGCCAGATTCTCCACGGGAGACCCCCCGCCGCGGACAGGGTCCGTCGGGCGGTATACGGCCCCCGGGCGGTATACGGCCCCCGGGGGGTGATTTTGGGCATATTTTAGTGATTTTCAATGTTTTTTTTTGTGGTTTTGGCAATATTTTAATGATTTCTAGTTTTTTTTTTGCAGTTTTGGGGAGTAATGGTCCCGGGAGGTCCTGTTTGTCATGGTGTCGGGGCTTCGAAAACCCGCCCCGGGAGGTCCTGTTTGGCATGGTGTCGGGCCCCGTCCGCGGCGGATGGTCTCCCGTGGGGAATCGGGGCCAGATTCTCCACGGGAGGCCCCCCGCCGCGGACAGGGTCCGTCGGGCGGTATACGGTCTCTGGGCGGTATACGGCCCCCGGGCGGTATACGGCCCCCGGGCGGTGATTTAGGCGTTGCGCCCGTGAGTGGGGGCGCTGCCTCGCGAGGAGCGGATAGTTGATAGGTCCGCGCCCGGGGTTGCCCCGCGAGAGAGAGAGAGAGAGAGAGAGAGAGAGAGAGAATCGCCTGTATAGCCTAGTCAATCCTCCACCACGGGGGCGACTGCACACATCCCCCAGCGTGCGAGCATGCAAAAAACTCTTGGAAGCGCTTTTGATGACCCTGGGGCCCGGAAATCGTTCATGTCCATCGATTTCGACCCCGAACGTCGTTGTCGACGACCCTGGATGCCCGAAAACGGATTCCCTGGAAGATGAACCTCCGGAAGGCCCGATGCGTGCATGGTACCCGCTCTAGGAGGAGGAGGGGGAAGAGGAGGAGGAGGAGAAGAAGGAGGCGGAGGAGGAGCAGGGCGAGGAGGAGGAAGAGGAGGAGGAAGAGGAGGAGGAGGAGGAGAAGGAAGATTTCTCTGGGCCCCAGCTCGACGGACCAGGTCCCAAGGGCGGAATCCCCGCAGGCTCCGACGACTCGACTCGACGAAACGACGACGACCCACAAAAGCAAGAGACGATGTGTACGACCGCCGACGACCGAAGCATCATCGACAACAACGGCAAAGCGCTTTCCAGGGAGTTTCCGATAAACGAGGGCTTGGAGTTTCCATGGGTTGTCGATTCAGACGTGTCCGGGCGCGTTCTTGGGGATCTGCGCCTGGCAACATCATCGCACCGGAGATCCTCTTGGCTCAAGCAAAAGGACCAGTTGACGCTCGATCAGTGATTGTCCGCCCTGTCCGAGAGGGATGCCTGCGTCAGGGACTCCGGTTCATGCGTTCGCAGGGAAGTATGTTCTCACTGACAACGACGCACCAGTAGATCTCAATCTGGCCGAGAGGCATTGGATCATTCTGACATCCCTGATAATGAGTATGACGTGCATGATCAGTCGCGAGCTGCGCAACATGCTTCATGCGCGGCGTCTCTGCACTCTCAAGACCAGAGAGACGGATCGACGCTTGAGAGAGCGCCAGATGAGCTGCCGCCATCCCATGGTGGAGATCTCCTCAGGGTCCAACAAGCACGGCAAGTGGTGGACATGCGAGAGGTGCGGGCAGCGGATCGCATACAGGGACCAGCGGCAGCTGAAAGCCCTGGGTCCTCTACCAAAGTCCGTCAGCCTGATTCTCAACTGCGCCATCACCGAGGTGATCCCCGATCCCAGGCCGCAATCAACGTGCAAAAACAGTCTAATCAAACCAGGCCCGGTGCGCGGGGAGAATCGGGGGGACTACAGCCGCGTGATCGCCGACCCGTCCAAGGAGGAGGAGACGCCCATGGAGGAGGAGCAGCTTCCACTAACCCAGCCTCGCCTATTAAGGCGCGCGGCGGAGGGCCCGGCTCAGCACAACCAGAGGGGAGAGAAGAAGAGCCTTTCAGCGCTGATGAAGGAGCAGATCGAGCAGATCAACACGCTGAAGGCCCAGCAGCAGAACACCGACCAGATGATGATGGAGAATCGCCAGACGATGGAGTGCATGATGAGTGTAATGCAGCAACAGGGGCAAGCCATTCAGAACATGAACAAGTCCAAGTGGGAGGTGATCCAGATGGCCAGTCCGCCCGGAACGTCGGGCTCATCTCAGCCACGCGCCAGCCAGAAGGAGGAGAAGCCCCTGCCCCCAGACAACCTCGAGTGAGAGATTTGAAATCAGCGAGATCCCTTCCAGACAATATAGTCGAGCAAGTGCAGCGTTTTTCCCCAGCAGTTCCCCACGGCGGCCTATCATTGATGCTGTTCGTGCTCCCCCAAGTTCCTTCCGCCCCGTGCCCTCAGTGCGGTTCCGGGGTTGCCCCGAGTTCCGTCGGCGTTGGCTTGCGAGCTGCTGTGCGTTTCTATCCCAAGACGACCCGGAAGAACGGAGTAGAATGAATGGCCCCTCTGCTGCTGTAGCCGTGCTGATGGGGCGGTTCCGGGGTTGCCACGAAATCCGCCTCGTCGGCGTTTCTTTGGGAGGCGCTTCTCATTTGTTTTCCAGAGCGCTCGGGAAAAACGGAGTAGAGATGAGAGACTCCTCTGCCGCTGTAACCGCGCTGATGGAACGGCTCCAGGGTTGCCCCGAGATCCGCCTCATCGGCGTTTCTTTGGGAGGCGCTTCTCATTTATATCCCAGAGCTCCAGGGAAAAAACGGATTAGAGGTGGGTGGCCCCTCGTCCCGCTGGCCAAATCAGAACAAAGACGCTCGAGAAACAAATAACACATCTTCCGATGTCCTCGTCGTCGAGAAGAGCGACGTGCATGGAGAGGTTGAGCTCGACGAGGACGGCTGGCCGATAGATGTCGACATGCCCGAAGACCCTCAGCCGCCTGCCTAGTCGCGCAGTTGGTGCCAGGCCATTGCCATTGGCGAGGCCGCAGCTCAAAGCCGCCCAAGCGCTCCAGGTGTAGAACTCAGCGTATGGTGAATTATATGCTGTAGGTTGAGGGTTAACAAAAAGCACGAACACAGTATTCAAAATCATCGTACATTTCTTGTGAACCCACCCTTAAAACAGTGAAGTTCAACGCGCATGCGCTGACCTTCCGCTGACAAGATGACCCCATCCTCCTCCTCCTCCTCCAGGCCCGCTCTCCTGTCACCCTGGTCCTCCATGGGGAGGGGGTAGTCCAATGATCGGGGAGATTCTCAGGGGATGGAAACCGATCACCCCAGCCCCGCGAACGTTGGCCCACCGAGGCCGCGCGAGAATGACGATAAGTCGACTCGGGTGCCTCTGAGACCGCGCTCCGCTGGACCTCCCAGGAACCCGCGAAAGTGCGAACAGTTTCGCAGTTCGCAGCCCCGAGAATCCTGTCTTCAACGCGGGGGGGAAAGGAGGAGGGCCACCGTCGTCGCCATTCGGGGTCAGGCGGGGCGCATCCCGCGCGCCAGCCGCCACCCGGCCCCCGCCCCCTGCGGGCGCGCGGCGCGCCAGCCGCCACCCGGCAATGACAGGGGAGCACAAGTATACAGACGATGAAAAAATCGAATGGTTTCTCAGAGATGGGCCAGGAGAGCTGACGCATCTCAAGTGGCGCATGGACGATGCCGACTACAAAATCAAAGAGGTGACGCAGCTCTGGCGGCGCATGGACCAGCTCGAATACGCGGCGACCAGTGATGGAGGTAAGTACCACGAGGCCTGCGCACAGTATGTCTTCCTGTGCAAGGAGTTTGATAAAATCAAGGGCGAGAACTCGGCAATGGCCGCAAACATGGGAAACATTGACATGATTGCACTAAATTTCCAGAGGGAAATACATAACATGCATACGAATTATTCGGCAGTGACTGCTCATGTACAACTAATCGACATAATAAACAAAAACAACCAGAACCAATATCACAAGCATATCGAGTTCCTTGAGCAAAGGATCAAGGAGCAGGACCAGAGGATCAAGCAGCTGGAGAAGATGATCAATATCAAGGGTGACGACGTGTCTATGAGTGATGCTGCAGCAGACAACGTGAAGACAGGCATGGGCAGCACGGGCATGGGCAGCACAGGAATGTCATAGGGGCCACGACCGACGACGACGATGCTCATCCTAGGCCACACGTCACGGCCGTTCGAGCGCTCGAGTTTCAAAAACCAACATAGCAGATGCTGTAGTTTGCGCGTCAAATAAACACGAACCGCCATCGTTCCTCCTCCTCCTCCTCCTCCCCGCCTGCAGGCCAGTGGCAACCCTCGTCCTCCACGGGAAATTCAGATCAATCTTCGGGGAGAAGTTTTCAGGGAGGGGGCAATCACCCCCGCCGCCGATGCCGCATGAAAGTGGCGATTGTTGCGAAGACCTTCCAGGCGCAATAAAACTGCAAGACCGCGCACCGCTTGACCTTCCAGGCACAATAAAACTGGAAACAATTCCGCAATTCGCAGCCCCAGGAATCCTCTCTTCAGCGCATTCAGAACCGGGACAAGTCCAAGTGGGAGGTGATCCAGGTGGCCAGTCCGCCCGGAACGTCGGGCTCATCTCAGCCACGCGCCAGCCAGAAGCAGGAGAAGCCCCTGCCACCAAACGACCTCGAGCGAGACACTATATTCAACATGTTATTCAATAATTATTATTTTTCTCCCCAGCAGTTCCCCACGGCGGCCTATCATTGATGCTGTTCGTGCTCCCCCCAGTTCCTTCCTCCCCGTGCCTTCAGTGCGGTTCCGGGGTTGCCCCGAGTTCCGTCGGCGTTGCCTTGGGAGCTGCTGTGCGTTTCTATCCCAGGACGACCAGGAAGAACGGAGTAGAAATGAATGGCCCCTCTGCTGCTGCGGCCGCGCTGATGGGACGTTTCCGGGGTTGCCCCGAGATCCGCCTCATCGGAGTAGAGATGGATGGCCCCTCTGCTGCTGTATCGGTGCTGATGGAACGGTTCCAGGACTGCCCCGAGATCCGCCTCGTCGGCGTTTCTTTGGGAGACGCTTCTCATTTATATCCCAGAGCTCCCGGAAAAAAACGGAGTAGAGGTGGGTGGCCCCTCGACCGATGCTGACCCGGAAAAAAAACGGAGTAGAGGTGGGTGGCCCCTCAACCGATGCTGGCCCAGTCAGAACCAGGCCCCGCCGTCCCGCCGTTGGAACCATGTATGTTTTGATTCCCAGCTCCTCGATATACGCGGCCGCCTGTCCGCCGTTCCGCGTACTTCTTTCGACTGTTATGCTCCTTTGTCCTCCGCGTCCGTTTTGGCCCGAGCAAGCCTGCCGATTGCCCCGCGGCTGCGCGCGCGGCCGCCCGCGCGGCCGCCCGCCGGCAGTCCTATGCGCCACCGGCGTCCCGTATGAAATGGACGAATAGGGGTAGAGAGAATCGAGAAATTCTGCGTCCCGCTACCCCTATTTTCCGATTTCGCACGGGAGGCACGCGGGCGTCTTCGTCATCCTTCGCTTTGTCGGCTCGAGCAATCTGAACCCTGAAAAGACAAGCTACCCATCCGGACAGGGAGAGAGCTTTTCGCGATCCAACATCCGATGGAGTCCTCCGGCGCAATTGCCGGGGCCATTGCAGCTCGCGCTCTCAAGGACAAGGTGCGGCTCCTGAAATGGGCCGCATCGCGGACCCTCTCGAGCGTTGAGGAGGATCTCGCAGCCGGCATTGAGTTCGCGGCCAGCGGCACGGCGGAGGACTTGTGCAAAGGCGGCACGGCGAGGAACCTTGCGGAGGAGTTGCGGACGGTCCTGGATGTCGCGGAGAATCGGCGGACGGTCATAGAAGAACTTCAGGAAGAAGTCCGCCGGCGGTCCGCACAAGCGTCAGGAATCGGGGAAGTGCACATGAGCTCGGCGGAGGAGGCCATGCAGGCCGAGCAGATGCTCAACGGCAGTCAGCTGGGAGGGGCGACCATCGAAGTGAAGATGTACGAGCAGACTAAGCTGGCCATCACGGGCATCCCTACTGGCGTGTCCTTGCAGAACCTGAAGAACCATTTCGGGCAGTGCGGCACCGTGAAGCATGCAGATACCGACCGGTATGATGCCGACGAACTACTTCAAGCACTGCGGGTTCAAGGAGTTCCAGGGGGAGGGCAGCCTGGCACCGGGGAGGTACGGTACGCTCTCAAGGACCACTTCGCCTCTGCGGGCACCGTGGCGTTCGCCAACTTCCGCAAGGGTGGCGGCCGTGGCGCGGGCTTCAGCCCGTATGGCGAGGCCAAGGGGGGGACTGGCAAAGGCGGCATGGGTTTCAGCCCGCATGGCGAGGCCAAAGGGGAGGAGGGGCGCACGAGGGAGGAATTCTGAGCGCCCCCCAAGGGTGCGCTCAGAATTCCTCCGGAAGGGGGCTTGGGGTAGAGAGGCGCTGGCCGTTTCAGACCGCGCTGGCCACCCGGGCCTTGACGTGCTGGGAATACAGTAACCTTGGCCACCCAGATTACCGTAAACATCATCACGGCATCCTGTGGGTCGACAACCGCTTCACCGAAGTGATCTGGTTCACGACCAACTGCTGTTAGGCATTTGCCCATTCTTTAACATCTAAATATCCAAAAAGATGAATGTATGGAGGCACCTTGCGTGTGCGTGCGCGTGTGCGTGTGCGTATGCGTGTGCGTATATGTGTGCGCGTGCGTGTGCGTGCGCGCGAGGACGACAGCGACGGCGATGACAAACACGACGACGAGTACTATAATGACGTCGGTGATGGCGTAGTTGATGACGCATGATGAGCAGCGCGACGATGATGATGAGGCTCACGAGACTGACGACGATGAAACTGATGACGTTGATGACAACGGTGGTAAAGTCACCGTGGGCACGTGTTGCCAGATAAGATGGGGGCGCTCGCTCGAAGGGGCGCATTCCTCAGGGCCCGACAACCCGCACCCATGCCCATAGCCAGTCCTCCTCCTCCCAACGACCCCCCTATGGATATGGGTGTGCGTTGTTCGTTCGTCGCATACTGCCACCGTACCCATTTTGGCTCAACCCATGTTGAGCAAACGGCTCCCGAACTCCCGAACTCCCGAGCTCTCGGGGCCGCAGCGTCATAAGCATGAAGCGTCCAGCTGCTGCCGGCGGAGCGGGCGCAGCCCCGGCGCCAGCCCCGAAAGCGGCCAGAACTCCCGAACTCCCGAGCTGTCGGGGCCGCAGCATCATAAGCATGAAGCGTCCAGCTGCTGCCGGCGGAGCGAGCGCAGCCCCGGCGCCAGCCCCGAAAGCGGCCAGACAGGATGATGCGGGCACGCGGGCGGCAACCCCAGCGCCAGCCCCGAAAGCGGCCACGCAGGATGATGCGGGCACGCCGTCATTCACGTCGGTGTATGACGTGGAGACGCGCGTTTTCACGAAGTATTGGCCGTCGGCATACACGCAGTGGTGGAACGACACTGGCGTTTGGCGGCACGCACGCTGGAAGTGCCTAGACGTCGTCTATATTGATGCTGTTTACAAGGAGTGTTGGCAGTGGGAGTACATCCGATGATGGCGTTCATCTCTGCAGCGCTGCCGTTTATATTCATACAGGCAGCCGTTCATATGTCTCAGCGCGTTGATTTTCAGAGGCAGCCGTTCATATGTCTCAGCGCGTTGGTTTTCAGTTCATACCTGATTCGATCATGATACGTACCATTGCGCTGGATTCCAGCGCGTATCATTATTTGCGCTGGATTTCAGTGCGTACCATTACGCTGGATTTCAGTGCTGGATGTTCAGTTGTTCAGATCCTTGCGCTGGATTCCAGTGCGTGACATTATACGTATCATTTTAGCTCTCAGCTGCAGGCTTGATCGGGTCGCAGCCTTTCATCGTATCTCCGCAGCGCGTGCCGTTCATATACCAGTCGCTCATATTCCTCAGGCTGATTATATAGGAGGTTTCCTCGCCGTGGCGACTTCCGATCGCGTCGCAGCCTTTCCCATCTCAGCAGCGCGTTTGGCGCTGTCTTTCACATGGTCGCAACAGATGTTGCAGGAAAAAAATTATCCTGGCGAAGGGCCCAACCATATGAAATTGTGAATACTGCAATTGTGAATATCTTCTCGGCGGAGCCCCCTACAGGGCCACGAAACGTACGAGGGGTGTGCCACACCCATTGGGGCCTTCGGTGGGCAAATAGCTCCACATCCCCACAGGATCGAGCGAACTGGATTCCAGTTCGCCCTGAAATGGCCCCATATCCCCCCGAGATCGGGCGAACTCAATTCCAGGTCGCTTCAAAATGGCCCCCGACCCACCCGAGATCGGGCGAACTGGATTCCCCCCCGAAATCAGCTCCATATTCCCCCGACATCGAGCGAACTGGATTCCAATTCGCTTCAAAATGGCCCCCGACCCCCCCGAGATCGGGCGAACTTGATTCCCCGCCGAGAGGGCCCCAAATCCCTCCGAGACCGGGCGAACTGGATTCCAGTTCGCCCCGGAATGGCCCGAAGCGTCCGACCTCATTGCCTGCAATCCGTTGCCCATTTTGCTTGGCAAGCCCATCATGAACCTATCATTCCCGTTTAATGAAGCGCATCTTAAGGACAGACTTGCGAGGGCAAGCTCGTGGGAACTGGCAATGGCAAGCTCTTCGACAATCACATACGTGCAATGGCAACGCGATTATGCAGAGCACGAGTCCTGGATGCAGAATCAAATTCGGAGGAAAAAGCCTCGAACCGACGACATGGACACGTGGACCTTAGATGAGATCAAATAATGGGCGAACAAATGCCCCCGAATGAGACGATGGATGCAGATAACGTGGTGGACCCCAGTGCCAGGAATACCGATAGCAAAGACAGACAACTTTACCTCTACCGTTGCCTACATTTCCATTGGCGACGTCACATACAGGATGATGTTCTGCCTGGAATGCAAAATGATTGCCAGGATGAGGAATACAGATAGATATTGGAGTTCATTCGGTAAATACTGTATTCGGGATATTGGCAGCTATGGTCACATGTGGGTTCCACCCGAGGAGTACTTCTAGATGCGAATCGCCAGCGTGGTCACATGGGGGCACGGCGAACATGGTCACATGACGCTAGAGATATTGGCAAACATGGTCACATGTTACTAGAGATTTTGGCATCACATGCGGGTACGGCGAATCTAGATGCGAATCGCCAGCATAAGATCTGGACTATATGTGCATGTAGATGCGAATCGCCAACAGGCACCTTGATGAGAGCGCAACCCTGGAAAAAAGGGATTCCCGGTTCCCATTCTACTTTGCCGCCCCCCCCCCCCCTGCCTCAAGAGTCGAGCGGTTGGCCCTCCCCCCTCCTGTTCGGGAAACGGGCGGAAGCCCAGCTTGCTTTCAACGTCTTCCTCCTTCGGAGTTCTGCTTATTTCCCCTGACCGATGGATGCCCGGGGGGGACGGGGAGAAGAGGTGCGCGTCTCGCGCCCTGGCCACATGGGGCCATGCGTGGCCCCTTTGGGGCCAATGATATCGGATGATCGCGCCGCATCGCCGACTCCTCGGTGACGCAACTCGATGTGGAGCCCGACTTTCCCCACGCCAGTGTCGCTGATGCACCGCCGATTCTTCGGTGATGCATCGTCGATGCATCGTCGGTGCGGCACGATCCGCCGACCCCATCGACTCAGACCTCATTTGTCAGGCCTCTGGATAGACTCAAGGGGTCCAGCGTTCAAGGACCGTTGTCTTGGGCCTCTGGCGGCATCCGCAGTGGGGGTGAGGTTGCTACGCACGGCTGAGTACACGCCTGCCGGTGAAAGCGCGCATTTCCGGACTTCCCGTTGATGGCCCCCATCCTCGCGCTGCTCCTCCTGTTGCCCTTCAGCCGCTCCTTTCTCCTCCGTATCCGTTTTGGCTCGAGCAAGCCTGCCCCTTGCCCCGCGGCTGCGCGCGCGGCCGCCCGCCGGCAGCCCTATGCGCCGCTGCGCGGCTGCGCCGCTGGGCCCCCGCGGCGCTTGGCAAGGGCCTGGCTCATGCTTCCTTTCGACGCCGTCGGGTGGCCTGAGGTCGTGGGCGCCCGAGATGCGCGCGGAAAGGATGGTTGCGACGTCCAACAGCAGTTCCTGTTCATTATGTCGCTGTGCACGCCGCCGCGGCCTGTGTCCATTCGAGACAGGAGGCCGCCTGCCCAACAACGGCCGCTGTTAATTTCGGGTAGCAGTTGCTGTTGGGCATTATACCCGTTCTTTCGGCACCCATTTCGGGCATCCAAAAAGGTGGGTGTATGGAGGCGCCCTCCGCCGCGACCGCCACAGCCGCCCGCCTGCAAAGAAGGGCAGGCGCAACGCACCGAGGCGACGGCGGGCGGCGACCGCGGAGACCGCGGGGCGCCAGCCAAGGCGCGCCCAGCAACGCGCCGCCGCCGCAGCCGCAGCCGCCGCGGCGGCGGCGGCGCCGCTTCGCAGCCAGAGGCCGCCGAGAAGGAGGACGAGTCCTGGAGCGCCTGGACCGCGACTGGAAAGCGGCCGGCGGCGGGGGGCGAGGCCGCCGAGGAGGGCGAGCCCCGGGGCCCCTGGATCGCGGCCGGGAAGCGGCCGGTGGCGGAGGCCGAGGCCGCCGAGGAGGACGAGTCCTGGTGCGCCTGGACCGAGGCCGCTGAGGAGAACCAGTCCTGGGGCGCCGGGACAGCGGCCGGGAAGCGGCCGGCGGCGGAGGAGACCGCCGAGGAGGACGACTCCTGGGGCGCCTGGACCGCGGCCGGGAAGCGGCCAGCGGCGGAGGAGGCCGCAGAGGATGACGACTCCTGGGGCGCCTGGACCGCGGCCGGGAAGCGGCCGACGGCGGAGGCCGAGGCAGCCGAGGCCGAGTCTCGGGGCACCTGGGGCCCGACTGGGAAGCAGCGCGCGGCCGAGACCAAGGCCGTTAAGACCATGGCCGCAGAGGCCAAGGCCGCCGCCAAGGCCGGCGCCAAGGCCGGCGCCAAAGCCGCCGTCCTGAGAGGCAGCCCGCAGACCAAAGCCGCCCCACGGGGCGCCGAGGAGGACGAGTCCTGGGGCGCCGGGACCGCGGCCGGGAAGCGGCCGGCGGTGGAGGAGGCCGCCGAGGAGGACGACTCCTGGGGCGCCTGGACCGCGGCTGGCCGGGCGAAAGGGCTGCGTGGAGCTGATTTCGACCTCGCCGGAAGGCCACTTCCTCGACGCGTGGCCGCCTCCGGCGCCGGGAGGCGCCGGGAAAATCAGCTGCGCGGGTTCATTCTCGACCCCCCCCCCTTTGTTATCCCCCTCTTTCGCCCGTTCAGATTCGAATTAAAGCCGGCGGCGCTGGCGGCCCGTCGCTGGATGCGCACCATCGCCTTTAATTATTGCACAGCCTCGCTGGGCGCGCAGCTTCGCTGAATGCGCCCACTCGGGTGCTTCCGGGCTTGCCCCGAGCTGCGTTCTTACAATTCGCATTTCTGTTCAAATTCATTTGTTCATATTGCATGGGCGCACACCTTCGCTGAATTCGCATTTCTGTTCAAATTCATTTACTCATATAACATGAGCGCGCCGCTTCGCTGAATGCGACCACTCGGGTGCTTCCGGGGTTGCCCCGAGCTGCGTCATTTGCTGATATAACATTGGCGCGCGGCGCGCGCATGTCGCATTTATGTACGTTTACTTGCCCCCTATTACATTTATATTCCCGTTTTACATGCTGTCACGCACCGAAGACCTCATCCCGGCGCCGCTGCGAACGCGGCCCGTTGGGGGGCTCCCCGAGAGCCGCTTACGCGGCGGATGGTCTCCTGCGGGGAATCGAAACCCGATTCCCCACGGGAGACACCCCGCCAGCATCCGTCGAAGGGCTCCCCGCGAGAGCTCCGTCCGCGGCGGATGGTCTCCCGTGGGGAATCGGGGCCGGATTCTCCACGGGAGAGCCTCCGCCGCGGGCAGGGCCCGTTGGAGGGCCCCCCGAGAGCCCCCTCGAGATTGCGCGCGTATCTCGCCATCGAAACCGTCATCAAACTCGCCCCCATCGTCCTCGCTGCTACTATTCACCGACGCCGCCAACGGCGTCGGCGCATCCATCGTCGCCGTCGCTACCTCTCGAGTGGCGGGGACCTGGGAGTGGAGAGTCATGACTGCTATACTGAAAACAGCGCGTCGTCTCCGTTGTGGGGGGGCCTTGCACCCTCGCCCCGAGTCGTTTCTGACGTGCCCACCGCGAGGGTTGAGGGTTGGGGGTCGTAGTGGTGCTCTGGGCCGGCTCTGATTTCGGAGTGCTTGGACCTTGGGCCCCTGGAGGGTCGGTAGGGAGTTTTCGCGCGGCTCTTGGCCCCGATCGTCGCGAATCGATCCTCGATCCGAGGGTCGAGTCGGGGATCGAGAAAATTCTCATCCTCCTGAACCTCCTTCTCCTCTTCCTCCTCCTCCTCCACCTCCTCCTGCTCCCCCTCCTCCTCTTCCTCCTGATTGCTCTATTGTCGCGGCACGGCGCCGCGGCAGGTGGAGAGGGGAGGAGAGGGGGATGCATTATTGCATTGCCGGGGGTGATCGGAACAGGAAGAGGGGAAAGCGCGGAAGAGAAAACTATCCCCCTCGGCCCCTCTGCTGCTGTAACCGTGCTGATGGGACAGTTCCGGGGTTGCCCCGAGATCCGCCTCGTCGGCGTTTCTTTAGGAGGCGCTTCGCTTTTGTATCCCAGAGCGGGCGGCCCCTCTGCGGCTGTAGCTGCGCTGGTGGGACGGTTCCGGGGTTGCCCCGAGTTCCGCCTCGTCGGCTGTGGCTTGAAGGAGGGGTCTCATTATGCAAGGTTGACTTGGAGGACGGGTCTGCTTCGTAGGCTTTGTCGGCGAAATGGCCAGGGGGGAGTGGAGTGCGGAAGGGTGACAGCTCACACGCAGCAATTCGCCAGATCAGCCGCCCGCGACCCGCAGCAGTTCCAGGCCAGCCAGCCGCGCCCGCAGTCGCCATGGCAAACGAAGACGCGATGGATCGCATGGCGAAGGCGCTAGACAGCAAGGGGGAGGATGCCGCAGAGGCGAAGGAGATCTTGTCGGCGGCGATAGAAATTTTAGCGAGATCGGAGAGAACGAAAAAGAATAAGAAGATAACGGGGACGTCCGCCTCCGACATCGTAACGGACCGAGTTTTCAACAAAAAGACGGTGGCAGAGGCTGTGACAACACACCAGGAGAAAGTGGCCAAAAACCCAGACGATTATATATGGTGCCGCGATGGATCGTACGCCGTCCCCAAGACTCAGGTCAGGTGGTGCTGGGAATGCGGGGAGAAAGACAATTGGAAAATGATGTTCAATTTCTTCACGAAGGAGCGGCCGCAGAAGTGGTGCACGTCCCCCGGCGTTTGGAACGAGAACTGGTTCTGGGAACAGGGCAGCCAGAACGAGTACCGCGGCCACCATTGTTTCCCCTGCTACGCGGAGAGCACTGGCGCCGACACAGTGACGGCCAAGAAGGCTCTCCTGAAAGAACTCGGCAAAACGAATAAACATTCCTGGGGTTCGGCCAGATCTCGCGAGCGCGTTGACAAATACAAGGCGTCCTTCACCGAGATCAAGAAAGCTTTCACCGGCCTCGTGGGCTTCGCACTGGACGGCGATGGAGGCGCCTCCTGGAGGAAAGCGACGATGGGAGTCGAGATCGGAATCGACCCCAAGAGCAAGGGAGCCCAACCGGACGAGGCGGTCGACGATCTAGGCCGAGAATGGGCCGAGGTGCCCGAGGAGGGCTGGGCGCTGACGGGCTCTTCTTCGGCCGCCGCCAAGCCGGAGGGGCCGGCCACGTTCGGCGCCCAGAGCTGGGGCGAGTTCGTCGACGGCGACTTGTTGACCGCTTTGAATCACGACCAAAGGCGTGCCATCGCAAGAGCGCATTTGCAGATCCAGACGCAGCGGCTCAGGCGCATCGTGGCGCCGCAGATGAACTGGATCATTTGCAAAAAAACGGGACATGAACAAAGCCGTCGCGTGCGCCAACGTGTGCAGCGACTGGCTTAGCACAGACATTTACGGCGATATGTCCGACTTCACACTGAAGGAGGACCAGCAATTCTGCCACAACATTCAAGAATCCATGACGGCCAACGCCGAGAGGATGCAGGGCTTCTCCAAAGCCGTCGAGGCTGGACATGGCAAGCCAGGCCAATACCAGTTGGTTTGTGATTACTCAGACCAGTTCCTTGCAACCGATAAGGGCCGCATGAACACATACTACTGTTGCGGCGGCAAGACGGTCTACAACATGGAGAAAAAGAAACACGTGCGGTGCAAGGCTGTGATCCGGACTGACAGATGGGCGCAATTGCTCACGATCAATCAGGAGATCGAGCAGGAAGGAGTTGGCCAAGCGTGGTACTGCCATTGTGGGGCGAAGTGCACGCCTGGGAAGGGGAGCGTCTTGGTCGAATGGATCGACTTCGAAGCCGTCCCCCAACAGGCCTGGCACTTCGTGGCCGTCCACCCGCAGTACGACATCAAAGACCTCAAGACGCTGTGCCGGGAGGCGGTCCTGGCCAAGCAGATGGGCGTCAGCAAGCTGCGCCCCATCGACGTCCTCAAGTACCTGCCCAAGGTCGAGCCCCTCGCTATGGGGTCGGTGGTGAAGCCGTACAAGGAGGGCGACCAGAAGTGGAGGGGACACTGGGTGTTGGCTGACGGAATCGAGTGGGACAGCCTCCCCGTGTGGGACTGGGACTGGCTGTGCGCGCAAGTGGCTCGGGGCTGGAGCGACCCGCCAGATAACCTCTTCCAGAAGGAAGGAGATTCGAAGATGCTCATCTCCGAGAAGAAGCGCTTGCGCAAACTCTGGTGGAACCTGTCGAAAGATGTCCAAAAGATGGACGCCAGCGACGAGGAGAGCCTGCAACAGGAGACGAAGAGCAAGACGAACCGCGCCTACGACGACGGCGGCTCCGACACGGAGACAGCGGTTGCCACTGAGGATGCCGCGGCGGCGCGCCTCCAGCTTCCCGAGATCCCAGCGGTGGACAAGAGGCCCCCCCCGAAGCGCATGACTGTCGACCTGGAGCCGTCGTCCGAAGATTTCTCGGGCCATGGGCCGCCCAGTGCCCGCGCGCGCGCGCTCAGCCACTGAGCGTTCGCACCGCGTCTCCTCCTGCAGATTCTCCTTCCTCGCGCCCCCGGGGCTGCCCCGAGTTGCGCTGCCTCACCTCCCCACATCCTTTCCGCATTTACGTGCGTTTATTTGAACAATTGTTCATTTATTTGCTTTCATTGTACAGACCTTCGGCCAATCGTGCGCGGGTGGTGGGTAAGATACTCATGAATGCTGATTAGAATCTCGTGGATGGCTGGTACTTCTGAGCGCCTCTTGGGCGACCTTTGGGGTTTAATGGAATCCTCTTGGGGCATGTTGAGGCCAATATCGGGCCTGTCGGGAGTCTTCTAGGAGCCTCTTGGGGATTTTTGGGAGCCTCCTGAGGCTTCTTGGGAGCCTCTTGGGGCTTCTTGAGGCCCCAGAAGATTATTAGAGGGCTCTGTAATCTCCAGGGGCCCCCAGTGGATCCCAAAAGCGCCCAAAAAGAGCCGAAAGGGTGCATTTACATTGTATCTCTAAGGATGCCCACACAGAGACCTGCTGGGTTCCCTTCCGGAGGCCCCCTGGAACCTGTTTCAGAGAGTTCCCGAGATTTTCCACATCCCCAAAGAGCTCACCAGGAATCCAAGAAGCCCCAATGAGGGACCACAGTAGATCCCAAAAGCACCCAAAAAGAGCCACACTCTTGCATAATACTTTGTGCCTCTTTGGGGAGGGGATCTCTTGAAAATCTCTCAGACCTTCCTGGGATCCTGCTAAAGGGAGCTCCCGAGACTTTCCGAACCGAATACCCGAGGAGCCGCCAAGGAAATCCAAGAAGACCCCACGAGCTTCACCAGGGGACCACAAAAGACACCGCAAAAAGAAACACACTCGCGCAGAATCATATCCAGGGTGCGTGTTGATGCGTAGCTCTCGCGCCATGCCAGCGGCAGCCGCGGTGCCACTTCGCGCTCCATTAGCTCATAATCAGCACCATGCATTGAGCTGCTCTCTCTCTCTCTCTCTCTCTCTCTCTCTCTCTGTCTCTCTCTCTCTCTCTCTCTCTCTCTCTCTCTCTCTCTCTCTCTCTCTCTCCCTCTCTCTCTCTCTGTGCATCGTCCGAGGGAGAAGGAGCGCTTCCGGGGTTGCCCCGAGTTACGCCCTGACCCTCTTATATCCTTTCATTTACATATGTTGCACTAGCACGTGATTTTGCGCGTGCCGCATTCATATTAATTTTCACCCAGGAAATTTATTTGCATACATGTGCGCAGAGCGGGCTCCCCGCCGTGAAGTCAGACATTTGTCGTAGATACGCGCCATCGACCCCGTCGTACCGGCCATCTTCGCATTCGAAATTTCATCAATATCATCTTCATCATCGCCGCTAGCGCGGTCGGCGCATCCATCTTCGCCGTCGTTATCCCTCGTAGCAGCAGAGGTTTCGGGATAAGGAGCAGTGGCCCCATCTGGTTGCGGCCCTCTGCCGAAAATGCCCTTTCTGCCGCGCGGCGTCTGCGCGCACCTCGCGGACGCTTCCGGGGTTGCCCCGAGTTGCGCCGTTGTGCTCTCGCAGCAGCAGGGGGCTCGGGGTAGAGAGGGGTGGCCCCCTATATATTAGGAAGAGGAGGAGGAGATGGAGGAGGATCGGGATGAAGAGGAGGAGGAGGGGGAGGAGGAGGAGAAGGAGGAGGAGGATGAGGAGGAGGAGGAGGAGGAGAAGGAGGAGGACGAAAACAGGGACAGCGACGAAAACGGCGAGAGCGACGAATACGACAAGAAAAAATACAACAATCGAAACTCGGATTTCTGTGAGTTTTGGATGTGTGTGCCTGCAGAGACCTGCAGAAATCTCAGGGGACCTCCGAGGAACTCCGCAGGCCTCAAGGGAATCTGAAAGGGGCGTTCTCCTCCTCCTCCTCCTCCTCCTGATCCTCGCCGATTTCCGATCCACGCCGCTTCCTTATCCTCTTCCCATTATGCGTGTTCATCTTACGCCGTTTTCCGATCCACTCCGCTTCGTTATCCTCTTCCCATTATCCGTCTTCGTCTGACCTTCAGGCTGTGCAGGCTCGAGCCCGGCGGCATGAGTGCCAGCGGTGCTGATTGGAGAGCGGTGCCGGGGCTGCCCCGAGACCGTCTACCTTCAATACCAGTTGATGTGTGATTACTCAGACCAGATCCTTGCCAACGATAAGCGGACGCCATGGCAAACGAAGACGCGATGGAACCCATGGCGAAGACGCTAGACAGCAAAGAGGAGGAGGCCGCAGAAGCGAGGGAGATCGCGTCGGCGACGATGGAAATTTTAGTGAGCTCGGAGGGAACGAAAAAGAAGAAGAAGGTGACGGGGACATCCGCCTCCGACATCGCGGCGGATCGAATATTCAACAAGAAGTGGATGGAAGAGGCTGTGACAGCGCACCAGGAGAACGTTGCTAAAAACCGAAACGATTATATATGGCGCGGAGATCGATCGTACGCCGCCCCCAAGAACCAGGTCAGATGGTGCTGGGAATACGAGGAGCAAACCAATTGGAAGATGATATCCAATTTCTCACGACGGAGTGGCCGCAGAAGTGATGCACGTCCCCCAGCGTTTGGAACGAGAACTGCTTCTGGGACAAGGGCAGCAAGGGGCAATACCGCGGCCACAATCTTTTCCCCGCCTACGCGGAGAGTCAGAACGCCGACACTGTGACATGAGCCGGCCAGTGCCCGCGCGCGCGCGCTCAGCCAATGAGCGTTCGCCCCGCGTCTCTTCCTGCAGATCTCCTTCTCGCGCTCCCGGGGTTGCCCCGAGTTGCGCTGCCACCCCCCCCGCCTCGAGCTTCCGGGTTTGCCCCGAGTTGCGCTGCCCCCACCCCCCCTTTTACATTTATTTGAACGCGTCAATATGTACGTGCACCCTTTCTGTTTTTGATAGATTATTTCCTCCCCTCGCTCTCTGCGCCCTAACCCCCTACCGCAATTCCTTCATCGCGCACCCGAGGACGCCCCGAGTTGCGCTGCCTCACCTCCCCGCACCCTTGCCGCATTTACTTACATTTATTTGCACATGTTTTCCATTTGTTTGCGTTCATTGTCCTAACCTTCGGCCAATGCCGCCGATCCGGGGCGCCCCGCCTGATGTGATCCTTCTTAGCCCTCGCCCCTCCTCTCTCCCCCCCCCACCCCTCACTCATCATTTATCCAGTGACTTTCGCCCCATCCCGCCACCGTGCGTGGGCGATGAGTCAGAACCTCATGAATGCTGGTTGGGATCTCGTGGATCACTGGTACTTCTGAGCGCCTCTCGGGCGCCTTTTGGAGTTTAATGGGGTCCTCTTGCGGCCTCTTGAGACCAGTAGCCGGCCTGTTGGGAGCCTCGAGTGGTTTTTTGGGGGCCTCTTGGGGCTTCTTGGGAGCCTCTTGATGCTTCTTGGGCCCCCAGGACATTACTAGAGGCCTCTCTAATCTCCAGGACCTCAATAGATCCCAAAAGACACCCAAAAAGAGACACACTGATGCATATACTTTGTACCTCTAAGGGTGCCCTCACGCAGCCCGGCTGGGTCCCTTCCGGAGCCCCCTGGAACCTATTTCAGGGAGTTCCCGAGCCCCCTGGAATCCCTAAAAACTTCACCACAATCCAAGAAGGCCCCCTGAGGGCCCACAGTAGATCCCAGAAACACCCAAAAAGAGGCAAACTCGTGCATATACTTTGTGCCTCTTTGGGGGGCTCTCGTGGAGCTCTCTCGGAGCCTTCCTGGGATCCTGTCGGAGCCCTCGGAGCCCTGCTACAGAAAGCTCCCGAGACTTTCCGAACCGAATACCCGAGCCGCCCCCAAGAAATCCAAGAAGGCCCCACGAGGGTCTCCAGAACTATTAGAGTGTAGAACTTGCCGTGCTATCGATAACCCACTATCTCCCAAAAACATTATGTTGGGGTAAGCTGCACATGAGGAGAAGGATAACGAGGAGGAGAGGGATCGGGCAGGGCACGCGGTACATACGGGAGGAGGTGGAAGGAGAGGGAGAGAGGGCACAGGAGGATCGAGCGGGGTGTGAGAGGAGCGGATGAGGGAGAGGGAGGCAGATGAATGGAGGAACCAGGGATGGGAGCAATAAGGATGGGAACAGTAAGTGAG
The DNA here is from genome assembly GCA_963575745.1 of Prorocentrum cordatum. Classification (NCBI taxonomy): domain Eukaryota; class Dinophyceae; order Prorocentrales; family Prorocentraceae; genus Prorocentrum; species Prorocentrum cordatum. Next base: position 125,062 of record CAUYUJ010018517.1, on the reverse strand, counting down.
GCAGCATAGAGGAGGGGGCGAACTAAGAGTCAGCGGGGTGAGAAAACGAAGAAGAGGAGCAGGAGGAGAGCACGAGATGACGACAGGAATAATCAAGGGGATAACCGAAGCAGAAAATAATGATGTAGATAATCCTTTCCAGAAGCCGTCCTCCTCCTCGTCATCCTCTCCTTCTCCCCATTCGCCCTCCTTCCTCCTCCTCCTTCCCCTCCTCCTCCTCCTCCCAGGAGTCGGCAAGTCCAGCTGATCTGCTCCGCCTCCCTTCAGGGCGCGCGGCGGGAGGATTGTGCGCCACCCTCACCCTCCGCAGCCGAACAAAAATACGTTATGAAATTAGCGACATGCGTTAGCGCCGGGACGCCCGGGACACCCAGGACACCCGGGACACCGCCCGGCCCAACTGGGACAGACACCTCCCGGCCACCAGCGGACGGGAAACGGACTTTCGCTGCTACTGACACCTGGGACAACCGGAACACCGCCCGGCCCAACTGGGACACCTCCCAGCCACCGGCGGACGGGAACGGACTTTCGCTCCTACTTCGGCCTAGCTACAGGAGGATCACGCGCAGCTTCGCCTCGCCCGCACGCACGACACGAACAGGAAACCGAAACCAATTTCCCGGTGGGGGGTCCCCGTTTCACTGCGATCTCACCCCCGAACCTCCGATACGACCGCCCTGCGGGCGATAAGGAGGTTGGGGGGGATTGAGACAAGATGGGTTGGATTGGACAAGGTGGACTGGACAAGGTGGATTGCATAAGATATGTTGGATTTGATAAGAAAGCCCGCCGCAGGCGCCGACAAAAATGAATTGATGGATTGGGTTGGGTGGATTGGATAGGATGGGATCAGATGTATTGGATAAGATAAGATAGGTTGGATTGGGAGAAATGGATTGGATAAGATAAGCTGGATTGGATTGGCCCGCCGCAGGCGCAGAAACAAATGAATTCATGGATTGGGTTGGGTGGATTGGATTGGGTGGAATACGATAAGATGGGACATTAAGGGTTGGATATTAAGATAAGATGGATTGGATTGGACAAGGTGGATTGGATAAGATAAGCTGGATTGGATAAGAAAGCCCGCCGCAGGCGCCGACAAAAATGAATTATGAAATTAGCGACATGCGTTAGCGCCGGGACGCCCGGGACACCCAGGACACCGCCTGGCCCAGCTGGGACACCTCCCGGCAACCGGCAGACGGGAAACATTTCGCTCCTAATGACACCCGGGACACCCGGGACACCGCCGGGCCCAACTGGGACATCTCCCAGCCACCGGCGGACGGGAACGGACTTTCGCTCCTATTTCGGCCTAGCTACAGGAGGATCACGCGCAGCTTCGCCTCGCCCGCACGCACGAGAACACACAACCGCAACAGATTTCCCGGTGGGGGGTCTCCGCTTCACTGCGATCTCACCCCCCAACCTCCGATACCCCCAAAAAGGGGTACGATCGAAGATTAAGAGGGCCCGGGTATCGAGGGTTTCGGAAATACACGTTGATAGACACTCGAGCAGATAAGAGCGAGCATTTTTTAAATGATTGAAACATCCTGGCAACTCAGGCGTCCGATATGCCATGAGCTGAGAAAGTCAGGGCGCTCTCTCTTGAGCCGTCCTCGCAACTCTGAACTCGGAGGTGCCCTGCCCCGTGGTGGTCCGGCCAGTTTCGCCTGAGACATCTTCGCAACTCTGGGGTTCGATATGCCCTGAGCTGAGGTGGTCAGGCCACTTTCGCCAGATACATCCTCGCAACTCTGACCTCGGAGATGCCCTGCCCCATGGTGGTCTGGCCACTTTCGCTTGAGCCGTCCTCGCGACTCAGGCTTCCGATATGCCCTGAGCTGAGATGGTCGGGCAGTTTTCGCCCGATATGTCCTCGCAATTCTGAGCTCGGAGATGCTCTGCCCCATGGCCCATGGTGGTCCGGCCACTTTCGCTTGAGACATCGTCGCAACTCTCGGATCCGATATGCCATGTGTTTAGGTGGCCAGGTCATTTTCGCCTGCGAAATCCTCGCGTGATACATCATCCGAACGCTGACCACATCCCTGTGTTGGATTGGTGCTGTCGCCTGCCACATTCCTTATTTGGATATGGTGTTTATTGCTCGAGCGCCAGCCTCTCCTCCTGGCTTGTCATCCCCATTTACCCCTCCCTGCCTCTCCGAGTCTTTGACTTCGCGGCATGTGCGGGTATGTACGTTTATATTTGCGGAGTTGTTCTAGATTGTGCATCCGACTGTGCATCGGACTGTGCGGCAGGTGCGCGCATGTGCGGCAATGCTATTGAGGCCTTTTCGGAGTTGCATGGGCATGTGCATGCGACTGTGCGGCATGTGCGTGCATGTGCGGCCCCTACCGGATCTCAATTTGAAAGTGAGCATTGTAGAAGTGAGCGCTATAGAAATGAGTTCGGTGTATTGTCCACCTGTTTTGGAATGGCCGGCGCAAGCCATGGCGGAAACTTTAGCGCAACTCGCGGCGCAAATCGTCGTCCTCCCTGCCTGTTGGCCCTCCCCTCCTCCCTCCCTTCCTTTGATCCCTTCGTTTTGATTATCTTCCTTTCTCATTTCTCCTGCGTTTTCTTGTTTGGTAGCCTGTCCAATTGCACGTGGCGGGGAGGTAATATAACCCCCCAGAGGGGTTCGATCGAAGACGAAGAGGGCGGGTATCCATGGTTTGGGATGTGCATTTTTTATGGCACGCGATCGGATATGAGCGAACCGTCATGAAATGAATGTTGTTGTATGCCGGGGGCTAATAAGACACTTCGAGCATTGGTAGCCTTTCTGTCTCAAGCATTTTTTTTTGCAAGCCTAATTCGTCAGCGCACAGTTTGACTTGTCTCGTCGACCCATCCGCGCGCCGCTCCGGCAACATCCCCCGCAGGCTTTGTTCTTCGATGGCGGTGCCAGCGTTCGATGAATCTTGGCTCCAAGACCCAATATTGGCGGGTGGCGTGGCACCACCATGCGTGCCACCGACGTTCGGCGTAATGTATTCTCGCAAGCCAATGTACGAGCCAATGTACTCTCGTAAGGTTGGCGTCGTGAGGGCCCGCACACCGCATCCCGAGGACCTGGGCGGCCTGCCGCGCGCTGGAGTGGCGTCCGTGGAGCCAACCGATTCGCGCACCCCTGCCGGCGCAGAGTGGGGCGGCCCGGAGCGCGCGATGGGGGCGCTCGCGGAGCCGGATGCCTCGTGCAGCCCTGACAGTGCTTGTGCAGATTCGCCCGGGGCAGGCTGGGACGCGTCCCAGGCCTTGAGAGGTGCGATCGGGGCAGTGGTGGTGATTGCGCGCCGGAAGCTGAGCGGCGAGGTCTCTGCTCAGAAGTTCTCAGAGATCACCACGGAGACCACGCCAGTGGCGCCGGCCTCGCCACCACGGCGCACGTTCAAATTCAGGGCTCGGTCGTATGTGCGCAGCAAGAAGACCAGCTGCGCAACAGAGCCAGTGGTGCATGGCTGATTTTTGCTTCACGCCCCAGAGGAGAACGCGTTGCCGCGGTGCAGAAGCCATTCGATCTTGGGATAATGAGGGGGTCGTTTTGCCAGCAGGTGCCCACAGTAAAGGGTAGGTCGAGCGAGACATTTTAGCGGAACCTGCCATTAGGCTGGACAGGCCCTGGCCGCACTCGGACGCTCGTCCTGTGCTGGTTCAGCCCTGGATGGTTGGGGTTGAGGGGAGGCAGCAGGGGACGTCCAAGAATGCACCTTCCCTGACGACAGTTTTTCAATGCTACTGTCTGATTTTGAAGCAGCAAGCCGTCGGGTCCGTGGGCTCGGTAGTTCGGCCGCGTGTGAGACACTCGTCCCTGCGGTCGACCAAATCTAGGGATCGACTGGCGTGCTTGGCCGAGGGCGGATGGCGAGCAGATGTGGAATTGCAGGGGCTGGTCTCAGTCTAGAGACTTCAGCGCGCCGCGGGCGTCGTTGGACCTTTTGCCTGGGCTTGCGAGACCGAGACTTTGCGACCACGAGTTTCACGCCTGGGTTGCCTGCCCAGAATGCTGGAAAGCGATTTCCCAGGTCTTCCAGGGATTTTCCACATTCCAGCAGTCGTCAGCCAGGCAAGGATGCCCGCCTACCTTTCAGTATGAGGGGGGGAGGGGGCTGGGAGGATTCGAGGATGAGGAGGGTGTGATATTCGGAGGGTGGCGTGCTGTCCGGCAGGATGGCTTGCTTAGATTTTTGTTCGTTATCCCTCTCCATCTCCATCTCCCCCTCGTTTTTTTTTTTTGTTGTTCTCTCTCTCTCTCTCTTTCTCTTTCTCTTCCTTCCTCCCCTTCTTCCCATCTTTCCCTGCTGTTAGCAGGGGACGCGTGAGAGGAGCGAGCGACTCAACGACATTTGCACTTGTGCGTTTTAGATTTTTCATCCTCTTCTGTGCCATAGTCAGGGGGCGGGCACGAGCGCAGTGAGCGCAGTGGCCAGTGCAAACAGAGGGGCATCATGTTCTACCTGTGCAGAGCCTGGCACGTGCAAGCATCGGTTTCTTTATTTCGCGCACCACGCTGGGTAGCAAAACCCGCACGAACGCGCTGAGTACGCTGCATCTCAACGTTGCTCGCAGGGCGCGGTTGCACCGCTTTGAAATCGCCGTGCAACAGAAAAACACCGTTCTTCCTCCTGTGTGTTGACAATGGCCAGGCGTCGCGTGCAGTTGCCGTCCCAACTGGTAGCGCGCTGGTTCGTTGCTTGCTGGCCTGGACGGCACAGCGCTGCACAGCGGAGCATCGGCCCACCCCTCTCGACTGGGGTTGGGGATCAGCCTTAGACCTGTTCTCGCGTGCCCGTGATACGAGCGGCATGCGCGCCCGCCAACCAGACCACTAGCAGACCAGGCGGCCAGGTCCGAGGGAATTCGCACAAGCATTATGTGTGGCGACTGTTCAAGGGGGCATGGGAGGCCGTCACGTGTGACACCTCGTGTATCCAGGCTTGGGAAAGCCGTGGTGGTTACGGCGGCGACGACGACGACGACGATAACGACGATGATTATGATGATGGTGGTGATGCTGCTGATGATGCTGCTGCTGATGATGCTGATGATGATGCTGATGCTGCTGATGCTGATGATGATGCTGATGATGCTGATGATGCTGATGATGGTGCTGATGATGATGATGATGCTGATGATGATGATGATGCTGATGATGATGATGATGCTGATGATGATGATGATGATGCTGCTGATGATGATGCTGATGATGATGATGATGATGATGGTTGTGGTGGTGGTGGTGGTGGTGGTGGTGGGTGGTGGTGGTGGGTGGTGGGGAGGAGGACGACGAGCAGGAGAATGAGGAGGAAGAGGAGGAGCAGGAGGATGAGGATGAGTAGGAGGAGGAGGAAGAGGAAGGCCGTCACTAGCCAGAGTCGGAACACAAACCTGATCCAGGTTCAGTGTGGTTGGGGTCGGAGCACCGTTACATTGGTCTTCCGGGTCCAACTCCTGGTAAAGCCTGTGGCGCTCGAGTGGTGTTGTGTCTGCCTGGGGCCAGGGCGAAGTCGGGCGCAGGGGCAAAGTCATGGTCCACGTCCTTCATATAGAGGGCCACAGGTCCTGCACAAGCGCCTGGCCGTCTGGCGCGATCAAGTCGGGCTCATAATTGAGATCCGAGAAACTCTGACAAGTGAGCTGCAATGGATGAGGCTAGGATGGGGCACATCGCTGCTGTGTAAGTCTTCTTGGCATTTGTTCAGAACCCCCCATCGAGCTCCTTCCCTTGCAAAACCCTGCGATATCCCTTGGGATGCTAGCATGCTCTTTTCCGAGGTGTGCCCAAGCCTGTTTCCGCAAGGCACGGCATGCGGAAGCCCAGAAGTCGTGTCGGGGCACATCCGATATCTGGCTGCGGGATCCAGGTGGCCATGCAGACGCTGGTCACAAACGGGCCGTCGCACGGCTGTGGCCAGGCACGGTGGCCCCGGGGGGGCTCCCACTGAAAGCTGCCGGGGGGGGCCCCCGAGGCAGGCCGGCCACAATTTGGGGGAGCCGTGGCCCCTCCCCCCCCCTGGGGGGGCCCCTCGATTTCGACGCCCCTCTCGAGAGGTCGTCGATGCGAATGGGTTCCCCCCAGGGGGGTAAGGACCACAGCTCCCCCGGACGTGGCTGGTCGGCGAGGGCACCGACGTGCCGGCAGGGGGGGGGTGCTCCATCCGCCCTCCGCCGCTGCCCCCGCGAGCCGCGCGGCATTGCGGGAGAGCGCCCATCGGGGCCCTCGCCGTGCCCCGCGCTCGCCTCGGCGAGAGCCCCGCCGCCGTCCGAGGCGAGGCGTGTGCCCCTCCGCGCGCGGGCGTGCTGTCCCCCCCTCCTCCTCCTCCTCCTCCCCCTCCCCCTCCTCCTCCTCCTCCTCCTCCTCCTCCCCCTCCTCCTCCCCTCCTCCCCCCCTCCTCCTCCCCCTCCCCCTCCTCCTCCCCCTCCGCCGCCGTCCGAGGCGGGGTGTGCCCCTCCGCGCGCGGGCGTGCTGTCCCCTCGCGCGGTTAATGGACGCGCGAGCACGGGGGCGTCGGAGCAGACGTGCGGGGGCGCGCAGGAGCCGGCTGCCCACTTCCAGCTGCAGCTCCTGTCGTTCGGAGACCCTCCTCCTCCTTTTCCTCCTCCTCCTCCTTTTCCCCCTCCGTAGCCATTTTGGCTCAAGTCCGTCCCCTCCGTGGGATCTCGGACTTGGGCCGAAATGAGTTCTGCTGCTGTTTCGCCCAAGGCCCCCTGGCCGGGCGCCGCGCCGCCTGCCGTGGCCCGCGCTTCCATATGTTTCCTCGATGCTTCGCGAGGTGGTGCCTGAACGTCGTGGCCCTGGCCTTCATGCCGCATACTCGGTCGCTGGCCGCTGCTCACGCCCGCCTCTGTCGTCACCTTCAGCGGCATGGGCAGTGCACCCACAAGCGACTTCCTCTACAACTGCATCTTCTATTGCCCGATGCACCTGTCCAAGATCACAGGGATGCATCTCGTGATCGTCGCCATGCCCCCGCTGCACACGCGCCTCATCCTCTTCCCGTTCCTGTATACTTTCTGGGGATGTGCTCGGGCGGTGTTGAGGGAGAGCTTCAGAAAGTGGCACGCTTCATATCTCAACTTCATGAGGAAGCCGCTGGTGGAGCTGTGGGACCACTGCCACCGCTTGCCGGAGCGATGGTGTGGCCAGGGAGCGATGGTGTGGCCCTCGCCCTTGGCCGGGCCAGGCCTTTGCATGATCCTGCCTAGTCTTTGGGGTGGTCCTCTTTACTTTTGGCGTGATCCGCTGCACTTCTAGGGTGTTCGTCTTCACAGGTGGTCCTGTTTTCTTTTGGAGTGGTCCTGTTTACTTCTTGGGATGATCCTGTTTACTTTTTTGGGTGGTCCTGTTCTTGATTTGAATGGTCCTGTTTGATTTTTGGGTGATCATATTTTTTATTTTGCATGGTCCTGTTTACTTCCTGGGGGTGGTTACGTGTAGTGTTGTGGTGGTCCTGTTGAATTGTTGGGTGATTCCCCAAAAGGCCTGAAGACGAAGACGCTATTTGAACACTCTATTGGCCAGCGGCGGTCGAGCAGGTGAAGACGCTAATCGCTTTGAAGACGCAATTGCGCAACCAAAGGGTGAAGACGCAAATGCGCTTGAAGACGCTATTCCCGGCGAGGAGCCCCGGCACCCGGGCCGGCGTGTGCGCGCCTCCGTGATGACGTGTGACGGGCGCGAGCTCTCATTCCATGTGAATATGAGGGAATCTGAAAGAAGCGTTCTCCTCATCCTCCTCCTCCTCCTCCTCGTCCTCCTGGTCCACGCCGATTTCCGATGCAAATCTCCTCCTTCTCTGCCGCTTCGTTATCCTCTTCCCATTATCCGTCTTCCTCCTCTCTTCAGGCTATGCAGGCTCGAGCCCGGCGACATGAGTGACAACGGGGAGCGGTGCCGGGGCTGCCCCGAGACCATCTGCCCCCAATACCAGTTGGTGTTTAAATACTCAGACCAGTTCCTTGCCAACGATAATGGCCGCATGAACACATACTACTGTTGCTGACAAGACGGGCTACAACATGGAGAAGGGGCAGCACGTGCGGTGCAAGACTCTGATCCGAACTGAAAGGTGGGCGCAATTGTTCACAATCGAGCAGGAACACGAGCAGGAAGGAATTCGCCAAGGGTGTTGCTATCATTTTGGGACGAAATACACGCACGGGAAGGAAAGCATCTTCGTCGAATGGATCGACTTCTCGGCCGTCCCCAAACAAGCCTGGCACTTCGAGACCGTCCACCCGGAGTGCAGCATCAAAAACCTCAAGACGCTGTGCAGGGAGACATCAAAAACCTCAAGACGCTGTGCAGGGAGACTATCCTGTCCAAAAGGTGGACGTTAGGAGACTGCGCCGCATCGACGTCCTCAAGTACCTGCCAGCGCCGAGCGGTCGGCCGCCCCGCAAGGGCTGGGAGGGCCGCCGCCTCGCTCCTCCCCCACCCCCCTCCTCGATCCTCACACGTGCGCGGCAAGGCCGCCCCGCGAGGGCGGGGAGGGCCGCCGCCTCGTGCTCGGCAAGGACGCTCCGCGAGGGCGGGGAGGGCCAACACCTCCGAGCTACGAGCTCCTCCTCATCGATCCTCACCTCCAAGTCCCCCCTCGTCGATCCCCCCCTCCGAGCCCCTCCTCCTCCTCATCGACCCTCGCCTCCAAGCCCCTCCACGACCTCCACACGCAGCAGAGCCGCCGCCCGTCTCACCGCGACAACATCCGAGGGAGAGAGGGGCGAAGAGGAACAGGAATAAGAGCAGGAGGAGGAGGAGGAAGAGGAGGGGGAGGGGGGCCGTGAGGAAGGTGACCGTGAGCCTTCGGCCAACGCGACTCGCCGACACATGCCACTGCTGCTGTAGTCCATCTGCACTCGTGTGCTCATCGAGCGGCCCGAGAGCTCATCGAGCGGCCCGAGAGCTCAATCGCGACAAGGATTGACCCGCTGTGCCGCCAGAAGCTCGGTAGAAACAGCCCATGGAAACATAGCTTTTGAGGGAGAGGAGAGGGAGGAGGAGAAGGAGTAGGAGGAGGAGGAGGAGGAGGGGAAGAGGTGGGAGAAGGAGGAGGAGGAGGAGGTGGGAGGAGGAGGAGGAGGAGGAGGAGAGGAGGAGGAGGAGGAGGATGATGGGGAGGGAAGGAGGAGGAGGAGCAGGAGGGAGGAGGAGGAGGGGGAGGAGGAGGAGGAGGAGGAGGAGGAGGTTGAGGAGGAGGAGGAGAAAGAGAGGAGGAGGAGAGGGAGGAGGAGGGAGAAGGAGGGAGAGGTCAAGCTCTTGTCGCAGCTCGTGCTCCCACTCAAACTGATATGTGTCCTCTTACTGCGGGCGCTCCCACTCCGAGGAAGGCGGGGCGGGGAACACGGAGTCCGACGGAGTGCCCGCAACCAAGAGCCCGATTGCTCTCTCGGATCGAGTCGGGCTCAGATCGACGATCGACGATTGTCGTTGACGATCGACACCAGACGAGGAGGGCGACGACTACGCCATGTTGAACCATGCCGCGCTATGTCGAATCATCTTATGTTGTACTTACCCTGCTAAGCGCCTCAGGCACCACGGAGACGACCACCAGCAATCGCGCGCCGATCGGACAACGCCGCCGCGCCGACGGGGCGAAGACGACTGGGGCGACGACGACGACAGGGAAGAGAGGAAGACGACGACGGCGAGGAACACAACAAATAAAGAGCACAACAATCGAAGCTCGGATTTCCGAGCGCTTGAGATATATACGCCTGCAGAGACCTGCAGAAATCTGAGAGGAAGCCCGAGGAACTCCGCAGGCCTCAAGGGAATCTGAAAGGAGCATTCTTGTCCTCCTCCTCCTCCTCCTGCTCATCCTCCTGATCCTCGCCGATTTCCGATCCACATCTCCTCCTTCTCTGCCGCTTCGTTATCCTCTTCCCATTATCCGTCTTCCTCTTCTCTTCAGGCTGCGCAGGCTCGAGCCCAGCGGCATGAGTGACAACAGTGCTGATTGGAGAGCGTTGCCGAGGCTGCCCCGAGACCATCTGCCCCCAATACCAGTTGATGTTTGATTATTCAGACCAGTCCCTTGCCATCATAAACCGCATGAACACATACTACGGTTGCGAGGACAAGACGGGCTACGACATGGAGAAGGGGCAGCACGTGCGGTGCAAGACTGTGATCCGAACTGAAAGGTGGACGCACTTGCTCACGATCGAGCAGAACACGAGCAGGAAGGAGTCCGCCAAGATTGTTGCTCCCGCTTTAAGACGAAATACACGCCCGGGAAGGAAATCATCTTCGTCAAATGGATCGACTTCTCGGCCGTCCCCAAACAAGCCTGACACTTCGAGACAGTCCACCCGAATTACTGCATCAAAACCTCAAGACGCTGTGCAGGGATACTCTCCTAACCAAAAGGTGGACGTGAGCAAGCTGCGCCCCATCGACGTCCTGAAGTACCTACCAGCGCCGAGCGGTCGGCCGCCCCGCAAAAGCTGGGAGGGCCGCCGCCTCGCCCATCCCCCCCCCCCCCCTCCTCGATCCTCACACGTGCGCGGCAAGGCCGCCCCGCAAGGGCGGGGGGGGGCCGCCGCTTCGTGCGCGGCAAGGCCGCCCCGCGAGGGCGGGGAGGGCCGCCGCCTCGTGCGCGGCAAGGACCTCCAAGTCCCTCCTCATCGATCCTCACCTCCGAGCCCCTCCTCCTCCTCATCGATCCTCACCTCTAAGCCCCTCCACGACCTCCCTACGCGGCAGAGCCGCCACCCGTTTCACCATGACAACATCCGAGGGAGAGAGGGACGAAGAGGCAGAGGAATAAGAGTAGGAGGAGGAGGAGGAGGAAGAGGGGGAGAAGGGGGGGGAGGAGGAGGGGGAGGAAGCCGTCTCGGAGCGAGCGTCTGCACGCCCAATGAGCCCCTGGGGCCACGCTCCCAGGAGGCGAACACACGGCGCTGTTGCTGCGCGACGCGCCCTTCTCGAGGCGAGACGAGGTTTTCGGGCCCGACACCACATATGTTTTTATATATAATCTGCCCGACCTCCTCCTTCTTTATTCCAACTCCCCCTCCTTCCTCATCCCCACCGATCGCCGATAGAAATTCCAACGCGCCAGCGCGAGCGAAATCCTAGTGAGGCTGAGGTGCCGATTAGTTTCATGAGGCACGAAAAAAACAGGCCCGCGGGCGCATCACCTTCTTTCTGGGCCCTCGATCGCCGTTTCCTCTTTCCGGCGATCGTCCTCCTCATTCCTCTTCGACCCTTGCTCCTCGCGACTTGCCTCCTATAGATCACGTCCTCCTCGGCCCCCAATCGCATCGTTGTCGAAGCTCGATCATCCTCGATCGTCGATTCCCGGTCCATCCCCATCCCCTCGGCCCCCGATCCACACATCAATCCTTCATTGCAAGCCCTCGATCCCCGATCCCACTCTCCTCCGACAGCAAAGATCACGCTTCAGCCCCCCCCCCCTCCTCGCGCCCGATCTCGGAACCGCGCCCCGCCGTATTTCTGGAGAATGCCGCGGAGATCGCGAGCAAATCAAGCGACATGCGCTCATGATCGCACATCTGTACGCAGATCCAAAACACAAATACATCTATATATATATATATATATGTATATATAACACCATCCTTCTTCGCAGATCCTGCGCGCAACGGCGCAGATCGTATGCGATCTGCGCCGTTCATGCAAGAACTTATATATTATGCGATGCCCCACAAAATGTTCTCGAAGCACCCTCCGCACCCGCTGGGCGTCAGAGACGCCCGGGGTCGAGGGGCGGGAAGAATCGGCGATGCAGGAGGCGGAGGAAACACCACATCATGGAATTCGAAATTAAATCTCTTGCACATCCCCCCCCCGATTCGAAACCCCATCCGAGCTCCCTCCCTCCCCGGCGCCGCTGCTCGCTCAGGAGCGCGGCACGTCCGCCCGTCGCGAAAACGACAACGTGGATATATGCACATGCAATCGTCAGAAAATATGCCTCGTACCAACCCCCCCTCTTCCTGCGCGTGTTCAACGCCTTTCGACCCAGTCGTGCATGTCATCTTCACATCGAAAAGTCATCAATGTCATCTTCATCATCGCCGCTAACGCGGTCGGCGCACCCATCTACGCCGTCGTTATCCCTCGTAGCAGAAGATATTTCGGGGCAAGGAGGATTGGCCCCATCTGCTTTCACCCCTCTGCCGAAGATACCCTTTCTGCCGCGCGGCTTCTGCGCGCGCCTCCGCGCCGAAGAGTCGACAATGAACGCGCGACCTGTAGAGAAGCAAGAGATATATTTGTCTGCTGTGGAAAATGTCAGATCCAGAGGAATTTTGACGTCCTGTAAATGGGCACGGGGCCGTCAGAGATTGTGTTATGGTCTCGGAAATGTTCCAATTCACATCTCCTCCTTCTCTGCCGCTTCGTTATGCTCTTCCCATTATCCGTCTTCCTCTTCTCTTCGAACTGCGCAGGCTCGAGCGCGCTCATAAGTGCCAGCGGTGCTGATTGGGGGGCGGTGCCGGAGCTGCCCCGAGATCGCCTGCACCCCCAAACCCGTTCTCCTTCGCTCTTGTTTCCAGCGCGACTATATGCCGCGCGCGTGGCCCGCGAAGTGTCGCAATGGCCGCTGCCGCCCTGGGCCACCCTGACGCCATGGACGTTCAGGTCGTGAAGAAATGAGCGCTGACCGACGATGACGCACACGGCACGAACATCGCGCTGTTGGGGCTGATCGTGTGCGCCCATTTCACGCCCATTTCAAGTCCCTGCGGACATGGGGCGTGATCGATCGCGCTTTCCAGCGCACTGTGAATTGGGCCCGTCTGAAGGAAAAGCTCATCCTCTGCGGAACCCTGTGGGGCAACAAAACCAACCATGCAATTTATTCGGGTGCTAACATGAGCAGCAGTGACCTTCCGCCTCGCGGCCGGACCTTCCACGACCGGTTCCCTCACTGGTCCGATCTCTTCAAGACGGGCGGAAGCTTAGACAACTATTGGAGAACGTGCGCTCGACCGTCCCGGACCTTCTGGGAACATGCCACTTCAAGATATTGATGTACTTCCTCCTGGCTGCAGATTCTCAGAACACGCTGCGCCGCCGACCCCGCGGGGATCTCCCGCGAAGTCCCTCGATAGCTTCCCGACAACATTGGTGAAACATGTTGCGGGCCATTTGGAGGCCTCATGGGACTTCTTCTGAGCCTCTAGGGGCCAATGGGGGCGTCTTTGGGGACCTCATGGACGCTTCTTGGGATGTCCTGAAGACTTTCTCGGGCCGCGCGCTCGCAATTTCCGTTCGGGTGCCCCTTCTGCGCCCCTTCGTGGGGCTGTCTTGGAGCCGCATCGGGGGCCGCTTGAGCCGTCTCGGGCGCCTCGTGAGCCATTTTTGGGGATATGGGGGTCGTTTCTTTAACCTTATTGGGAGCTTATTGGGGACCTCTCAGCACGGTTGGGGCATGGGCCCGCCCCGCCACATCGACCGCGCGGGCATCCGGGGAGCGGAGCGTTTGGGGTAGGGCAAGAGTCTCACGCGATGATGATCCCGGAGGAATCGGCGGAATTCATCCCCCCCCCGCACGTCAGCTCGTACCCAGTGTGCCCGAATGGGGACACGGCGAGAGACTTGATATACTTGGCGAACATCGACGAGGATACCAACACGGGGGAGAAACAGTTAGAGAAAATGCTGATGGAATTCTCCCACCGAGTGGCAGTCCAGTCGTTAACTTGGAGCAGCCCCGAGGGGTGACACACTGAGCACAGTGGGCGCAGCCTTGTGCTGGATCAAACGACAGAACACTGCGGCATCTTCGTCATCTTTTGCCAACCGCTTCGAGGAAACCAGCCGGCCCCTGTGGGAGCGCGAGCTTCGCGCATTAACGGAAACAAAACATTCAATCTTCAGATTACATCCCGAGTGCTACATGCTATCTTTGGGCTGCTGGAACCCCTGCGTCCGCCCGGATGGACGTGCAGGAGAGGAGGCGCTGCAAGGGTTACCCCGAGTCCCGCCCCCGCGTTTTGTTTTTTTTCATTGCGCCGCGCGGCGATTCACCCGGTGCAGGGGGGGGCCCCCGGGGTTGCCCCGAGACGAGCCGCCGCGCTTTCCTCTTGCATTGCGCCGCGCAGCAATTAACCCGGCGCGGGCGGGAGCTCCCGGGATTGCCCGGGTTCGCGCCCCCGCGCTTTCAATTTGCACTACCCCGCGCGGCGATGCACCCGGTGCGGGGGAGAACTTCCGGCAATGACCATGCACGCCGCATTTACTTCAGATGCTTGCATTTATTTTTCCAGCCGCAACTGGTTGCAATTATTTGTCCCTGTGACATTCATTTGCATTAAATTACATTCGTCTGTCTACGTGATTTTTAGTAGCGTTCATTTTTTCGGGTCGCAGGATCTGCCTCTGGGACTTCGTCGCTGCGATAGCCCGCCTGCCCCCGAGATTGCGGGCCTGCCCCCCAGATTGGGCGCGCAGCCGCCGCGCGATGAGGGATATATCTCCGGCAGATGAAGCGCCACTCGGAGGGGCCACCCATCTACCCCAAGCCCCCCGCCACAGGAAGGATAGCGACGGCGAAGACGGATGCGCCGGCGACGCAGCCGATACGTCTCAGGGATCCCCGAGAGTCTCTGGTGGAGAATCAAGGCCGCGCAGTGGACGAGGAGAGTCCAATTTTCTGGATCTCGGAATTTCCCAACAACCCCCGACCCCCTGGGGCCCATCCGCCGCGGACATGGTCCGTCGGGGGGCTCCCCGAGAGCTCCGTCCGCGGCGGATGATCTCCCGTGGGGAATCTGGGCCAGGATCTACCTCTCTGACTTCGTCGCTGCGATGCCGCGCCTGCACCCGACATTGCGCGCGTCTCGCCATCGCGGCTGTCCTCTCACTCCTCCTCCTACTCCTCCTCCTCCCGGCACAGACGCTATTCCCGGCGCAGACGCTATTCCCGGCGAAGGCGCTATTCCCGGCGAAGACGCTATTCCCGGCGCAGACGCTATTCCCGGCGCAGACGCTATTCCGGGCGAAGACGCTATTTCTGCCGCAGACAGGCCCATTGGAGGCTCCCCGAAGGCCGCGAAGGCTCCGTCCGCGGCGATGGATCGTTTGCCGTTATGTCGGGCCCATGGACGCTTCTCGCCGGAGATGCCGTTCGGCATGGTGTTTTGCCCGCAGCGCCTTCCCCGGAGATCCCGCGCGGCAAATTCACGCACCGAAAACCTGATCTCCGGAGCTTCCGTTTTGCATGATGTCGGGCCCAGGAGCGCTTCCTGCCGGTGATCCCGTTTGACATGATGTCGGGCCCATGGGCGCCTCTCCCGGAGATATCGTTGGGCATATTGTCACAAATCACGACCCGAAAATTTGATCTCACGCCCCGAAAATTTGATCCCCGGAGATCCCGTTTGGCATGCTGTCGGGCCACCTAGACCCGGGAGATCCCGTTTGGCATGATGTCGGGCCCATGGGCTCTTCTTGCCGATGGTCCAGATCACAGGTCACGCCCCGAAAATTTGATTCCAGGAGGTCCGGTTTGACATGGAATCTGGCCTATATACTATAGACCCGCGAGGTTCCATTTGGCATGGCGTCGGGCCTTCGAAAACCCGCCCCGGGAGATTCCGTTTCGTATGATGTCGGGCCTTCGAAAACCCGCCCCGAGAGATTCCGTTTGGCATGATGTCGCGGGTCACGCCCCGAAAATTTGGTCCCGGGAGATCCCGTTTGGCATGGCGTCGGGCTTTCGAAAACCCGCCCCGGGAGTTCCCGTTTGACATGGTGTCGGGGCTTCGAAAACCCGCCCCGGGAGGTTCCGTTTGACATGGCGTCACGGGTCACGCCCCGAAAATTTGGTTCCCGGGAGATCCCGTTTGACATGGTGTCGGGGCCCCCACACCCGCCGCGAGAGGTTCCGTTTGGCATGGCGTCGGGCCTTCGAAAACCCGCCCCGGGAGGTTCCGTTTGGCATGTTGTCACGGATCACGCCCCGAAAATTTGGTCCCGGGAGATTCCGTTTGGCATGGTGTCGGGCCTTCGAAAACCCGCCCCGGGAGGTTCCGTTTGGCATGGTGTCGGGCCCCGTCCGCGGCAGATGGTCTCCCGTGGGGAATCGGGGCCAGATTCTCCACGGGAGACCCCCCGCCGCGGACAGGGTCCATCAGGTATATTTTAATGATTTTCAGTGTTTTTTTTTCTGTTGTTTTCATCATATTTTATTTATTTTCAGTGTTTTTTTTTTTTATGATTTGGGGCATATTTTAATGATTTCCATAATTTTTAAGTGATGTTGGGCCTATTGTCAATGATTTTCAATGTTTTTTTTTTTTTTTTTTTTTTTTTTGATTTTGAGCATATTTTAATCATTTCCATTGTTCTTTTGTAGTTTTGGGTAGTAATGGTCCCGGGGGTCCGTTTGACATGATGTCGGGGCTTCGAAAACCTGCCCCGGGAGGTTCCGTTTGGCATGATGTCACGGGTCACGCCCCGAAAATTTGG
The DNA here is from genome assembly GCA_963575745.1 of Prorocentrum cordatum. NCBI lineage: Eukaryota > Dinophyceae > Prorocentrales > Prorocentraceae > Prorocentrum > Prorocentrum cordatum. Next base: position 108,597 of record CAUYUJ010018517.1, on the reverse strand, counting down.
TTTCAGGAGATCCCGTTTGGCATGGTGTCGGGCCTCCTAGACCCGCCCCGGGAGATTCCGTTTGACATGGTGTCGGGCCTTCGAAAACCCGCCCCGGGAGGTTCCGTTTGGCATGGTGTCGAGGCTTCGAAAACCCGCCCCGAGAGGTTCCGTTTGGCATGGTGTCACGCGTCACGCCCCGAAATTTGGTTCCGGGAAATCCCGTTTGACATGGTGTCGGGCCTTCGAAAACCCGCCCCGGGAGTTCCCGTTTGGCATGATGTCGGGGCTTCGAAAACCCGCCCCGGGAGATTCCATTTGGCATGGTGTCACGGGGCACGCCCCGAAAATTTGGTTCCGGGAGATCCCGTTTGACATGGTGTCGGGCCCCCTGGAACCCGACCCGGGAGTTCCCGTTTGGCATGATGTCGGGCCTTCGAACACCCGCCCCGAGATGTTCCGTTTGACATGGTGTCACGGGTCGCGCCCCGAAAATTTAGAGTTCCCGTTTGGCATGATGTCGGGCCTTCGAACACCCGCCCCGAGATGTTCCGTTTGACATGGTGTCACGGGGCACGCCCCGAAAATTTGGTTCCGGGAGATCCCGTTTGGCATGGTGTCAGGGCCCCCTAAGCCCGACCCGGGAGGTTCCGTTTGGCATGATGTCGGGCCTTCGAACACCCGCCCCAGGATGTTCCGTTTGACATGGTGTCACGGGTCGCGCCCCGAAAATTTAGACCCGGGAGCTCCCGTTTGGCATGGTGTCGGGCCTTCGAAAACCCGCCCCGGGAGATCCCGTTTGGCATGGGGTCGGGCCCCGTCCGCGGCAGATGGTCTCCCGTGGGGAATCGGGGCCAGATTCTCCGCGAAAAAAAAAATGTGGATAGTTTAATGATTTCCATCGTTTTCGAGTGATTTTGGTTATATTTTTGTGATTGCCAATGTTTTTTTTTTTTTTTTTTTTTTTTTTTTTTTTTTTTTGGAGCGACGGGGCGATTTTGTAGATATTTTAATTCATTTCAAGGTTCTTTCAAATAGTTTTATTATTTAATAGTTTTTTGGTGGTAATTGTCCCGGGGGTCCGTTTGGCATGATGTCGGGGCTTCGAAAACCCGGCCCGGGAGGTTCCGTTTGGCATGACGTCACGGGTCACGCCCCGAAAATTTGGTTCCAGGAGATCCCATTTGGCATGGCGTCGGGCCTCCTAGACCCGCCCCGGGAGATTCCGTTTGGCATGGTGTCGGGCCTTCCAAAACCCGCCCCGGGAGGTTCCGTTTGGCATGGTGTCACGTGTCGCGCCCCGAAAATTTGGTTCCGGGTAATCCCGTTTGACATGGTGTCGGGCCTTCGAAAACCTGCCCCGGGAGTTCCCGTTTGGCATGGTGTCGGGGCTTCGAAAACCCGCCCCGGGAGATTCCATTTGGCATGGTGTCACGGGGCACGCCCCGAAAATTTGGTTCCGGGAGATCCCGTTTGGCATGGCGTCGGGCCCCCTAAACCCGCCCCGGGAGGTTCCGTTTGGCATGATGTCGGGCCTTCGAACACCCGCCCCAGGATGTTCCGTTTGACATGGTGTCACGGGTCGCGCCCTGAAAATTTAGACCCGGGGGCTCCCGTTTGGCATGGTGTCGGGCCTTCGAAAACTCGCCCCGGGAGGTCCCGTTTGACATGGTGTCACGGGGCACGCCCCGAAAATTTGGTTCCGGGAGATCCCGTTTGGCATGGGTCGGGCCCCGTCCGCGGCGGATGGTCTCCCGTGGGGAATCGGAGCCAGATTCTCCACGGGAGACCCCCCGCCGCGGACAGGGTCGATCGTGCATATTTTAATGATTTTCAGTTTTTTTTCTCGTTTTGTGAATATAGTTTCGGCCCGCCGCGGACAGGGTCCGTCGGGGGGCTCCCCGAGAGCTCCGTCCGCGGCGGATGGTCTCCCGTGGGGAATCTGGGCCAGATTCTCCATGGGAGAGCCTCCGCCGCGGACAGGGCCCGTTGGGGGTCTCCCCGAGGGCACCGTCCACGGCGGATGGTCTCCCGTGGGGAATCGGGGCCAGATTCTCGACGGGAGACCACCCGCCGCGGACAGGGTCCGTCGGGTATATTTTAATTATTTTCAGTGTTTGTTTCGTTGTTTTGGGCATCTTTTAGTGATTTTTTTTTTTTTTTTTTTTTTTTTTTTTTTTTGATTTCAATTTAATTTCAATGACGTTGGGCATATTTTAAATGATCTTCAGTTTTTTTTTTTTTTTTTTTTTTGGGGGGGGGGATTTTGATCAATTTATTTTAATTAATTCTAGTGTTTTTTTTGTAGTTTCGGCCAGCTGCGGACAGGGTCCGTGTTCGGGGGGCCCCCCGAGCAGATCCGGTTCCGCGACGGATGGTATCCGTGGGGAATCTGGGGGGGGGGGGGGCAAGATTTCCACGGGAGACCCCCGCCGCGGACGGGTCCGTCGGCCCGCACTATTTTTGAATGATTTCAGTGTTTTTTTTGTTGTTTTGGGTTCAGTTTTTTTTTTTTTTTTGGATATTTAATGATGCCATAGTTGCCGAGATTTGGCATATTCAGTGATTTCAAATTTTTTTTTTTTTTGCCATATTTTAATGATTTCTAGTGTTTTTTGTAATGTCGGCCCGCCGCGGACAGGGTCCGTCGGGGGGCTCCCCGAGAGCTCCGTCCGCGGCGGATGGTCTCCCGTGGGGAATCTGGGCCAGATTCTCCATGGGAGAGCCTCCGCCGCGGACAGGGCCCGTTGGGGAGCTCCCCGAGGGCTCCGTCCACGGCAGATGCTCTCCCGTGGGGAATCGGGGCCAGATTCCCCACGGGAGACCCCCCGCCGCGGACAGGGTCAGTCGGGCATATTTTAATGATTTTCATTGTTGTTTTCGTTGTTTTGAACATATTTTAATGATTTTCAGTGTTTTTTTTTTTTGTTGAGTTTTTTTTTTTTTTTTTTTTTTTTTTTTTTTTTTTTTTGTTTTTTCTTTTTTGATTTTGTGTATATTTTTATGATTTTCAGTGTTTTTTTTCTGATTTTGGCCATATTTTAATGATTTCTAGTGTTTGTTGTAGTTTCGGCCCGCCGCGGACAGGGTCCGTCGGGGGGCTCCCCGAGAGCTCCGTCCGCGGCGGATGGTCTCCCGTGGGGAATCTGGGCCAGATTCTCCATGGGAGAGCCACCGCCGCGGACAGGGCCCGTTGGGGGGCTCCCCGAGGGCCCCGTCCGCGGCGGATGCCCTCCCGTGGGGAATCGAGGCCAGATTCTCCACGGGATACCCCCCGCCGCGGACAGGGTCAGTCGGGTATATTTTAATGATTTTTCAGTGATTTTTTTGTTGTTTTGGGCATATTCCAATGATTTTCATTTTTTTTTTTCAGATGTGGTGCATATTTTGATGATTTCCATGTTTTTAAGCGATTTTGATCATATTTTGGTGATTTTCAGTGTTTTTTATATATATATTTTTTGATTTTGGTTATATTTTAATGATTTCGAGTGTTTTTTTTGTAGCTTCGACCAGCCGCGGACAGGGTCCGTCGGGGGGCTCCCCGAGAGCTCCGTCCGCGACGGATGGTCTCCCGTGGGGAATCTGAGCCAGATTCTCCATGGGAGAGCCTCCGCCGCGGACAGGGCCGATTGGGGATCTCCCCGAGGGCCCCGTCCGCGGCGGATGGTCTCCCGTGGGGAATCGGGACCAGATTCTCCACGGGAAACCCCCCGCCGCGGACAGGGTCAGTCGGGTATATTTTAATGATTTTCAATTAATCTTGTTGTTTTAGCTATAATTTGGTGATTTTCTATGTTTTTTTTGTGATTTGGGGGATTGTTCAATGATTTCCATAGGTTTTTAGTGATTTTGGGTATATTTTAGTGATTGTCACTTCTTTTTTTTGCCATATTTTAATGATTTCTAGTGTTTTTTGTAATGTCGGCCCGCCGCGGACAGGGTCCGTCGGGGGGCTCCCCGAGAGCTCCGTCCGCGGCGGATGGTCTCCCGTGGGGAATCTGGGCCAGATTCTCCATGGGAGAGCCTCCGCCGCGGACAGGGCCCGTTGGGGAGCTCCCCGAGGGCTCCGTCCACGGCAGATGCTCTCCCGTGGGGAATCGGGGCCAGATTCCCCACGGGAGACCCCCCGCCGCGGACAGGGTCAGTCGGGCATATTTTAATGATTTTCATTGTTGTTTTCGTTGTTTTGAACATATTTTAATGATTTTCAGTGTTTTTTTGATGATTTGGAGGATATTTTCTAATGATTTCCATACTTTTTCAATGATTTTGGGTATATTTTAGTGATTTTCACTGTTGTTTTGTGATTTTGAACGTATTTTAATGATTTCTATTGTTCCTTTCTGTAATTTTGGGTAGTAATGGTCCCAGGAGGTCCCGTTTGACATGGTGTCGGGGCTTCGAAAACCCGCCCCGGGAGATTCCGTTTGACATGGTGTCACGGGTCACGCCCCGAAAATTTGGTTCCGGGAGATCCCGTTTGACATGGTGTCGGGCCCGTGGGCGCCTCTCCCCGAGGTTTGACATGGTGTCACGGGTCACGGCCCGAAAATTTGGTCCCAGGAGATCCTGTTTGACATGGTGTCGGGCCTTCGAAAACCCGCCCCTGGAGTCCCGTTTGGCATGGTGTCGGGCCCCGTCCGCGGCGGATGATCTCCCGTGGGGAATCGGAGCCAGATTCTCCACGGGAGACCCCCCGCCGCGGACAGGGCCCGTTGGGAGGCTCCCCGGCGACCCTCTCCGTTGGGAATATTTTAGTGATTTTCAGTGTTTTTTTGGTGATTTGGGGGATATTTTAATGATTTTCAATCATTGTTAATGATTTGGGGCGTATTTTAACGATTTCCATATTTTTTTAGAGATTTTGGGCATATTTTGGTGATTTTCAGTGTTTTTTTTTTTTTTTTTTGTGATTTTGGGTATATCGGGCGTCAGCCGAATAAAGGCGTCAGAGGAATAGAGGCGTCACGGGCGTCATCGGTCTTCAGGCGAATAGAGGCGTCAGACAGAATAGAGGCGTCAGGAGCGTCAGCGAGCGTCAGCCGAATAGAGGCGTCAGCCAGAATAGAGGCGTCACAGGCGTCATCGAGCGTCAGCCGAATAAAGGCGTCAGAGGAATAGAGGCGTCACGAGCGTCATCGGTCTTCAGGCGAATAGAGGCGTCAGGCAGAATAGAGGCGTCAGGAGCGTCAGCGGGCGTCAGCCGAATAGAGGCGTCACACCGAATAAAGGCGTCACGGGTGTCAGCGATCGTCTGGCGCATAGGAACGACAGAGCAAATACGGCGCCGAGCGAATAAAGGCGTCAGACGAATAGAGGCGTCAGAGGCGTCATCGGGCGTCAGGCCAATAGAGGCGTCAGCCAGAATAGAGGCGTCACAGGCGTCATCGAGCGTCAGGCGAATAGAGTTTTCAAATAGAGTCTTCAACACAATAGAGTCTTCAAATAGAGTCTTCATCTTCAGGCCGAATGGGGAACCCACCGGGCCACCCCCCTGTATATATATTTATATATATGTATATGTATAACGTTATTTACTATATATATATATGTGCATATATATATATATATATATATATATATATATATATATATATACATATTAAGGCGCACCGGGTCCGGGGGCCCGGGGCCGGGACCTCGACCACAAATGTGGGCCCCGGGGGGCCCGGAGGCTCGTCGGACCGCCGGACGCCGTCCAAGATCGTTTGCAGGCGGCTTCGGAACGCGCTCCGATGGCTCCAGATGCCTTCCAAGACGCCTGTCATGACACCAAGACGGTCCCAGAAGCCTCCAAGACGCTCCGAGAGGCAGCCCAAGAGAGGCCCAAGAAGCAAAAATCGTGCCACTACTATGGGAAAGCGTATATTTTTCGCATGTTCGCATCTTGGGCTTTCACCGCGTCCAAGACGGCCCAAGAGGCCTCCAAGACGGCCTAGGAGGCCTCCGGGAGCGCTCCAAGGCTGCGCACGAGTGGCTCAGGACGGCCCCAAGACGGCCCAAGAGAGCCCCAAGACGAGTTCGAGAGGGTCCCAGACGGAGAAAGCCAACCTCGAATTCCGAGCTTCCGGCCCAAGAGGCTCCAGGAGGCGCCAAAATGCCGCCAAGAGGCGCCACAAGGCTCCCAAAAGCACCCCAAGACGTTCCGAGAGGCACCCCAAGAGAGGTCCAAGAAACAAACATCGTGCCATTCCTATGGGAAAACGTATATTTTTCGCATGTTCGCATCTTGGGCTTTCACCGCGTCCAAGACGGCCCAAGAGGCCTCCAAGACGGCCTAGGAGGCCTCCGGGAGCGCTCCAAGGCTGCGCACGAGTGGCTCAGGACGGCCCCAAGACGGCCCAAGAGAACCCCAAGACGACTTCGAGAGGGGTCCCAGAAGGAGAAAGCCACTCTCGAATTCCGAGCTTCCGGCCCAACACCCAGGAGGCGCCAAAACGCCGCCCAGAGGCGCCAAAAGGCTTCCAAAATCAGCCCAAGACGTTCCGAGAGGCACCCCAAGAGAGGTCCAAGAAGCAAAAATGGTCCCATTCCTATTGGAAAACGTATACTTTTCGCATGGTCGCCTGTTGGGTTTTCACCGCGTCCAACACGTCCGAAGAGGCTCCCAAGACGGCCTAGGTGGCCCACAAGAGAGTTCCAAGACGGTTCACGAGGCGCCCAGGACGGCAAAATTGGACTCCAAAAGGGCCTAAGAGAGCCCCAAGGCGTGCCCGAGAGGGGTCCCAGAGGGAGAAAGCCACTGTAGAATTCCGAGCTTTCGGCCCCAAGAGACTCCAGGAGGCGCCAAGAGAGCTCCAAGAAGCCCCCACGAGAGACCCAGGACGCCCCAAGAGGCTCCAAAGGCGGCCCAAGAGAGCCCCAAGATGGGCCCGAGAGGGGTTGCACGATTCCTGGGTCTGTGACTCGACAGAACCTAAGCGCGCGAAGCGCGCGCGTGGTTCTAGTATATATATATATATATATAGAGAGAGAGAGAGAGAGAGAGAGAGAGAGAAATCGTCCAACATCCGCCTGTAGGGGGACACGCCCGACCTGAACGTAGGGGCTTTCGTCGGGCCGGGGTCGGCGCCCCGCCCGGAGACTTGCGCGCCTGCTATCGGGGGCCCGAGGCCGACCCTGCGGCGACGCCTCGCCGAGTCCCGCCCGGGGTGTCCCCCCCCCCCCCCCAGTGAGCCGTCCCCCCCCGCCCCCAGCGTTTCGAGGTGGGCATCGACTACAGAATTGATCTGGCCCCGAAACTCATGTCCGTCATGATTCCCTTCGGGGATCACCCGTTAAAATTGGAACGATACAGAGAAGATTAGCATGGCCCCTGCGCAAGGATGACACGCACAAATCGAGAAGTGCACACATAAAAAACAACTCATGTCCGTCACAGCGATGGACAGCACGTCGAATTCTCCGTCGACCCACGAACATGTCACAGACTGCTCGCGGAGTCGGCGACGAACCGTTCTGGGGCACACGAACTCTGCAATTGATCTCCTGCTTGAGCGGGGATCGACCACAGACTTCACCAGAGACATGACTGCTTCTCTCCGTCGGAGCTATCGAAAAGCACGCAGAGCGCTTCGCAGAACTATGAACAGTCGATGTGTACTGTATGGGTCCGTCGAAGATGTCAATTTCGGGAGTCGATCAATGCCGTGGTCGATCTCCTACTCGCAAGGGGCCTTCTGCCCTCTGCCCCCTCCGCGGCCGCTCTCTGCTCTCCCGCCCGCCACGAGCGTCCTCGAGGCGGCCATCTTTTCCAATATTTTATGTTTTCTGGGTTTTTGTCTCCCCCCCCAATTCCAGTGTTTTTTCATATGCTCCTGGGAGTCGACGATTACTTGTGTCTGTGTGTGTTTTTTCCCCTCCTGAAGCAGACGAGCATTCTGAGACGCCGACTGCGTGCAGGCACGGTGGCGGATCTTCACCAGGATTTCCTTGCCCGCGCACGCGCGTCTCGAGGCGGCCTCCGAGAGCGGCAGGGCGCCGGGTGACGGACCCGGCGGTGGATGCGGCCAGACAGGCCCAGCAGGAGGATCAAGCGCTGCAGAGCGTTCGAGCACGCTCCCACCAAGCGATCGGGAGCGCGCTCGGAGCGGCCGCGGCGCCCCATGCATCCTCCGCATCGGCCGGCTCTCGGAGGTGCACGGTCCGCAGCTTCATCCGCACCTCCTCGCCTCGTGCCGCCCACGAGTCGGAGCGATCGAAGTGGGCACGGCAAAGATGGGTACGCACCCAGAGATCCGACGCCCCCCCAAACTTGGAGCGGCGGAGATTTGCCAGCTTGCGGCCTCTGGGGGCCCTCGCTGGGCCCCTGGGACCGTCAAGCAACGACTCAGGACGCAAAGCCGCTCTTGGAGAAGTGGTCCGGACCTCCGGGGCCCGCGCATCGAACAAATTGGAGCAGCCGGGAAGACCAGTAAGGGCTCCTCGGTGTCGTCGCGGGTATGGTCCACTTGAGGCACGAGCTCGCCTGCCCCAATGCGGCCGCTGTCGGTTCGGGGCAGCATCTTACCCACTTTTGCCTGTATCCACTGCGTGCGTCCAGTTCGAGTTCATCGTGGACGATTCCTCCCTGCGACCAGTTGCGAACCCTACGCGGTCCTACCTAGCTTCCGCAGGTGCACTCGGCGCTGTGGTATCGGACACCCCCGCTGGGATTCACTGGGCAGCAGACGTCTTTCGGATTTGGCACTCCAGCCGCTCCAGTTGGCGTTTCAGAAGTCTGACCTGCCGGGGTAGGGGTCAGGCGTGGTTGCCGATCCTCTGGCGGGAGGGCGCCAGGTGCGCGATGCAGAACAACGGGGTCGTCTCCACCGACATTTTACCAGCCTGGAACATATCCCTATCCCTATGCTGGGCACCTCCTCATCACGATGCCAATCTTAGGGATTCCCTTATTGTAGTGGCCTTCGGCCAGTGCCGCCGATCCGGGTCGCTCGGGGTTATTCTCCAGACGCAGAAATTATGGGCGCACACTCAAACGCACACACACAGTCACACCACTTAACCTGCGCCGCAGACATGCGCACACAGCATCACCCACACACACATACTAGTTGGGAAACGCTCCTGTAGTACTAGTAGTAGTATAGTAGTAGTAGTAGTAGTAGTAGTAGTAGTAGTAGTAGCAGTAGTAGTAGTAGTAGTAGTAGTAGTAGTGGTAGTAGTAGTAGTAGTAGTGGTTGTGGTAGTAGTGGTAGTAGTAGTAGAGGCCTCGTTCCGCGGCTTCTCTCGACTTCCCGCGGTCTCTCTCAAGTTTCGAGCACGCGGTGAGTTTCACGATATATGTGTGTGTATGTACGCGTGCATGCATGTATGCATGCATTGATCATGTGTGCCTGTGTGTAGGTACGTATGTATGTATGTATGCTTGTGCGCGTATGTATGTATTTAGTTTGTATGTATGTTTGTATGTGTGTATGATAATATGTGTGTATGTGTGTGAATGTAAGTATGTATGTCTGGAAGATTGTTTTTCTATGTATGCAAATGTGTTTAAATGTAGGTATGTATGCATGTGTGTATGGATGTGCGTTTGAAGAGCGAGGATGTTTCAAAGAAGAGGCACTCGGTGACGCGATCGTTGAGGGATAGGAGTGAGGTCGCAGAGGAGGAGGAGGAGAATGAGGAAGAGGCGATAACTTGAAGGAAAACGATGAGACGGAGGACATCCTGCCGGTGGCGCCCTGGGCGGTGCCGCGGAAGAAACCGGGGGCCTGCCGGAGGCAGTCTGGAGGCCTCTGGGGAGCTGTTTTGGGGCCTCTTGGAACCTCTTTTGGGCCTCTTGTGGGCTTCTTGGGGCCCCTTGGGGGTCTCTTGGGGCCTCCTGGGGGCCTCTTGGGGCGGAAAGCTCGGTTCTTTCGGTTCGTGGTCCCCCTCTTGGGCCCCTCTTGGGGCTCTCTTGGGGCCTTCTTGGGCTGTCCAGAGGCCCTCTTGGGCCGTCTTGGGGCCCTCTTGGGCCGTCTTGGGGCTCTCTTGGGCCGTGTTGGAAGCATCGTGGGCCGTCTTGGGACGGACTTGGGGGCCTCTTGGGCCGTCTTCGAGCGTCGGACGCCCGAAAAGGCAAGAACGCTAAAAACCCTGAGAAAACCAATGAAAATCAACGATTCTGGCCTCTTGGGGCCCTCTTGGGAGGCCTCTTGGAAGCTTCTTGGGGCGTCTTGGAGACACCTTGGGCCGTCTGGAGGCCATCTCGGGCGTCTTGGAGCGATTTTTCGGCGACTCGGGGCCCTCTTGGAACCCCTTGGGGGTCTCTTGGGCCCCCCCCCTCCTCCAAAGCGCCGGAAAAAGCGGAGCATGGCGCCCCCCCCCCCCCTATCTTCCACTCCCCCGGAGCGGCCCCGGGGTTCGCCGGAAACTCGCACCCCCCCCCCCCCCCCCCACCCCCCCTTCCCCGGCAGAGCCACCCCGGCGACCCCCCCAGAGGCTGAAGCTCAGCCTCGAGGCTGTAGCTGAGACTCCTTGAAACTCACACGCCGGATCGGCGGATTTTTTGAGGGCGAATCCCTAAGATTGTCATCGCCTTTTGGCGTGTCAATCTTAGGGATAGGGATACGTTCGAGGCTGGTAAACATTGGCGCGTAAGCTGCCCGCGTGAGGTCGCGCGTAAGTGCCCCCCCTTCTCCAATGTGGCCTGCCGCGCTGGCGACCCGCGTACGGTCGCCGTGCCATCTCGTGTGAGACCTTCTTCTTTTCGTCGCTCAGGTGCTGTACTGGAGGATTACGATTTGAAAAAACCGGCCGCGGGCTGGGAAACTATTTTTTGATCGTTTTCCTCCAATCAGAAAATCATGCCAAAATAGCAGGAAACTAATTTTCTAACCGTTCTCTCCCATGGTTTTATTAATCGTCATCCCGCATTACTAGGTTCACATGAATCAGAGGTTGCCAGAAGGGTCCGTTGGACAAGGTTGGCTTCGCCAGACCCGAGGCCCCTCCATCCCGACCTGAGGCCCCCCAGCCCGACCCGAGGCGCCCCCGCAGCCGTCAGAATCGCCCCTCTTGAACCGTACCTTCTCGCCGTTACCGAGAGGCAGCGGAGGAGGAGGAGGAGGAGGAGGAGGGAGGAGGAGGAGGGAGGAGGAGGAGGAGGAGGAGCTGGGAGGAGGAGGAGCTGGAGGAGCTGAGCGACGCCCAACAACGGGGCCTTGCTCCCCGACGCTGGCGCGCGCGAGCTGCCTGCGTAGAAGGCCGCGCGCGGACGCCTCCGTTTTCCACGCCGTGGGCCACGCTGGCGGGCCCTGCGGAGGGGATCGCTGCGTCGGCCCGCGCGCAGTCGGGCCGAGATGAGATGCCCGGAGAGCTCGTAGAGACCCGGACCCCCTCGCGCTGGGAAGAAACTCGACGGGAGGTGTTTCGCTATCTTCGGCCTCTCGGGGCCCTCACCGCGCCGCGGGACCGTCGATGCACGACTCAGGATGAAGAACCGGTCCCGGGGAAGGGGTCCAGACCTCTGGTGGGGGTCGACGTTGTGAACAAAATCGCGCCCCGCGTTTCCGCGTAGCTGCGGCTTGCTTGATCTCGAAGCTTGTCCCGAGAGGCCTCTCCTTGCTGTTTCCCAGTGCGAGTGCCCAGCGTCTCTCCGGAGGCTCCTTCGAAAGTTCCCTCCAAGAGCTTCCAGGGCTCTTTAAGCAGAGGCCTCTCCAAGGCCTTCTTGCGCTTCGCTATCCGGGTTTGGGACTTCACCAGTCGAAGTCACCTCGGGGAGGGTATCCTAATGTTGTTCGTGCTTGTTGGATGTTCTTGAGCATCCTGGGGGTGATACCCTTGGGTGCTCGTGACTTGGCGGGCGGAGTCTCCCGTGTTTTTGAGGGACGTGCTTATGTCCCAGGTCCGACTGTAAGACGCGTTTGGTTTTGTCGTTCAGGTGACGTTCGGTTGCAAATCATGGGAGCCTTGTGTAGCCTCGCAATTCCAATTATAGCGCCTGTTAATTTGCGTCTGGGAGTCGATGAGGTAGCGCCGATGTTGCGTCGGCGAGCGTCGATTAGCCTCGATGTAGCGTCGATCAACGTCGATTCAGCGTCGATCAGCACCGACTTAGCGTCGATTAGCAAGAGGCAACAAGCTGCTACGTGTCTTGGCCAGCGGATGGTCTCGTACTCTTGAGGGACGTGCGTCTGTCCCAGGTCCGACTGCAAGACCCGATTGTTGTCGTCACTCAGGTTCGGCGTCACCCCAACATACCTATACTACATGTGCGTCGCCCCCTCAGGGGCGACGCGCGCACCGAGAAATCCCACAGTATATGCGTCGTGGCGGGCGCGTTCTGGCCACACCGCCCGGGAAATGATGCACTACGAGAGGGGTCTACTGTCGGTTCGGGTCGGACGCCCGCTCCCAAGGAGAACACACACAGCACCAGTAGGTCTCCGTGCGTCCCACAGGTGACCTACCGCGACTACGTGAGCAAGTTCGACCTGGGGAACCTGCCGGAGAAGGCGGCCGCCGCCCCCGCCGCGCGCGCCGCCCTGCACGGGCAGGCCCGCGGGCGCCGCGCGCTCCCCCCTCCGGCCCCGCCCCCCCCGCCGCGGCAGAGAGCCGCAGGGCGGCAGCCGCTCGGAGGAGGACCGAGGGCGCGAGGGGGGGTCGAGGACTCGAGGGCCCCCGGGGTGGGGGCCCCAAGAATGTGCACCGCCACCACGTCGGTTCCTCCTCCCTCCTCTACAGTCGGGGCGCTGAAGAAGGAACCCTTTTCGTTGGGGAGGGGCTCGGTGTTCCTTGATTGGTTCAAAGTTTGCCTCGGGTTTTCCTGAGGTTGTCCATGGGAAATCGAGGTTGAACTTATAGGAAAAAAGGGGCCTCGTTCCTTATTTAGGGTTCCTTAGGTCAACGCCCCGACTGTACCGTCTTCTGTCCCTCTCCGCTCTCCTGGGGGAGGGAGGGAGGGAGGGAGGGAGGTGGTGGTGGTGTATACGTTTGGACCCCCCTATGGGGTCGAGGGTCCTGGGTGCTGGGGTCGAGGGCCCTGGGCCGAGGGGGCTCGAGGGGGCTCGAGGGGGCTCGAGGGGGCTCGAGGACTCGAGGGCCCTGGGGTCGGGGGCTCGAGGCGTCGAAGATCGAGGGTTCGAGGGCCGATGCTCCAGGGGGCGGGGGGGGCGCCGGGGAGCGAATGGGCGCGCGCGCCGCGAGCGCCCCCAGCCCCGCCCCTCGCGTCGCCCTTCGCCTCTCCCCTCGGCCCTCGCCTCCGAGCTCGCCCACGCTATATAGCACGAGACAAGCACGGCACGGAGCAGCCCAGCAGCAGCCCTTTGTTCTGCAGCATGCGGGGCGCACGGCACCAGCGGTCGAGCGCACATTCGCCTCCACCCTTCGACGGCTCCGGCCCGCCCGCGCCGCCCTGCTGGGCCGCGCCGCCCGCCGGATTCTGGCGAGCGCAAGACGGCGACGGCTCGGAAGCGCTGGGCAAGCGAGGCTGCCCGCGGGCCGAAGCAGAGCCCCCGCGCGAGGCAGCCCGTCGTGGTGGGCTCGTGTTCCGCCGCCGCCGCCAGAAGCAGGAGGGGGAGTGGGTCCTCCTCCTCCTCCTCCTCCCTCCTCCTCCTCCTCCTCCTCCTCCCCTCCTCCTCCCCTCCCTCCCTCCCTCCCTCCCCCCTCCCTCCCCTCCCTCCCTTCTCCCTCCCTCCTTCTCCTCGCTCCTCCTCCCTCTCCCTCCTCCTCCTCCTCCTCCTCCTCCTCCCTCCTCCCTCCTCCTCCCTTCTCCTCCTCCTCCTTCTCCTCCTCCTCCCCTCCTCCTCCTCCTCCTCCCTCCCCCCTCCTCCTCCTCCTCTCTCCCCCTCCTCCTCCTCCTCCTCCTCCTCCTCCCCTCCTCCTCCTCTCCTCCCTTCTCCTCCTCCTCCTTCTCCTCCTCCTCCGCCTCCTCCTCCTCCTCCTCCCTCCCCCCTCCTCCTCTCTCCTCCTCCTCCTCCTCCTCCTCCTCCTCCTCCTCCTCCTCCTCCTCCTTCCCCCCTCGAACTCATGGTGATGGTGGTGGGCAACAGGCCCATCACTTGGGTCACAAAGTTTCCGCACTTCCGCATTCGGAGGGAAACGTCGTCATCGCCATCGTCGTCGTCGTCGTCGCCATCGTCGGCGTCGTCGGGGGCGCCCCGCTCTGCTGCCGCCCCCCCCCCTTTTCTGAGCGCCGGGTGATGCAGGGTGCCGTGGAGAGAGCCATGCCAAGAGGTAAGTCGGGCCTGTCCCCCTACAGGGGGATTTTCGACGAAAAACAAAACATACCCCAAAAATAATCAAAACATAATCCAAAAATAGTCTGGGGACTACTTTTTCAGTGTTTGTTGACCTTTTTGGGGTATTTGGGTTTTTTGTTGTCGTCGAAAATCCACAGGGGGACACGCCCGACATAAGCCAAGAGACACCCTGCTGGCCTCCAGGGTTCCCTGGGTTTCTTGTGTTCCGATGGTTGTGCGATGGAGAGCGCGGCGTTCCCACACCGCAGGTCAATGGACGTCCCGGGGTCTCAGGCTTGGGTTCCTCATGGAAGGTTTTTGGTGGACTGGCCTCCACTGTATCAATACAGCAGCACGGCCCCAGAGACCCGAATTCTAGCCGCATCCCCGCTCTGGCCCCTTGCGGAGGTCGGGCCGTGAGCGAGGGCATGGAGAAGTGCCGATCGCCTGCCGTCTTCGAGGTTTTGAGCTCTCGTCAGATCTCGGCGGCGCTCCAGCCTCGGGCTGCGTTCCAGCAGCCGCGCCTCGCCGAGATCGTCCAAACGGCTGCCGGAGGGCCGAGCTATGACCCGACGGCCAGGGGGGTCAACGTCAGGGTCGTAAGTGATACCGATACCGCTGCTCGTCCTGGAGAGTCCTCGTCGTTATACGGCTGGACTTTCTGGCCGGAACCCGCCCCGGGGGAGGTCTTGGGAGTGCCGGTGGCGGTACCGTTGTGCTTCCCCAGTTGAGCGACGTTGAATACTCTTCCTCCTCCTCCTCCTCCTCCTCCTCCTCCTCCTCGTTTCGTATGCACTGCTTCAGGTGAGTGTCCAAAGCCAGAGATGCTTCAAGCAAAAATCAGCCAATTTGGTTGGGCGACGCATGCATGCGAAGAGGTGTCACCTGTAGCCACGACGCTTCGGCAGATTCTGTCAGAGAAGTGCCTGGTCGCTCGTACTCGCGAGTTGCATAGGCATAGGCCCGTGCTCGACCACCTGCGGGGCCGGGAAGAAAGAAACGAGAGGAGGGATCTGTGGTTGATGCCAGCCTCGGGATCTTCCTTTATCAGCGGCCCACTCAGACGCTCAACGCTGGTGTCAAATGGTGTCGCCTGCGTCCTTGCCTGGCCATTTTACGCGCACGGTCGGCATCCTGTCGGTCTAGCCCAGCGGCCGCATGCGGGAGCATCCGAAGGACATTGTCCAACTGAACGAATCGGCAACGCAAATCCTCCGTTCAAACCTCCTCCTCCTGCTCCTGCGCAGCCTTGTTGCGCCTCCAGGCCACGCTCCACCTCCTCCTCCTCCTCCTCCTCCTCTCCCGATGGTTGCCCCCTGCCCTCCGCGCAGGACGTGCTGAACCAGGACATGACCGTCTCCCTGTATGAGGCGCGACCCAGCCGGCTCGTCCCTCTCGTATTTTCCGTTAGATTTCTGAGCGTGAAATCATGGAGTCAAGCAGGCCCTCCCTCCTCTTCTCTCCTTCCCAAATATCTGACGATGTGTTTTTCCCCAAACAGATTGCTGAACGGGGTGCTGTTGTGATAGAAGCTAACTCCAGCCGAGGGAAAGGGGAGCAGAGACATCCTCACAAAAATCTGATGGTCTGGGCCGTTTCGCTTGAGACATCCTCACAACTCGTTTCTGAGTTGGCCGGGATTGGCCGTTTCACTTGAGAAATCCTCGAACAGTTGCGCTCCGGGACGCCGCGCGAGAGGTGGTCCGGGCCGTTTCGCTTGAGACATCCTCGAAATTCTGAGCCTCGAGGTGCCGTGCGAGAGGTGGTCCGGGCCGTTTCGCCTGAGACATCCTCGAAACTCAGATGCCTTGCGCGAGGTGGTCCGGGCCGTTTCGCCTGAGACATCCTCGAAACTCTGACCTCGGAGATGCCGCGCGAGAGGTGGTCCGGCCCGTTTCGCCTGAGGCATCCTCGAACTTCTGAGCTCTGAGATGCCCTACGCGAGGTGGTCCGGCCCGTCTCGCCTGAGACATCCTCGCAACTCTGAGCTCTGAGATGCCGTGCGCAAGGTGGTCCGGCCTGTTTCGCATAAGACATTCTCGCAACTCTGAGCTCCCAGATACCGCGCAAGAGGTGGTCCAGCCTGGGGACCCAGAAGACCACATGTTACATATCCTCCCTCGGACCCTGGGAGCCCCAGGAGGCCCCAGAGAGCTCCAGGAGGCCGCAGGACGCCCAGGACAGGCCCCAGGGGTCACCAAGAGATTCCCAGGAGGCTCCCAGGAGGCCCCAGGAAGCCCCCTATCAGAACGTGTCAAGTTAATACACATCCGGTGTCGATTCGTTGATTTGTCCTGCTCTTGTGCCCCCCCCCCCCCTCCATTTTGAGGGGCCCAAGCGGCCACAGGTTAGATATCCCCCCTGGGAGCCTCAAGAGGCTTCAGGAAGCCCCAGGTGGAGTTCAGGAGGCAACAGGAGGCCTAATTAGGAAGAAGCCCCAGGAGGTCCCCAGGAGGCCCCAGGAGGCACCAGGAGGCCCCCGCAACTCGGAGCTCTGAGACACCGCGCTCGAGGTGGTCTGGCCCGTTTCGCCTGAGACTTCCTCGCAGCACGTTTCGCCCGAGACATCGCCACAACTCTGGGGTCCGAGATGCCGCGCGCGAGGTAGTCAAGCCCGTTACGCTGGAGACATCCTCGCAGCTCTAGGCTCCGAGATGCCGTTCGGGATGAAGAGGAGGTGGAGGAGGAGGAGGAGGAGAAGGAGAAGGAGAAGGAGAAGGAGATGGAAGGGAGAAGGAGGAGGCGGATGACGTGGATGAGGGAGCAGGCAGGAGGAGGGGGAGGAGGAGGAAGAGGAGGGAGGGAAGGGAGTTGCAGGAGGGGACCTGACGGGAAGCGAGTGTGACGTGGACGTGTCAGAACGTGTGCGAGAGGTTGTCCGGCCCGTTTCGTTTGAGACATCCTTCCAATACTGAGCTCCAAGATGTCGCTCGCGAGGTGGTCCGGCCCGTTTCGATTGAGCCATTCTCGCAATGCGAGGCTAGAAGATGTCGCGCGAGATGGTCTGGCCCGTTCTGCCTGAGACGTTTCGTAGCACAGGGGCTCCAATCACAACCTCTCTCATTCCTTCTCCCGCCTCCCTCTTCCCACTTCCCGCCTGGCTCCTCTTCCCTCCTCCTTCTCCCGCCTCCCGCCTCCCGCTGCTGCGCCTCTGCCTCCGCCTCCCCGTCCCTGCCGTCGTCGTTTCTGCCGCCTCAGCATCCGTCATGCGCGCGCTGCCTTCCGCCCTCCCCAGACATCCGACGTCACGAGTCTTCTTTTGAGATGTGCGCCGCGTACCTCTCGATATCATCCCCGGGGGAACCATCATGACATGCCCCTCCGCTTCCGCGCCCTCCCCCGCTCCCTCTTACAGTTGCTTTCGAGTTCACAGCATGGTGGCGGAGCCTCTCCATAGTGCCGACCCGACAGCTTACTCGTCGACCAGGTGCGAGAGAGTACGACACCCTCCAGCGTTGGCTTCCTGATAGGTATGCTTCACCACAAGTTTTCGTGCAGACATCTCACGTGCAAACATCACATAATCATGTTCTAACATGCCATGCCAGTCCGCACTGGACGGGCACGCGATCGACCTTGGAAACCGCAGTGGGTCTAAAAACCCTGTTTGGGGATTCTGCCCTCCGGCTATACTTTGTTATTCAGGTCGTTTCTTTTTTGAGTTCGGCCTCCGGGGTGGGAACTACCTCCAGAAATGGAGTCGGGACCCCTTGGGCCGCGCATAGAACAAATCCGTCCTCCTCTTTTCTCCTTCCCTCTCTTGCCTTTTTTCCTTCCTGTTATCCTCCGTCGTCCCCCGCTCCTCCTTCCCCCAGCCTGCCCTCTCTTCCTTCTCGACGCCTCTTCCTCCTTATTCGTCCTCTTCTCCCCTTCCCCTTCCAGGCTTATCACATTCGACCAAACGACTCCTAACACTGCTGCAGTTTGCGAACCAGTTCTGATTCTTGTTGGTCAGCGGCGATGGCAAGCGACAGCGCTGTTGAACAGTGGGGCTCCGCGCTGGGCAGGGGAACGCTAGACAAGGTCGTGGATGGGGACGTGGGAGGAGACTTTAGGTCGGAAGTTGGGGCATATACATTTCTAGTGGCGGGCTGTCTTTCAATCCCGGGACGTTTCGAGAGTCGGTAGCGACCTCGGGGCAGTAGTGCGGTGTATACCTGTTTCCCCGCTTTCCCGGGGAAACAGCAATCTATATATATGCATATATATATATATACACACACATAACGGCGCACCGGGTCCGGGGGCCCGGGGCCGGGACCTCGACCACAAATGTGGGCTCCGGGGGGCCCGGAGGCTCGTCGGGGCTTGCCGGAGGCCTCCCCGGTCAGACAAGACGGCCCCAGGAGCGCCCAAGACGGCCCAAGAAACTTCCAAGAGGTCTCCAAGAGGGCTCGGAGATGCTGAAGATGGCCTCCAGACGTCCAAGGACGCCCCCAAGAGGCCCCAAGAAGCCTCCAACATGCGTCCCAAGAGGGCCCCTAGACGCAAAAATTTGCCCATTCCCTTCGTAAAACGTACATTTTCAACAAAGTTGTCTTTTGGGCTTTCCGACGTTACAGGACGGCCCAAGAGGCGCCCAAGACCGCCCCAAGACGGCCCAAGAAGCTTCCAAGAGGGCCCCAGGACAGCCCAAGAGGGCCCCAAGACGGCCCAAGAGGCGCCCAAGATGGCCCAAGAGGGCCCCAAGACGGGCCCAAGAGGGGGCCCAGAGGGGGACCACGAACCGCAAGCTCGAGCCTTCCGCCCCAAGAGGCCGCCAGGAGGCCCCCAGGAGGCCCCTCAAGAGGCCCCAGGAGACCCCAGACGTCCAAGGACGCCCCCAAGAGGCCCCAAGAAGCCTCCAACATGCGTCCCAAGAGGGCCCCTAGACGCAAAAAATTGCCCATTCCCTTCGTAAAACGTACATTTTCAACAAAGTCGCCTTTTTGGCTTTCCGACGTTACAGGACGGCCCAAGAGGCGCCCAAGACCGCCCCAAGACGGCCCAAGAAGCTTCCAAGAGGGCCCCAGGACAGCCCAAGAGGGCCCCAAGACGGCCCAAGAGGCGCCCAAGATGGCCCAAGAGGGCCCCAAGACGGGCCCAAGAGGGGGCCCAGAGGGGGACCACGAACCGCAAGCTCGAGCCTTCCGCCCCAAGAGGCCGCCAGGAGGCCCCCAGGAGGCCCCTCAAGAGGCCCCAGGAGACCCCAGACGTCCAAGGACGCCCCCACGACGCTTCGCGTCACCAATTTCTTCTCACAACGATTCCTGGGTCTGTGACTCGACAGAACCTAAGCGCGCGCGAAGCGCGCGCGTGGTTCTAGTATATATACACATATATATATATATATATAATATATATATATATATATATATATTCACGAGGCTCCCGTATACAGTCGGCTCGGATTCGTAGGTCGACCCTGCCAGCTCAAGGGTACCCATGTGTCCTGTGCCTCGCGGCACGTGCTTTCGTACACTCTTATGGCGATGTGGCCCTCAGAAGGGTCTTGTGTCCTCTCGTGTGTCCTGTCCAATCAAGTCCGACTGTACCCCGACACGTCGATTAAGGAATTGGCCGTTCTCGGTTCGCGAGAGGGCGTCGCGGCCGCCGTTTTTGCGGGTGCAGGTCAGTCGGTTTCGTTCCGAGGCCGTTTTCACGGAGGGGAGGTTTCCTAAAGGGAGGTGTGTCCACCGCCGATAAGGCGGGCGTGTCCTTTTACAGGGGGATTAGTCAACAATAGTCAAACTATAGTTAAGTACCTTTTTTAAAAAACAAAAAATTGTCGGCCAAGAACCCTTTGTACAGGGGGGCGCGTCCGAAAAAAACCTGGTCGCCTGGCTCATCCTTGGCCGCTTTCGCTGGCCGCGCTCCGCCCGCAGAGTGTCGACATGGCCTTCCATGGAATATTCAAAAATTGTTTTTTTTTTTAAAAATAGTTGAGTCAAAAATAGGAGGTGTCCTGCCCAATCAGGGCCGACTGCGCACCAGGACCCGCTTTCCCCTGTGCGCACGCCAGCGCGGGGCCGGAGACGGCGTCGGCGCCTGGAGCTCGGCCCCTCGGTGGGGGGGGGGAGCGCGGGAGGAGGCCGCAGGCGTAGAAGAGGCTCTTCGCCACGGGGTGCGCGCAGGCGGTCTCGTGCAGGAGGGGGGGGAGGGGGAGGCGGAGGGGGAGTAGGAGGAGGAGTAGGAGGAGGAGGAGGAGGAGGAGGAGGAGGAGGAGGAGGAAGAGGAGGAGGAGGGGTCAGGTACTGGAAGGCCAGCGGCCAGTGCAGGCTGCGGAAGGCGAGGGCAGCTCGGCCCAAAGTGGCGAGGCACGCCACCGTCCTCGGCCACGCGCAGAGGGGGGGGCAGGGGGAGAGGCCCGGGGAGGGGGATAGGCTTCTCAGAAGCACGCCTGCTTCTTAAAAGGCGCGGGCCTTGTCTGCAGATGTAAGGCCGGCGCCTTCTAAGAAACCGCCTCATTCCAAGAAGCCTTCCTCCCTCTCCCTGCCCCCCTGTGCGCGCCGCCAGCATCCACTGGGCGGGAGGCAACGGTCAGGGGAGGACAAAAACACCCGGACCCGCCTGCGTCTGTCTTGGAGGGCCTCGGCTGACGAGCACACGTGGGCGCTATAACAGACGTTCGGATCGTGCTGCGAGGCAACCCTTCAGCTGCCCCTGCCGCCCACGGCTGTCGCCCCGCACGGGCCCTACTGCCGCCGGCGCCCATCCCAGATCTCCGTTTACTCTGGATGGGGTAATCATCAAGGGGGGGCGTGATTGACTTCAAGGGGGGCAAGCCCACCCAGACCCCGACAGTTGGCGTTTGCTGAACGGCCTTGGGCCTCGACCGCACAGCCCTACCATGTTCGATTCCTGCTATGGTCTAGGTCTCCCGGATGGGGTCGGAGTAGGTGATGTCGGAGGACCGCGCCGCATCGCCGATGCATGGCCGATGCGGCTCGATGTGGAGCCCGATGTTCTGCACCCGTGGCGTCGCCTATGCACCGCCGATGGCGCCGATGCATCGCCGCTGCATCGCCGATGTATCGGCGATGCGGTGCGATCCTCCGACCCCATCTACTCCGACCCCATCCAGGAGGTCTCTATCTGGGCGCGTCCACTGCTTGGCTCCGCGCGTCGGGGGGATCGTTCTCAGGGTGGTCGTTCTGCTCTCTGCAGCAGTGCCTGAGCCGGGCCAGGGGCCGTCGGCGGCCTCGGTTCGGGCCGGACGAACGGGGGGGATTGGGAAAGGGGGGGGGTGCGAAATTTGCTGCATGCAGCTGGTGTCGGCCCCACCGAGGGGTCCATTCCTCGATACATGGCCGCCTCAGGCGCCGGGAGGCGCCGGGAAAGTCAGCTACGTGAGCTGATTCTCGACCCCCCCCTTTGCTATCCCCCCCTTTCGCCCGACCCGATCGGTCTGCGCAGCCGGGAGCGCCGTGCTCTCTGGGTGCGTTCGGCAGCCGCGCCGCTTCTCCGGCGGGCTTCGGCCGCCCGCCCTCGGGCTTGGCGCCCCGTGCGCGGGCTCCTCGATTTCGGCGCCCGCGCAGACCCGCTCGCGCTGCTCCCCTGATGCGCACTGCCCTGTTCGCCTCGCAGCGTCTTGGGGGTCGTCGTCGTCCTCGTCGTCCTCGTCGTCGTCGTCGTGGTCCTCTGCGTCGTCGGCGTCGGCGTCGTCGTCGTCGTCTGCTTCGTCGTCGTCGTCAACGTCCTCGTCGTCGTCCTCGTCGTCCTCTGCGTCGTCTGCGTCGTCGTCTGCGTTGGCGTCTGCCTCGTTGTCGTCTCCGTCGTGGTCGTCAACGTCCTCGTCGTCGTCCATAATTGAGCTATGCGCAGTTTTTACCGTAGCCCACGCAGTTGCGGGCAAGAGTGATGGTGGAGTAGGATCTCCGGGAGCCTGCGATGTTTGAAGGCAAGCTCGATGAAGCCCGCCGCAGGCGCAGATTCTGTTACACACGACAACCAGCCTGCTGCAGGCGCCGAATTACAAGTCAAAGAGATGCGGGCGAGTCGCGGATGCACCGCGGGCGGATCGTGGGCGGGTCGCGGGCGGCCCGCGGCCGGGTCGTGGGCGAGGCAATAATTTCAATATTGTTTGTGCTTCGCTTCCCGCGTGTCAATCAACATGTATATCCCCTGCATCCGCCCTCTTCGGCCTCGATTTTTCTTCTCTCGGGGGCATGAGTTCCTTTCCTGCCACGCGTAGGTGGGTGTGGGCGAGCGGGCGAGTATCAGCCACGCGCAGAGGGGGGTGGGAGGAGGGGGGAGGGCTTCTTAGAAGCACCCCTGCTTCTTAGAAGGCGCGGGCCTTGTCTGTAGATGTAGGGCCGGCGCCTTCGAAGAGGCCGCCTCCTTCTAAGAAGCCCTCCCCCCTCCCTCCACCCCCTTGTGCGCGCCGCCGAGAGGAGTGCGGGAGGGAGGAGGAGGGCAGGGGCCACGGAGGAGGGAGGAGGGAGGGAGGGAGGGAGGAGGGAGGATGGAGGAGGGAGGGAGGGAGGAGGGAGGGAGGAGGAGGAGGGAGGAGGAGGAGGAGGGAGGGGCAGGGATGGAGGACAGGAGGGCTCTGCAAGGGAGGGGAAGCGGCAGGGCCGGACGGGCGGGCCGAGGCTGCGACCCTGCCCGTGCGGGTGGGGCGGGCGGGCCAAGGACGGCCAGGTCGAGCGGGCGGGTCGCTGAAGCGTCAGCCCTGCATGGGTCGAGGAGGAGGAGGAGGAGGAGGAGGAGGAGGAGGAGGAGGAGGAGGAGGAGGAGGAGAGTGAAGCGGGTAAGTCTCTAGCGGTCGCACGGGTCCCAAGTACATCGTCCAGGGGGTGCAGAGCGAGGGCGCGGTTCCCGAGCGTCGAGAGCTCGGCGCAGGGAAACGAGTGTCAGGACGTCCCACGCGAGAGCGCGCTTCGCAGGAGAACTGCAGGGAGGCCCCGAGAGGGAGCGCGCTTCTACCATACATTGTGGTGAAGTGTCCAGCGAGAGCCGCTGTTGTTTTCAACTGGGGGCCAACTTCACAATTTGCTCCCCCTGGCAGGAAACAGGGTGCGAGCCCCGGGAGGGGCACACCAGTTGAAACAAACAACACGTGTTACCAGAGGGTGGGACCGACAACAGTTATTCTTCTGAAGTGCAGCTCCACGAGCAAGCAAAATCCGCGCCGCGGAATCCCACCTCAGCCAAGAACCCAGGGAAGGTGTAAGATCGTTCGGCCCCCTCGCTCTGACGTGGGGGCTCCCGCGCTGTGTTGTTGCCATCGTTCTTGGTTTCTGGCCCCATAGGGAGCGCTCCGCTGACGGCCGCAGCGGCAGTGCTCACATGCGTCCCCCCACCCATGTCGGCACACCCCTCACATCTTCTGTGGCCCCCTAGGGAGCTCCGCCGAAGGCCCCAGTGGCAGTGCTCACATGCGCCCTGCCGCAATCTTCGGTACACCCCTCACATGTGTCTTGGCCCCACGGGGATCTCCACCGCAGGCCCCAGTGGCAGTGCTCACCTGCGTGTCCCTCCCCCCCAATGCGGCACACCCCTCACACGTTTCGCGGCCTCATAGGGAGCTCCACCGCAGGCCCCTGCGGCATTGCTCGCGCCCCCCCCCCCCCGCACGTTTCGGCACACCCCTCACACGTTTCGCTGCCTTGTAGGGAGTCCACCAAGTGTCGACACATCCCTCACATGCTTCGTGGCCCCATTGGAAGCTCCATTGAAGACGATGCTCACAATGGTATTAGCCACAACTGCATATGGTTGGGTCTTTCGCCCGGATCTTTGGGCCAGGGTTTCTGGCTTGGCCCAGCCAAGTTCCGCACCCCCCTCATACGTTTCGTGGCCCCACAACGAGCTCCGCTGATGCCTCCAGCGGCAGTGCTCCCATGCGTAACCCCACCCGTTTCGGCCTCTCCTCGCACGCTTTGTGGTCCCACAGGGAGCCCCACTGAAGACGATGCAATGCTCACAATTGCCGTGCTCACAACTGCAAATGGTGAAGTCGTTTGCCCAGATCCCTTGGGGGCCAGCGTTCTTGGCCTGTCCCGAAAGCCAGACAGAGGTGCGCAGGTGCGCCAGTCGCCTTGGCTCCAGTGCCGCTGGGCAGGGCAGCTCGCCGATGCCCCCGACACCGTGCCACACCGATCGCACCCGTGCAGCTCCAAGTCCTGCGCTGCGACGTTTGACGCGTCCTCTGGCACAGTCGACTGGGTACTCCCTTCTCTTTCTCTTCTCCCTCTCCCACTATCTCTCCCTCCTCCCCTCCCTCCTCCCCTCCCTCGTCCCCTCCCTCGCCCCCTCCCCTCCCCTCCCCTCCTCGCCCCCATGCTGCCCCGCCCTCTCCCCGATGGATCACCCTCCGTTCCTCCTCCCGCCTGGCCCAGCTCCGCTCCAAGTCACTCCCAGGCCTGGCCCGTGGCCTCGACCGGCCCCCTCAGTTACCCTTCCCCCCGTGCTCTCCCCTCCTGCCCCCCCCGGCCAGCACAGGTGGACGGCAGCACCGAGACCCTGCTCGGCTCGGGCGTCTATACGTGCCGCGGGGTGTGTGGGAGGAGGAGGAGGAGGAGGAGGAGGAGGAGGAGGAGGAGGAGGAGGAGGAGGAGGAGGAGGAGCCCTGCCTCCAGGTTCCTTGCATGCTGACAGGTCCCTATGCAGGAATGTATGTCCACTGCCGGGAGTGCCCTATTGAACGACAAGCGTCCAGGAATCCCCAATCGTGGCGAAACGCCATCCCTATAGGACTTCACCGCCGCGAGTCCACGTGACTCTGGCGCGTGTGGACGCCTGTGACGGGCTGGCTCGCTATGGCGGGTCGGGCCGGGGAGCCCCGGCCCCGGCCCGGGCTCCGGCCCCCGGTCCCCGGCCCCGCCCCCTGGCAGCCAAGCGCGCAGAGGGCAACGGGGGAGGGCTGCTTAGAAGCACCCCTGCCTCTTAGAAGGCGCGGGGGACTCACCTATAGATGTAAAGAGGCAGCCTCCTGCTACCAAGACCCCCGACGTAATGCTTTGTTCGTTGCGTCGACCCCCAGAGGTCCCGACCCTCACTGCTCGAGCGGTTCTGGGTATGAAGCATGACGCCCCCCCTCCTCCCTCTACCCCCCTTTTGCGGCGCGCCAGCAGCCCTAGCCGTGGCCCCGGCCCGGGGTCTAAGACCTCGGCCCCCGGCCATGGCCCCGGCCCAAGGCCCTGGCCCAGGCCCCGACACCGGCTCCTGCCCGCCTCCCCCTCCTCCTCCTCCTCCTCCTCCTCCTCCTCCACCTCTTCCTCCTCCTCCCTCCTCCTCCTCCACCCTCCATCTCTGTCCTCCTCATTCTCCTCCTCCCCACCTCCTCCTCCTCCTCCTCCTCCTCCTCCAATTCCATGTCCTCTCCTCCTCCTGCTCCTCCTCCTCCTCCTCCCTCCCTCCCTCCATCCCTCCCTCCTCCTCCTGCTCCTCCTGCTCCTCCTGATCCTCCTTCTCCTGCTCCTCCTCCTCCTCCTCCTCCTCGTCCCCCTCCTCCATCTAGGAGCTGATGTGGCTCTAAGCAAAACAGAATCTCCCACCACTCCTGCCACACCGTACAACCCATGGGTGGAGGCAAATCCAATGCGGGGCGGTAGGCCTAGGTCGGCCTGCTGTACCTAGTGTCCCTTGCCTCCACCCGCATGAATCTTGTCAATGGTACCACGAGTTGTCGCTCACACTGTGGAGTGGACGGATTACACGCGATTGGAAGAGAGATCGACCCTCCTCCCGACCACCGACATGTTGTTGCTGAGTGCGACGGGGCGCGCAGCCATGAAGGACGATGATATGGCTCAGACCAACTTGCCCAACCACACGCACATGCAGTGTGGCCATCGCAACTCCCGATGGGCACATCGATCATGTGGACTTGCAGTGCTGTACAGCTCCACGCTCAGGGGCACACCTTGCAGTAGACACTGTTCCCACACAGGTCGCGGGGTATAGCAGGCCGCATTGCCATGGCAAGGCTTCGTATTGGTTCGACGACAGTGGAATTCTTCCCCATTTACTTGCCGCCGAAGGGTACTGCGCCATCCATATGTAAAGAGATGGTTGACAAGTGTATGGCTTGGTTCACAGAAGCGGTTGACAAGCTTGGACAGCAGTGCGTGGTCATCATGGGCGGCGACCCCCATTGCTTCTTCGGCATACGGCGAGACACAACTGGCAAAAACTATTATCGAGCTGATGAGATGGTGGGCTCGCCGAACCCAAGCATGGAGACAGCAGTTTCACAACGTATTCGAGACGCACCTGGAGAGAAATAGTTTGGCAGTTGGCAGCAGCTTCTGGAATACAGGACCAACATATTACAGCGGCTCGTCGAGCAGCAAGATCGACCATTACATCGTGCCCACGTCATGCTTGCAGAGGATCACCACGACGCGCACTTTGAAGCGGCTCGGCCGAAGTCTACATCGACGGGAAACCACACTGCCGCAGGACCACGTGCCGCTGATGCTCGAGATCGACACCTGTGCGGAGCAAGAACACAAAGGATCTCATCACCCCCGAGTTAATCTATATTCTCTCATGGGGGGCGTGCGCGGGCACTTGCGCATAGACTATTTGGAGGAGATTGAACGGCATGCCGAAGAAATCCCCGAATATACTTAGAGGGAAATGTGTGACCGAGGCGACGTGCAAAGCGGCTGGGATT
Organism: Prorocentrum cordatum; assembly: GCA_963575745.1. Taxonomy (NCBI): domain Eukaryota; class Dinophyceae; order Prorocentrales; family Prorocentraceae; genus Prorocentrum; species Prorocentrum cordatum. Next base: position 81,849 of record CAUYUJ010018517.1, on the reverse strand, counting down.
TGTTGCGAGAGCGCATTCACAAAAGTTTAATGAAGATCTCTCCCCTTGGCGAACACCCGTCTCAGAAGTACGAGTACACGCATAAGGAGCGATGGATTTAATGCGGAGGGGAGATTTGCACGACAAAGGCGGGGACTTGGCCCAAGTAAGGCGTTTACCAAAATTAATCCTCAGCTATCTGCGCACGGCGTAGTATGTGAACGACTGGGCGCCATTACTCGCGAGCTTCAAGCAGCAAGACGGCGACGCACATTGGAGAGGCGCACTGGGACCGCTGAGAAATTCGCGAGAGCTTGGAAAAGACGCGATTGGTCGCGAGTACATAGTTTGAAGACTTCTCTATCAGGCACTTTTCGAGGCTCGAGGACGCGTACAAGTTCTGGGGCAATGCGTGATTCTGGACACCGCCACAAAAGGACTTGCCGAGAAAGCTGAAGACGGCGGACTGGAAGCAAAAACAGTTGATTGAACAGAGCTGGCAGCTGATGGTCGAATTATTACCCAAGTTGGCGCCGCCAGGCCTAGGCAAGGTCTGATAATGTATCTCCGGCGCGCTCCCAAGAGGCGCGCGCGCCCAGCCTGGGGGGTCATTTTTGAGGCGCGGCAGATCTCAATATATATATATATATATATATATGAAGACCTACTCTTGAGGACGACGGCACGCACTTCTTCATCCCACGCGCCTTCCCCCGCATGTATAACGACCACCTCGCCCCTATCCGGATGGTAGAGTTCATGCATGTGAGCGCAGTGCGGCCGTGCGCTTTCTCCCAGCCCTAGCATCATGGCTCACGCGGTATAAGGGACAGCGCACATTGCAATGTTATGACGCGTTCGGCATGAATTGTAATGGGCAGTTCCTGAAGCGCACAGAGAGACCCACACCGAAGGATTTCGCACGCAGAGGTATGCGAGGTCGTCCGTTGTGAGGGGTGCCTGCTCGCCCTTCCCTCGGCAGCATGGCGCTGCGCAGATGCACGAGTGTTGCGCGCGCGTGCGAACTACGACGGCTCGGACGCGTTCGCTTGCACAAATCGGAAATACTTTCGCTCATCGCACTGCAGTGCAGCACAGCCAGAGCAGCAATTGCACATGCCCGCGGCGATCGAGCATGGCACCGTGCACGTGAACGCTATAGACGGGGAGCAGGACGATCGAGCCGATCGTGGGACCGCCATGGGGCACACCCTGGCTGCAGCTGACTTAGTGGGCGTCTTCGCCCCAGGGATTGAGACGCGGTCTGACAAGATGCGACAGGGGGATTTCAGTTACCAGCTCCTCACTGGGCGCAGCGTAATATCTCAGAAGGTGAACGACATAAGGGGTTAGCACGTTCGTCGGCGATATCGCGCGCATGCATGTTCGCGCATTTAAGCCAGCTTCACAACGCATAGCAGTACAACTCAATCATGCACTTGATCTACTGAACAGCAAAGTTTTAATGCTGGGCATCATCTAAACAAACACCAAAAAAACACACATCGTGAATATCGTCGGGCAGGGGGCTTTTGCATGCGTCAAGCAGATGTGCGCGCCGCCTGAGGTGAAGGACACTGCCGACCGTGAGGCGAGGCTCCTCGGCCCGATTCTTCCCTGCGGCGGCGCGCTGCGCACGGGGCTGCAGAACATAATTGAAGCAGCGCGTGCTGGATGGCGATCGCTAGGGCGTGCCGGGCACCAGCCGCTCCCGCGCAGGCTGACGCGGGTGTTCTTATTATGCTCTGTTTTCGGCGGCTGTATCTGGACTGTCAGCGCTTGTGCCGCCTGAAGATTTCGCTGATCGGTTGGGCGGCGCGATCGCAAAAATGCCTCGGGGACGGATGAGAGGCAGAGCGGCGGTCGCGACTGACGCCGGCCGCATTCGCAGCATGCCTTCCAGGGCGGTATTCTCTTTCTGGGGCGCATCGCCCATTGCCGTCGAGCTCCAGCTGCAACGTTTGAGGTGGGTCAGGGCGATCGCCAGGGGCCCCGCGAATCACGAGCAAGTGCTCATGGGAGTTTCCAGGGCCGCGAGATTGGATGCTGCGTCGAGCGCCGCCGTTTAGACAACGCTGGCAGATTTAACTACTCCGGCAAAAGCGGCGCAACAGCGCAGCGACTTGTAATTCCAGGTCCAGGGCGCGCGTTCAAGACTAGATTGCACGAGCGGGTGGCACGACACGCAGAACATCATTGCACTTTTTCAACGACGGAGTAGCAGCATTGGTTGTCAAGAAATTCAAGGCTGGCGAGCCCATTCTGCGCGCGCGGTTAGAACGCGTACGCGACGACGAACGAGGAGCACGAGGACACATCGTGCACGATGGGGGGGAGGAATACGAGGGGGAGTCTCTCTGCGTGCATGAGTTGGCCGACGGCGCAGCATGTGGGACCGCCTTTCCTTTTATGAGGGCTCTGAACGCTTGCGTCACCCTCGCTCATCAGCTACGAAACGAATGCCCGCGAGCCATGCGCGCGAAGACATGCCCATGGTTTCAGGCATCAGTCGCAAGGAAGGCCCCGTGCCTGCGACATGTTTGGGCTATGGTGGCCAAGCGACCGCGCAGATGCCCAGCCCGCTCTGTATCCGTCGACTTTCGGGCCGAACCAGACCCCCCCTACGCGCGTGGTCACTGCGGTATTTCACATCACTATCTTCGCACTCACCTGCAGCGCGTGCAAGAGCCCGTACCAGGACCAGAAGCTGAGGATGCACGCAGCAGGATGGATGCCGACAGCGTCGGGGCCGCGCCCGAGATCAGACGCACTCGACGCTGCCGGCCAGGCAACTGCCCCCCCCGCTCTGCGGCCACGTCAACTAGCAGCACCAGGTGGCCCCCCAACACAGTGCGACTGCTGGGATTGGATTGCCAGCCGAGAGCGACGCGGTGACGACGCTCCAGCGCGTGGCCCTCGACACCATGCAGATGTCGAGGCACCTGGCGGGCTCGGTGTGGGGCTTCTACTTGATCCCTCAGAACGAGGCGACGGATCAGGGCACGGAGATGGCGGCTGCCTTCGCGGAGAAGGTGGGGGCAGGCGAGAGCGACTTGGGCAGCCCACATCTACATATCGCGGTCGTCTCCTTCGGGGGTCTGGCGCAGATGGTGTTGCCGGGCCCATCGAAAGAGATATTCGGCACTTTCGCTATTTTGTTGGAAACGATTTCACGGCCTGCGCGTGGGGGACCTCGCCCCGCACTTTCGTCTCAAGCAAGCGCATTGCGAGGGGGGCCAGCCGAAGAAGTACAAGCTGCAGATCATACACAGCGCGCTCGCAGTCAGCCCGTTCCAGGACGGACACCTCATCGGCGAGATCAACAAAGCGAGCGGGCAGAACGCGGAGGGCTCGCAAGAACAATTGGAGGCGCCGCCGATCGCGGCCCAGCAGTCTCGCCGGGGCGCCCACTCGGCACTGCTTCACTTGGGAGGCAAGCCCGTGCAGGGGCCGGCTCCACCGAACGCGGTGGAGCGCGCGCTCCAGAACCAGCTTCGCGCGCGCCAGATGTGAGATACGCAGCAGTCGACGCGCAAGGGCTACGCCGAAAAGCCAGGCAGGGTAGCACGCGTGCGAGAGACATGCTGAACCGCATGGGGCTGCGATAAGACGCTGTCGCATTGCGCTTCTGCAGCATGCTCGAAATTGAAGTGCATGCGATGCGCGATATCATTGGCGATTGCAATTGCAGCTACCTTATCTCTCCTTCGACGGCTTCGGCGTTCTGTTGGAAGAATTTAATGAAGAGCGTGCTATATCAACTGAGGCTGTTTCAACCTCTTTCAGGTGAGACAACGCAGTAGCCGCATCGTCGCCCCCCCCCGTTTTGCTGGATTGCTCGCGTCTTGGGCTCTTGGGCTCCAGGGGCCTGGCTTTGGCCGAGGCTCAACGGCCGACGCCCTTCTGCTAGGAGTCGGTTCTCCTGAGGCGCGGCGACGGCAAAGTTGCCATCCGACTCTCGACGGGGTGCGACCCCAGGGCCTGCGGGAACCTTCGAAGCCTTGCTCAGCCGAATACCTGGCCGACTGGCTAGTGAGCCACCCGTTACCTTCTGCCCCGTACGCGCTCCTCTTCGCAGCCTGGACTTCAACAGCTAGGATTCCTGCACTCTCGGGACACGTGCGCGCGGCTTCAGAGTGCGGCATGTTGTAGTATAACTCTCCGTGCCTTGAGCATGCACGCTGTACACTTATACACCTGTATAGCAAAGTGGGCACGCGATGCGCGCAACATTATATAACTTTTGCCCTGAACGTCCACTAGGCACGTTACTACACACAGCTGCAGGCTGGGAGGGCTGAGCCCGAGTGTTTCGCCTTCTCGTTCTGCTAACAGTCGGAGGTTTGAGACGGCCTAGGGCCGACGAGGGGACCTAGGCTTTATAGGCCCCCACAGCCTCCCTCAGGCGCCCTACCGCCTCGGCCAAAAACTGAACCAGCAGCAATTCAGGACGCTGATAGGCGCCTGTTCCTCGTAGGCTCGCGCCCCCGCGCGTCGGAGCCGAACTGTTGCCGAGGTCGCTCGCTCGTTCGGTCCTCCTCCATCTCCTCCCCCCCCCCCTCCTCCCTCCCTCCTCCTCCCTCCTCCTCTCCTCCTCCTCCTCCTCCTCCTCCCCCCTCCTCCTCCTACTCCTCCTCCTCCCCCTCCTCATCTCCTCCTCCTCCTCCTCCCCTCCTCCTCCTCCTCCTTCTCCCTCCTCCTGTCTCGGGTCGCCTACGGGCCTGCGGCCCCAGGGGAAACCGTGCACCAGGGCCCCTTCCAACGAAAACGCTTCGAAAAGGGGGCGCCCCCCCCCGCTCTCCCCCCCCCCCTCCGCCACCTTTCCATAGCGAAGCTTTGGCAAGTTCGCGCTCGCGCTCTTACTCTGTCAGACTCAGGCGCCGGATCGGCGGATATTCGGAACCTGCCGATGCAATTTACGGCACGGCTGGAAGCTTCCATTGCATTTTGAGGGCATATGGAATGGCAAATGCAGTTTTGTACCCTTGTGGAGGCAATCGTTCCTATACTTTGTCTGTCGGATACGACTGGGACCGTCCAAAAACCAGCTGGAACACGCCCACCCCCGTCACTGTATGAAACTTGTCTTCCCCTCTTCCCTTTCCCCCGTTCCCGCCTTCGTCCTGGGCACAACTGTCTGGGCCGTTGGGCAGTCCACGATTTATTCCAGGCACGGCGGCTTGTCGAAATTGTGTATATGTCGGCTCTCCCACTTTTCTAGAGGTAATTAGTGATGGCGATGATGATGGTGGTGACGATGACGGTGATGCTGCGGTGATGGAAGCAACGACCAGAATGGTGAGGAGGAGTGAGAGGACGATGGGGGAAAACGAGGAGGAAAAGAAAGATGATGGGTTCTGAGGCAATACAGCCGTTCGGACAAGCCGTGACCGAAAGCGGGCCATGGTCCATATCGATGTGCGGCCGTCGACGGATGAGTAATAGTGGATGGTCTCTTTCTCTTTCTCTCCGTGCCCTTCCTCTCCATTATCTGCCTATGCCTGTCCGAAGAGCCAAATTTCGGAGATACCTGGTTCCCGGAGGGGCACCACTCCTGGGAGACGTGCGCGGGTAGGGCGCGGGAAAGGAGGAGAGAGAACTCTCTCCCCTGCATTTGGGCGAGAGGCGTGGCAGGAAGGGAGTTGAGGAGAGAGGGCGTGCAACGAGAAACCACTGTTTGTCCTTCTGTTTCCTCAAGCCCCATCTCTCCTTGTAGCTTTCCCAAGCCCAAATCATGATATCTCCCAGCGTTCTCTCCGTTTTCCCTCATTTGTCTCCTTGCTGCGATGGTGAGGGGATCGTCTCGTCTTCCCCATCCTCTCTCCGACCCCTCCCATCGAGGCGTCACCATTCTATCCTCTCTCTTCGGTTTCGTCCATTTCGACCTCTCCTCCGCTCGCCCTCGCCATTCCCCCTCCCCTCTTGAACAGGTGCACCTCCCTGATGAGGAGCCAGTGCCACCCCTCGCCCGCGATCGTGACCATCACGTCGAGCGACAATTCGGAGGCGGGACCCCGTGTCGGCCTCGCGGCAGGGCGGGGGAGCAGGGGGAGGCGAGGGGCCGTCGGCTGCAGCGCCTGGGGTGCTCGGCTCACCGTCGGCGCGGGGATGTATTCTCGGGCGAGAAGCGCCCCATCGTCTGGCTTACGGTGAAGTCGGGCCTGTCCCCCGACAGGGGGAGTATCCAAAAACAGTCCAACGATGGTCTGGGGACGAGCCGTGTTAGGCACTGTGCTGACTATGTTGGGGTATGTTTGGGAGCATCCTTTCTTTCTCGCCCAAGATCCCCCTGCACGAGGACGTGCCCCACCGAAGCTTACGAAGGCCTCGCGCAGCCCGGCGCCACCTCGCTCCACCCTGCTGCTTCCTGCTGGGCCCCACCCCCGGAGGGAGGAGAAACGATGCCAACACCACCAGGGGGCCCACCTCCAGCGAGGAGGTTCATGATACCTCCCCGAGCTGGTGGTTGGGGATGTCTCGACCGAGAGGGGGGGACCACACCACCAGGGAGATCCCCCTTGCCTCCTCGCGTCTCCTCGCACTGGTGGTGTTGGTGTCGCCTCTCTTTGTTCCTACACCTGGCCTCCGAGCGCACCGGCTTCTGCGGGCCGGGGACGCCTGCTGAGAGCGTGCCGCGCCGCTGGCCCTGGCCCGCCACGCTGCGGCGCGGCACACCAGCCTCCAGTCGGGCGTGTCCCTCTACAGGAGGAATCTCCAAAAAGAGTCAAACAATTGTCTGGGGACTATTTTCCCTTCCATGTTTTGACATGTATTTGATGCTTTCTTGGACATGTTCGCCCAGAGTCCGCCTGTAGGGGGACGTGCCCGACCTGACGCTGGCCATGTCCCCATACCCGGGCGTCAACGTCTCGGGCTCTTCCGAGCCTCCCGCCCCGCGGCGACGCGGCGTCCGCTTGCAAGGCGTGTAGCGCGTCGCGGGGGGCCGCCGTAGCGACGCGTGAGGCACGAGATATTGACCGTAGTGGCACGTCAATCGGGCTCAGCAGCTGTGCCCTGCTCCCAGCAAGACCTCCCAGGCGACGCGTGAAGCAAGGGATCGTGACCGCGGCGGCACGTCAATCGGACTCAGCAGCTGTGCCCTGCTCCCAGGAAGACCTCTCAGGCGACGCGTGGAGCAAGGGATCGTGACCGCGGTGGCGCATCAATCGGGCTCAGCAGCTGCGCCCTGCTCCCAGGAAGACCTCTCAGGCGACGCGTGGAGCAAGAGATTGTGACCGCGGCGGCACGTCAATCCGGCTCAGCAGCTGTGCCCTGCTCCCAGCAAGACCTCCCAGGCGACGCGTGAAGCAAGAGATCGTAACCGCGGCGGCACATCAATCGGGCTCAGCAGCTGTGCCCTGCTCCCAGCAAGACCTCCCAGGCGACGCGTGGAGCAAGGGATCGTGACCGCGGCGGCACGTCAATCGGGCTCAGCAGCTGTGCCCTGTTCCCAGGAAGACCTCTCAGGCGACGCGTGGAGCAAGGGATCGTGACCGCGGTGGCGCATCAATCGGGCTCAGCAGCTGCGCCCTGCTCCCAGGAAGACCTCCCAGGCGACGCGTGGAGCAAGAGATCGTGACCGCGGCGGCACGTCAATCGGGCTCAGCAGCTGTGCCCTGCTCCCAGCAAGACCTCCCAGGCGACGCGTGAAGCAAGAGATCGTAACCGCGGCGGCACATCAGTCGGGCTCAGCAGCTGTGCCCTGCTCCCAGCAAGACCTCCCATGCGACGCGTGAAGCAAGGGATCGTGACCGCGGCGGCACGTCAATCGGACTCAGCAGCTGTGCCCTGCTCCCAGGAAGACCTCTCAGGCGACGCGTGGAGCAAGGGATCGTGACCGTGGTGGCGCATCAATCGGGCTCAGCAGCTGCGCCCTGCTCCCAGGAAGACCTCCCAGGCGACGCGTGGAGCAAGAGATCGTGACCGCGGCGGCACGTCAATCGGGCTCAGCAGCTGTGCCCTGCTTCCAGCAAGACCTCCCAGGCGACGCGTGGAGCAAGGGATCGTGACCGCGGCTGCACGTCAATCGGGCTCAGCAGCTGCGCCCTGCTCCCAGCAAGACCTCCAAGGCGACGCGTGGAGCAAGGGATCGTGACCGCGGCGGCACGTCAATCGGGCTCAGCAGCTGTGCCCTGCTTCCAGCAAGACCTCCCAGGAGACGCGTGGAGCAAGGGATCGTGACCGCGGCTGCACGTCAATCGGGCTCAGCAGCTGTGCCCAGCAAGACCTCCCAGGCGACGCGAGGAGCAAGAGATCGTGACCGCGGCGGCACGTCAATCGGGCTCAGCAGCTGTGCCCTGCTCCCAGGAAGACCTCCCAGGCGACGCCAAGAGATCAGTCAATCGGGACGCCTCCCAGGCGACGCAAGAGATCGTGACCGCGGCGGCACGTCAATCGGGCTCAGCAGCTGTGCCCTGCCTGCTCCCAGCAAGACCTCCCAGGCGACGCGTGAAGCCGTGACCGCGGCGGCACGTCATCGGGCTCAGCAGCTGTGCCCTGCTCCCAGCAAGACCTCCCAGGCGACGCGTGGAGCAAGAGATCGTGACCGCGGCGGCACGTCAATCGGGCTCAGCAGCTGTGCCCTGCTCCCAGGAAGACCTCTCAGGCGACGCGTGGAGCAAGAGATCGTGACCGCGGCGGCACGTCAATCGGGCTCAGCAGCTGTGCCCTGCTCCCAGGAAGACCTCTCAGGCGACGCGTGGAGCAAGGGATCGTGACCGCGGCGGCACGTCAATCGGGCTCAGCAGCTGTGCCCTGCTCCCAGCAAGACCTCTCAGGCGACGCGTGGAGCAAGAGATCGTGACCGCGGCGGCACGTCAGTCGGGCTCAGCAGCTGTCCCCTGCTCCCAGCAAGACCTCCCAGGCGACGCGTGGAGCAAGGGATCGTGACCGCGGCGGCACGTCAATCGGGCTCAGCAGCTGTCCCCTGCTCCCAGGAAGACCTCCCAGGCGACGCGTGGAGCAAGGGATCGTGACCGCGGCGGCACGTCAATCGGGCTCAGCAGCTGTGCCCTGCTCCCAGCAAGACCTCCCAGGCGACGCGTGGAGCAAGGCATCGTGACCGCGGTGGCGCATCAGTCGGGCTCAGCAGCTGTCCCCTGCTCCCAGGAAGACCTCTCAGGCGACGCGTGGAGCAAGGGATCGTGACCGCGGTGGCGCATCGATCGGGCTCAGCAGCTGCGCCCTGCTCCCAGGAAGACCTCCTAGGCGACGCGTGGAGCAAGGGATCGTGACCGCGGTGGCACATCAATCGGGCTCAGCAACTGCTGTCCCCTGCTCCCAGGAAGACCTCCCAGGCGACGCGTGAAGCAGGAGATCGTGACCGCGGTGGCACATCGATCGGGCTGAGCAGCTGCTGTGCGCTGCTCCCCGGGCAGGCCTCCCGGGAGTTGCCGCTGGAGGGGCTCTCAACCGCCACCCGTCCCTCGTCGCCACGGCTGGATTCGCCCAGGAGTCCTGGTCAGAAAGCGCCCCTTGGATAGGTCAAGGGAGTAGCGCTATCGGTATATATATATATATGTGTTTATATGTATACATATATATATATATGTATTTATCTACCCCTATCTACATATATATACTCTCCTTGAGTGGGAGGTGCACGTCGTTTCCATGTTGTGGCCAGAGTTTGGCGGAAGGGCAGTGGTCACCCAAGCAAGGCCGCCAGGTCGAGCGAGGTTCAAGTGTTTCCATGTTCACCCAGCGCGCGAACATGTAATTAACTCATTCACTCGGTTTGTGTGTGACTCCTTTTTTGTTTGTGCTGGTGTTCTCTTTCGCTCTCTCTACATTTATGTATGTACATATACATATATATAAAGATATACCCCTCTCTGGTTACATCTTTCTCTCTCTCTCTCTCTGTCCTCTGTCTCTTTCTGTTTCGTTTGCTATAGTTTGTGTTGTGTCTCGTTCCCTCTCTGCCTGTGTCTGTATCTGCCTCCCTCTCTCTCGCTCTCTCTCTCTCTCTCTCTCCCTTGCCCGCATGTAGTGCGTTATACAATTGCACGCAAACTCTATGTCCAGCCTCCATTTCCGAATTCGGCTACAGATGGTGCATCTCTTCTTACATGTGTCACAGTCTATCTTGCTATGTATCTTTTGTATTTCCATCCGCGTCTCTGTTTCAACTATCCGTCTCCGTATCTTTGTGTCCGCAGACTCTTTCCGTCATGCCAGTTTTCCCCGATCCCTCCCCTCTGCCCCATCCTCTTCTTGCATTCGCCGCCCTCAGGTTGCCGCGGTGGAGCTGGCGGTGGTGTGGGACGAATCCCCAGACCCTTGGTTTGCCAGCCACATTCGTGGCGGGAGGGTTGGACATGTCGCCACCGCCGACGCCATCGCCACCGCCCACGCCTCCCCCGCCGTCGTCGTCGTCGTCGGCGTCGTCGTCGTCGTTGTCGTCGGCGTCGTCGGCGATGTCGGCGTCGTCGTCGTCGTCGTCGGCGTCGTCGTCGGCGTCGTCGTCGTAGTCGTCGAGGTCGTCGGCGTCGTCGTGGTCTTCGTCGTCGTCACCGTGGTCGTCGGCGGCGTTGCCGTCGGCGATGCTGCAGGCCTCCGCCGAGGAGTGGTCGCCGCGCCCGCCGACGGCTCGACTTTGGCAGACCCCTGGCGCGGGCTGCGCACCGCGCGCCGAAGCCGCTGCATCGCGCCGACGCGGCGAGGCGAAGCCGCTGCACCGCGCCGAAGCCGCTCCACCGCGCAGACCTTGGACGATCTTACTTTCGGCGGCGAGCGAAGGGGGGGAACGTGTCGGGTTCGAGATCTCGAGGTAGTTGGGAGCTCTCGCCGGTTTTTCAGCGGCCTTCCAGCCTCGGCAAGCTTGCCAGCAGCTGCGCCTCGCCGCAGGCGTTCCGGAGGTCTCCGAACATCGCTCCGAAAGGCCGCCGGAGGGCCGAGGTATGACCCCCAAACCCACCTTCGGCGGCGAGCGAGGAGGGGAAGTGAAAGGAGAAGGCCTTCTCAGCAGGCGGCGGGGCTTCTGGGAACCCCTCGCGCCGTCCGAGAAAGTGTTCTGTGTTTCCGAGACAGGCCTGGAACACTTTTCAAAGCAATAGGAGACTTCCGAGCCTTCTGATGAGGCCCGCCCCTTCTCTTCCCCCCAGGGCTCGCCGCTGGCCATTTCGCCCACCCCCAGACGAGGGATTTGAAGTCAACGGTTGTGGCTTTTTGGAGCCTCTTGCGGGCCCTCTTGGGGGCCTTTTCAGGCCTGTTGGGAGTTTCTTAGGCGCAGCTGGCGGTCCTGGGGGTCCCCTTGGGACGAGAGTATATCAGATCGACGGAGTACTCGCGCGAGTGTCGTGCGGAGGCCCTGTGCGGGGGACGCTGTGCGCCTTGTGCGGGGCTCGTGTGGATGCCCTCGGGATTGGGTCCGCGTGCTCGTGCTCATGCGGGAGAAGGACCGTGGACGCGCTAACGGTGTGTTGGCTAATGGCGCAGGAGGGACAACCAATTGTTAGGGAGGCGTGGCTCGTGGCCAAGCCAATTGTAGGAACGCTTTGTCCTTGTTTTCCTATACCTCGCTGTGGTGTCCTCGTTCGATGCGTTCGCATACTTGGAATGTGCGAAGCGGTGTTTCGTGATCTCCTGCAGTTTGTTTTGCGTGAGCCCCGTGCCACAAAAAATAAGATTCCCAACCGCGCCGTTGACCAACCGCACGCCGTCAGCGCGGCCCTGGAAGAAGGAGGAGGAGGAGGAGGAGGAGAGAGGGAGGGGGATGAGGAGGGGGGGAGGAGGAGGGAGGGAGTGCGGGAGGGAGGGAGGGAGGGAGGAGGAGGGAGGGAGGGAAGGAGGGAGGGAGGGAGAGAGGAGGAGGAAGAGGAGGAGGAGGAGGAGGAGGAGGAGGAGGAGGAGAAGGAGCAGGAGGAGGAGGAGGAGGATGAGGGAGGGAGGGAGGGAGGGAGGGAGCGAGTTGGAGGAGGAGGTGCAGGATACGAGAGAAGCACGACATGGGCACGGTTCCCTTGCGCACGTGGCGCCCTGTGTGGCGCGCCACGCGCGCCAGCCCTCGTCGCTCCCACATGCTGTCCACGAGCCAGGAAGCCGGAAAGGGGCAGGGCACAAAGCTTGGCATCGCTCGGACGTGTGCATTCTGTTTCGGCGAGAACCATCGCTCAAGCAGTGACGAAGCGTCCTTGCTCGCCTATAGCCCTACCAAACAAGGTTCTAAGAACTGTTTGTGGCTTCCACGAAATGTTAGAGCATTTCTGGCCGGGAGCGTCTTGGTTTAACACATCGGGCTTATGTTCTAAGAGCATTGTTTTTGTTCCTAGAACTGTTTTAGGTTCTAAGAACATTTCGTGGCAGGACTATAGGAATGCCGGGACGGTCGGTCCCTGCTCAAATCGCAGACCATCGTGGACCATCGAGCAGAAAAAGCACGCACGACACCGACAACTGCACGGGAGATGGACGTCCGAGCGACGGCAAGGAAGGGGTGTGGCGTGCCACTCGTGGAGGTCGAGGTGCGATATCTGCGATGGCTGGCATCGCCAGGCTCAGCATCGGCACCATGCCCCTTTCTGCGACACCCGTTTTCCGAAATCCAGGACGAGAAATCATATTCTTCTTCTTCTTCTTCTTATTATTATTATTATTACTATTATCATTTTTATTCATCGTAATCTTATTACTATTATTATTAGATGTGCTTGTATTCCAGCTGGGCGCTCCTCCGCGAGCAGAAGCATCTGGGGCGGACAAAAACTGGCGCCTGGGAGGGGTCTCGGGCCCTCTGGGGGGGCGCTCGCGCTGACAAACCAAAAACGTCCCGGTGGATGCCTGGGGCGCGGTCGGGGAGGGATGCCTCCCCAGTCGGCGGCGAACCAGGGGGAGAGGCAAGACGGGGCGGGCCTCCTCAGAGGGTCCGGAAGTGCCCCGAGCCTTCTGCGGAGTGCTCGAGGCCTTCCCCGAAGGTGGAGAAGTCTTCCCAGAAGGCGCGGGGGCTTCTCAGAAATCCCGCCGCGAGAAGGACTTCTCCTTCTCATTTCCCCCCCCCCTCGCTCGCCGCCGACCCAGAGACCGGCATCGTGATTTCTGCACAGCGTAGAGGCTGAAGTCGGGCTTGTCCCTCTATAGGGGAGATTTTCAAAAATGGTCCAAAAATAGTATGGGGACGATTTCTTGTTTTTTTTTTGCCAGTTGGGTGTATTTTTGCAGTATTTTGTTTTTCTCTTCCAAAATCCCCCTGTAGGGGGACGGGGATTTCGGAAGAAAAGAAAGGCCTATACTTAGGTCGACCTAAGTATAGGCCGACCTAAGTATAGTCCCCCAGAGGTCGACCTAAGTATGGGCCCCCGAGGTCTGAGCCTCTCCCCGGGGGCCGGCTCCGCATCCCCAGTCGTGCGCGGACCCGGGGGCGGCCATAGGAGGGGGGTGGGCGTGCTGCCCGGCTGGGGTGGACGCCATGGCGCGGGCCATGGCTCCTCCTCCTCCTCCTCCTCCTCCTTCTCCTCCTCCTCCTCCTCCTCCTCCTCCTCCTCCGTAGCCGTTTTGGCTCAAGATGCATAGTTCCTCAGTGGAACAAGTGGATACCGCTAGTCCGCGGCAGACAAGACCCTTGGCGGTCTGGCAGAGATTGTTCCTCGTACTGACGCTCGCCCCCACGGGTAAACGGAGGCTTTTCCCGTTCCTGTGCGTACGAACGTCCCAGTCGCAATGGGGCTTCCCGATGCTGCGGCGCTGGCCCAGTGCGCCCAGGAGATCGAAGACATGCCCACCTTCCCTGACGATGATCGTGCTGATGGCCGCCGTGTCCGGGGCTCGCCTGAGCCCTAGTATCCGCGCGCCGAGGAGGGCACGGGATCCTCAGGCAGTGGCAAGGGTGTCGCCAGCCTGGCCTCCCGCGCTGCCGCTGCTGGTGCCGCGCTCGTCTTCGGGCGCTCGGATCAGCTGGCTCATTCTCCTGATCAGCCTGCTGTCGGTGCTCCTGTGCGTGCTGGTGGCTCCCCTGCAAGTTCTGACCACGCTCGTGCACCCGCTGGGCATGCTGCTCACGACTACCCCGACGAGTATATCAAAGCTGTCATCGCCGATGGTGTTGCCTCCCAGTTCAGCGAGCTGCGCACGGAGCTCGAAGGTCTCGTCGCCTCGACTGTGGGCGACACTGTTAAATCCAGCAACGCCTCCATCTTGCGGACCCTGGCTGTACTGCAGAAGCAGTTGGAAGATCAACCAGCAGAGCTTGACCAGAAGGCGATGGCTACTTTCCGACCGCAGCTCGACGAACTGTCAAGGAAGATGCAGCGACAAATCGATGATGTCACAGGAAAGGTTGCCACTCTCAGCATCGAGCTGGACTCACACACACAGAGCAGCTGCGCCAATTACGAGCAGAGATTGCCGAGCTACGTGAAGGACTTCATGTGGCCAAGCGCCAGGAAGCGGCCCCCTCGCCGCCCGCCAACTTCGACCGCCAGACAGACCCTGCCGTGGTGGTCGCGATGTGTACCAAAATGGTTGGTTTGTCACAGGTACGCGATGTGCTGGCGCCGTTCCTATCTGAGCTCGGATTCGAAGCAGACCAATACACCCTTTCGTGTCCGTCCCCGACTCCTGCCCGCAGGTTTAGTTCAACGGGGCCACAGGCCTCGCCTCTAAAAAGGTCTCGAAGGTGCTCAGCAACCTTCGCCGCAACGGTCAGTGGAGGGTGTTCAACGTCGAAGCCTCGGGCGCCGCCGCCGACGGGCGCCTCCACTTGGGGCCCGACAAATCCCCACGCCAGGTCAAGACGGAAATGGCTCTTCGTCGGATCCGTGGTGCGTGTTCTGACAAGTTTGGTGGACGGTGGTCTGTTGACCGTGAGCGAGGCATCCTCAAGAGCGGATGGACCAGCGTGCTCAAGATCCAGGCGAACCCTGAGGACGCTCCGTACACCGTGCAGTTCAACCAAGAGGGCATCTTGGACCTCAAGCTCACGCGTGCCGTCATCCAAGCAGTGGTGGATGAAATTACCGCCCCTCCGCCTCCTACGACATGGTGTCTTTGACGGCTTCATGCAGCTCTTCCACACTCCGACCCGTGGGAATGAGAATGAATCGATGCGATTCATCACTTGGAATGCTCGAGCTCTGTTACAGTACCGAGGAGCGAAGAGTAGACTCAAGTCGTCATATTTGAAGAGATTTCGCCTTCCTGGGTCCATCCTTGCACTTCAGGAAGTTCATCAAGATCGTCTGCAACTCGAAGACTATCTCTGTCGTCTTCATCGGGATGCTGTGGTCCACGCCTCGTTTTGCGCTGCCGATGTTGGGGGATCGCCTGCAGGAGGGGTCGCCACTATCTTACCGAAGCTCGCGTCTGAGCTCGATGTTACCGGCAATGCTTCGGCCGTCGTGCAAGGAAGGGTCCTTCGAGTCGACGTAGTCGGGCAGGGGTTTCAGCTGGTGCACTTCAATATCCACAATCATGGTCTCAATGCAATGCAGATTGACGAGATATGTGCGGAGATCGACGCTGCGCGGGTACGGGCAGCCGCTGACCCTCTTCACTTCTTGGTGATCGTGCAGGGCGACCTCAACTTCGGCCCTGATGAGGCGTTGCTCCTCCAACGTCCTGAACCAGCTCGTGCTACTGATCCTCGGAATCATCGTGCAATGGCAGCTCGGTGGCTGAGGACATTAGGACTTTTTCTGGAGATTTCTTCGGAGTCACCGACGCACTACACAAAGGACGCCAACTCGGTCAGCTGCCTCGATCGGTTCTTCTGCTCGGTGCCAGGATGGATGATGTGCCAAATGTGTGCGGAGTCCTCCACCATCGGAGAGCCCGAATAATTATCTCGTTCTTTGATATCGGACCACGCTGCTCTGCTCACGGTGCTTCGTCAACGTCACGCGCGCCCCAGATCTGAGCAGCCAGTTCCTCGCCATATCTTCGAGAGCCCTCTTCTTCGGCAGCGTATTGAGGGCATGTTCAAAGACGGCGCTGGCGCTGAGACGGTGTGCTCGGCGGCAGTCTACCAGGAACACTTCAAGGATATGTTGAAAGAGGCTGCCCGTGAAGTTCGTGACTGGATGTTTGTCCACCATCCTGCTGGCGACGAAACAGCGTTGCTCGTTGCCCGAGGATGTGCGCGAGCAGTATGGCGTCAAGATCTTCCTCTCGCCCGTCGGCTGGTGGCGACCTCGGCCACCGCAGCTGGCATGCTCGACATCGGGATTCACAAGTCGTCCTTCGGCATCCTGAATCGTTCCACATGTGGACGGATGGGGTTCATATGAGGCTCCTGGAAAAAGAGATTTGTGCTGCCGCTGACGCTGCTGCAAGCTCTCGTTCGACCCGTCCGCCTTCTTCGTTTCGTCGTCGTCAGTTGTTGGAGCGCCAAGCTGCGATCTGGGCCCAGTTCTCACGGGGATTGGTTCTGCGTGCTGTTCGAGACGGCAATCGGCTTGCTGCTTCTCCTGGGGAAAGGGTTGCTGCCCTCACGGAGTATTGGCGCCCTGTCTTCTCGCGTTCGAAGTCGATCTCGAAGCCGCTCAGACTTATATCGAACAGCAGTGTCCCTCACCTGTGCTCCCAGACGTCCCACCACCTTCGAAAGCGACGCTTCGAAATATTGTTTCTCGTGCTCGCCGCTCTGCCCCTGGGATCGACGGACTGCCGTGCGCCGCATGGGCTGCTGCCGATTGCTGCCTGGAAGTATTATGTCTTATGATGGACTGGATCTTGCGGGGCCAGTCTCTCTTCGGCTCGGCCAGCGTTACTCTGCAAGCGTACCTACCTAAGGGATCGGAACACGAAGACCTGGCCTTTGGGGGCTGCATTCGCACTGCAGATAAGATCAGGGTCCTTGGGCTGCGCAACGCCGACTTGAAAATACTGACGTCTGCCGTGAACCGATCACTTAAAGGTGTCGTCGACTCCCTCGTCCCCCAGTCGCAGCGCGGCTTCGTTCAGGGCCGAAACTTTGGGTACAACATCCTGGAGCTAGACGGCTTCAGTCGCATCGCTGGGGCCCACCCGCTGGCCCCGTCTAGGATGCCGCTGCTGGTCTCGTTCGATTTCGGCCAGGCCTTCCCGAGCCTCCCCCAGGAGTTCATGATGCTTTTCCTCGCTCACCTTCGCCTGTCACTCCCAGTGACGCATTTTCTAACCTGGTTGTACTCTGCGATAGAAGGGGTCGTGGCCTACGGTGGCCTGCTCCACTCGGTGTATTGGCTGAGGTCGGGGATCATACAGGGCTGCGGCCTGTCTGGGACCTTGTGCGCGTTGTGCACGGCCCCGTTCCTGATCGACTTGGAATGCTCTCTGGAGGATTCTGGACTTGGCCTGGCTAGGGCCTGCGCGGACGATATTGGGGCTGTCTTGTTCGAGGCTCGCGGGCTCCAAGTGCTACACCGTGTGATGACTATTACGGGGCTCTTTACTGGGCTTTGCCTCAAGGTCAGTAAGTGCAAGGTCACCCCGCTGCACGAGACGTTTGGCCCTGATCTTCAGGAAAGAACACGGGCTCTCCTCGGTCGGCTTGTTCCCGAATGACAGGCTTTCGAGGTCGTGGCCCACCTGTTGTACCTTGGCGTTCTCTTGGGACCCGACGTCACGATCCAGATGCAATGGGGCGCTGCTCGGATGAAACTAAAGTTACGGGCCAGGCTCCTTGGTTCTGGCTCCGCTCCCTTGGGGATCAACGGCGTGCTCTACCGATCAAGAGCCCTCCCTGTCTTGTCCTACCTGGCTCAGTTCTTCCCCCTGCCTCCCAGGATGGTCGCTTTCGAGCTCTCTGTGCTGACTCAGGTATTCCGTGCTCCCATGGGTACTCCGTCTGCCTCTGGCTGGGCCCAGCTCTCTGCGTGGGGTGGCCCCAAGATCCCACTCATGCAACATACATGTGCCGCTGCGTTGACCCGAGCTGCCACCATCACGTTCAGCGAACATACCCACATACGCTCTAACATTACTAACACTACCCTTTCTTGGAATGATGATCTGCTGCAGGGAAGATTCGATGATGCTTCCCTCGCGACCAGTCGCACTCGGGTGGATTGGATGTGTGACGCTGGACGGCACTGGCGGCTACCGCCCATCCTGCAGACCTATTCCTGGCTGCAGCAAGGCTCTGCGTGTGCTGGCTACCCTTCGGACATCCTACGCTGCTGTACGTCTGCTATTGCTTCGGAACTGTTGGTCACGGGACGTGCACTCAAATTTCAGAGAGCAGCCACCACTGCACTATACGAGCAGTTCGTCACACCGTTCCCGTTGTACGTGATCTTCGAGACCAGGCTGGCTCGCTACTTTACTATGTATGAACCCTTCTTACATCGGGTGCCGTGGGAGGCGATTCAGATGCTGATGCAGCTGCTGCTCACAAGCTGGGTCTTCCCTGTTATTAAGACATGGGCCTCTGCTTGGCTCACAAGTTATCGAATAAGTTACTCTTCTGGAACACGACGGTGTATCTTTGGGTGTCATACTGGTGCTGACAGGCAGTGCCACTACATGCGGTGCCAGCGCCTTGTTCGGGCTGTCGGCCGTGCTCTGGGTCGCTCACTCCCTACCTTTCTTCATGAGCGACTGTGCCTGACGGCGCCATGTGTGGAACGGGTGGAGGAGCTGGTGGTTATGTACACTACGTATCACACTGTTCGTTATCGTGAGGGAGTTACTACTACTGCTCTGAATTCTGCGACTCGGGCTGCGGTCGGAACTCTTCGAATGGCGTCTCCAACAGACCAGCTGGATAAGAAATGGAAGCCGCCGCTGTTCTTCATACCGACACTGCTCACTGTCACCGATGATCTCTCCACTTCCTCGGCTGACGACCCCGACGTCGACCATGCCGCGCGGGGCGCTGCGAACGGGGAAGGCTTGGCCCCTGGCCGGTCTCCATGCCTGACACCACGGCTCGTTCCTACGACGCCAAGCCCTGGCACTCCGTCGACGCTGATCGCCACGCCCGAACGTGTTGGACATATTGAAGGTTGTGGCGTCAATGTTACTGGCAGAACGCAAAGTCCTGTGCACGGGTGCTCCTCGAGCCCGTTGCTGCAGGCTCAGTCGACGCCGTTGTTGCTGGATGTGACTGGCGGAACGCAAAGTCCTGTGCGAGGGTGCTCCTTGAGTGCGTGGCAGCAGGCTCAGTCGTCGCCTATGCCGCTGGAAGCTACTGGCAGAACGCAAAGTCCTGGGCACGGGTGCTCCTCGAACCCGTCGCTGCAGGCTCAGACGTCGCCAACGTTGCTGGATGTTGGTGGAAATCCTGGCCACCGCGCTTCAAGAATGACCTGTGAGCGTGGCGACGAAAATAATCTGCCGCTCGCATGCACGTACGGTCCCCACATCCAAAGCGTGGCCGTCCGCCGCTCACGTGGCTCCATGGTTGTCCTCTCGACCCGCCCTCTTGCTCCTGCTGAGGTCCCTCCTGCTGCTGCCTCTCTCCCTCGCTCTCTCGCGCCGCCTCCCGCGGCCATGATTGAAACATCGCTCGCTGCCCACATGCACGTGATGATCGACATTGGCAGGCGCCCGCCGCCCGCCCCGCCGCCTGCTGCCGCCGCCCTTGCTTCTCTTTCCTCCGCTCTGGTCGCTGGCGAAGCCAGTTGCTCGAGTGTGGAGAGGTGTGCTCAGCTGTTGAGCTGAGCACAGTGGTCGGTCGGAGGCGCCTCTCCTCTACGCTGCGCTCCTCCTCCTCCTCCTCCTCCCCCTTTCCCGTTTCTCCTCCCTCGTCCGGTGTGCGATGCCCGGGTGGGCGCCATGGCGCAGGCCATGGCTCTCGGGAGCGGCAAAGACAGGGGAACAAAAAGTGACATAAACATAAGAACTCGGATGTCCGCGCGGGATTCTCGGATCGGCGCTGGACCCCCCTCCCTGGCGAACGGGGCGCGCCAGGGGCGGCGCCGGAGGCGCCGCCGGAAGGCCCCAACGCCGATCCGAGAAATCCGCGCGGACCTCCGAGTTTTTATGTTTATGTCACTTTTTGCCCCCTAAAAGAAGGCGATCGGTACTTAGCCCGGGAAAATCTGACATTCCCCGTGAAAAACGGTTATTCCCCGGTAGCGCCGGGGAATGCATGATTCCTGCGGCGCTTCTTTTGCGAATGTTTCGAGCGGGGTCGGGCTGCAGAGTCTTCGAAAGCCAACTGGTTGGCTTACGTGTGACCATTCGGTTTCGGGAAAAAACATACCTGGGAATGTCTGATCTCGGTGTGCTCGCGCGTCGTAGTACTGGTATTGGTAATGGTGGTGGAAATGATAGTGGTAATGATGGTGGTAGTGGTAGTGGTAGTGGTAGGGGTAGTAGTAGTGGTAGTAGTAGTAGTGGTAATAGTACTGGTAGTAGTAATAGTAGTAGTAGTAGTAGTAGTAGTAGTTGTTGTAGTAGTAGTAGCAATTGTAGTAGTGGTAGTAGTAGTAGTAGTAGTAGTAGTAGTAGTAGTAGTAGTAGTAGTAGTAGTAGTAGTAATAGTAATAGTAGTAGTAGTAGTAGTAGTAGTAGTAGTAGTAGTAGTAGTAGTAGTAGTAGTAGTAGTAGTAGTAGTAGTAGTAGTAGTAGTAGTAGTAGTAGATCGTAGTAGTAATAGTAGTAGTAGTAGTAGTAGTAGTAGTAGTAGTAGTAGTAGTAGTAGTAGTAGTAGTAGTAGTAGTAGTAGAGTAGTAGTAGTAGTAGTAGTAGTAGTAGTAGTAGTAGTAGTAGTAGTAGTAGTAGTAGTAATAGTAGTGGTAGTAGCAGTAGTCGTAGTAGTAGTAGTAATAGTAGTAGTAGTAGTAGTCGTAGTAGTAGTAGTAGTAGTAGTAGTAGTAGTCGTAGGCGTAGTAGTAGTAGTAGTCGTAGTAGTAGTCGTAGTAGTAGTAGTAATAGTAGTAGTAGCAGTAGTAGTAGTAGTAGAAAGTAGTAATAGTAGCAGTAGTAGTAGTAGTAGTAGTAGTAGTAGTAGTAGTAGTAGTAAGTAGTAGCAGTAGTAGTAAGTAGTAGCAGTAGTAGCAGTAGTAGTAGTAGTAGTAGTAGTAGTAGTAGTAGTAGTAGTAGTAGTAGTAGTAGTAGTAGTAGTAAGTAGTAGTAGTAGTAGTAGTAGTAGTAGTAGTAGTAGTAGTAGTAGTAGTAGTAGTAGTAGTAGTAGTAGTAGTAGTAGTAGTAGTAGTAGTGGTGGTGGTGGTGGTGGTGGTGGTGGTGGTGGTGGTGGTGGTGGTGGTGGTGGTGGTGGTAGTAGTAGTAGTAGTAGTAGTAGTAGTAGTCGCAGTAGTCTCTCAGAAGCCTGTCAGAAGCCTGTCAGAAGCCTGTCAGAAGCCTCTCAGAAGCCTCTCAGAAGCCTCTCAGAAGTCTCTCAGAAGCCTCGCAGAAGCCTTTCAGAAGCCTCTCAGAAGCCTCTCTGACGCTTCTCAGAAGCCTCTCAGAAGCCTCTCAGAAGCCTCTCAGAAGCGTCCCAGACGCCTCTCACAGAGTCTACCGGGGAATCAAGCCGGGGAAGGAATGTACCGGGGAATGTTCCATTTTCCCGGGGAAAGCCGGATTTTACCGGGGAGAGTTTTTTTGCCCTAAAAGAAGGGTGTGAGGACTAGGGGGGCGGGGGATATCATGGCGGGGGCCACGACATTTCACGAGATTTCATGGCGCCTCTTCTTGTTTCATCACGTCCCCAGCTCCCCGCTGGGCGCACATGCCGCCGGTCATGATGTTCGACCCCCTCTTGGACACCCCCCTCTTGGCCGCCCCCGAATGACTCGGAGGTGGACAGATCTCTTGTACCCTGACACGTCGATCAGAAGGAGTTGGCCGTTTTCGGTTCGCGAGAGGGCGTCGCGGCCGTCATTTTTGCGGGTCCAGGTCAGTCGGTTTCGGTGCCAGGCCGTTTTCATTCAGAAAAGGATTACGAAAGGGAGGCTTTTCCACAGCCGAACAATGATGCCTCCCCAGATTTCATGGCGCCTCTTCTCATTTCAGTACGCGTTTTCATTTCTTATTCTTCGAGAGTTCTTCGATTTTCGGGGGGGGCAGGACCCTCTCATTTCTCATTCTTCTGTCCTGGGCCTCTCCCTGGCCACCAGGGGGCCAGGAACAGTTAGAGAGCACGGTTAGAAACGAGCACGATTAGAACTGAACGACGTGTACGTGCCCGGGCCCTCCTCCTGGCCTCGCTCTGAGGCTGCGCTCATTCCCTCCTCCCCCTCTTTGTTAATTCAAGCTTCGCGCGGCCCGCTTAGCTTCGACCGGAAGAGGTGCGCTCTCGACCCGCGAATCAAAAAAAATGTACGTGCTCGGGCCCCCACCCTGGGCCGCGCACGTGCCGGCGGGCTACCATTTCTGCGCACTTCCTTCCCCCCCCCCCCCCCCCCCCCCTCTTGGGCGCCCCCCCCCCGCGCGGCGGCCCCCGCCTGGCGCTATCTCCCCGGGGGCGGGGCCGCCCGAGGGGCCGAGCATGGAGGCAACTTAAGTTCGCCGCGAGGCTCTCGCGCTGGGAGGAGAGAGAGAGAGAGAGAGAGAGAGAGAGAGAGAGAGAGAACCCTTCGCAGGCGACGGTTCTCTCCCGACCCCTGCAAACTCCAAACTCCGAGGGGGGAGAGGGTACCCACACCTCTACCCTCCCCTCGTGTTTCCCTTCTTGGGCCTCCTGGGCCTCCGTCGTCGCCACCGCCGGCTTCGCCTCGAGATCCTGGTCAGAACGCACCCCAGGAGAGGCCCGGGGAGGAGCGGTATAGGTATCTCTCGGTCTCCCCAGACATATGTTTGACGAAGAGTGAGGCCGCTCGGGAGCGGAGAAGGGTTCTAGGGTACACCCCGAGGGGGGCTGTTAACAGATGGGCGCCTCCCGTCATGCCTTCCAGGGCTGGGCCCGAGATGTGGTCCATGCGGAGACCCCACGAAGCCTGGGATGGGGGTCGACATGTTTCCCGTCGTGTGTCCTCTCGGGTGTCCTGTCCACTCGGGTCCAGCAGGAGCCTCTGGGGGCCTCGCCATTGCAGGCCTCCGACGAGGTGTCGTCGTCGTCATCGTCGTTGTCGTCGTCGTTGATGTCGGCGCATCCCCTGTTCAACCTCGAGACTTGGTGCCGAGCGAGTGGTGGGCCTGGCGCGTCCGCGACCGCCCCGCTGCGAGAGCGGATGGGCCGCCCTGCTCCCGCCGAGCAGCCCTCGGGGGGAGGGTCGCGGGCCTTCCTGCTCCTCCACCTCCTCCTCGTCCTCCTCCTCCTCGTCCTCCTCCTCGTCCCGCTGAGCCCTCTTCCTCCCTCCTCCTCCTCTTCCTCCTCCTCCTCCTCCTCCTCCTCCTCCCGCTGAGCCCTTGGGGGGGGGCGCGGAGCCGCGCGGGCGCGTGGTGCTCGACGCTCGTCTGCTCGGTCCGTCGGTCCTTAGTGCCGAGGCCCCAGAGTTCCGACGAGGTTCGTTCCAAGCGTTAAGGCGGGCCTGTCCCCCTACAGGGGGATTTTCGACGAAAAATCAACAGTACCCCAAAAATATCAAAAAAAAAAAATCAAGAAATAGTCTGGGGACTATTTGTTGCGTATTGTTTGACCTTTTTGGGGTATCTGTTGGGGATTTTTTATTTTTCGTCGAAAATCCACATGTGGGGGGACACGCCCGACATAATCGAAGCGTTTCTCCCCGATGGTCGGCCACGCGCAGAGGGCGGTTACGGTCAACCGGCACAGTAAGGATGGGCAGCCTTCCAAGGGGACCCTTGCGTCATCGCCTCCTCGGCCCATCCCTCGGCCGCGATCGTTAGCCGCGCCCCGCTCGAGAAGCTTTGAAATGGGCTTCCAAGGCCCTTGCATTCTGATCGCGCGTCCTTGTGATAATTACGGCTTGGCGGTAGGGGGAGGGGGGAAGGCTCCTTGGAAGGAGGCTGTTTCTTAGAAGGCGCTGGCCTTGTCTGCAGATGTAGGGCCTGCGCCCTTCCAAGAAGCAGCCTCCTTCTCAGAAGCCTCCCCCCCTACTTCGGCCCCCTTTTGCGCGCCGCCAAGCTGGGCTCTGGAGCGCCTCCTGGGCGATGGGGCCAGAATAACTGATCTGGGGCGAAAAATTGGCGCTGGGGAAGGGGTCAGGACATCTCTGGAGGCCGCGCTGTTGGGGTGGTTGTCAGACCGGCGGTTGTCTGGCTTTGCTCATTCGCTCGATCATCGACGCCTATGGGGGAGTCGGGCGGGGCCATGACAGGGACGAATCGTTCCGGGGCGCTCTCAGAGCGTTCTGGAACGCTCCCAGAGCGTTCTGGAACACTCGGAGAAGGCCGCGGCGCCCGATGCATCTTCCGGCACCGCCGGATCTCAGAGGCCCCCCTCCTCCTCCTCCTCCTCCTCCTCCTCCTCCTCCTCCTCCTCCTCCTCCTCCTCCTTCTCCTTCGGGGCTCCCCATCCGTGGGGGCCGTCCACTTAGGAATCGCGTTTACGCGCACGATAGGTCGCACATAGCGTAATCCTCTCGAGTTTCAGTTTTGTGGTCTTAGAGACGAGACATTCGACCCGATATCGATTCGCCGCCGCCGCCTCCTCCGCTCTGTCCTGGCTCGATGCTGTCCCTGGCCCCTGGCATGGCTTCGCCTCGGGGGGGGGCAGGCGTGGCCCTGAGCTTCCCCTCCGTGCAGCTCAAGGACCCGCTGGCCGGCCAGGTCCAGTCCAGCTCGGGCAACGGCACAGCGGGCCTCACCCTCCTCTTCGTCCACGGCGGGGTGGGGCGGGTGAGAGGAGGAGGAGGAGGAGGAGGAGGAGGAGGAGGAGGAGGAGGAGGAGGAGGAGGAGGAGCAGCAGGAGGAGGAGGAGGAGGAGGGTGAGGAGGCGGGGCCGCGCCCTGCCTCCTCTTCTCACCCTCTCACCCTCCTCCTCCTCCTCCTCCTCCTCCTCCTCCTCCTCCTCACCCTTCTCTTCGTCCACGGCGGATTGGGGCCTGCTTCGGCATGGAGAGTTCGGCAGCAAATCATGGAGGCCTGGCGTACCCTGTCAACTCCGTCTTTAGCGTCGATTAGCGTCTGGGAGTCGATCGGATAGCGCCGATTTTGCGTCGGCTGGCGTCGATTCGCGTCGATTCGCAAGAGCCGACAAGATGGTGTGGGAGGCTCCCTAGTGCTTCACCACGGAGAGGAGGGGTGTCCACGGTTCTCAGAGGAGGAGAGGGTGCCGCTGCCGCTGCCAGCCGGTCCTTTGGTTTTGTGTTTCCTGGGCCTCCTAGGAGATGCTTGTTCGCCACCGCTGGATTCGCATCGAACTTTGGGTCCGAAGGCACCCCCAGAGGTCCGGGGAGTAGTGGGATCGGTACCGTTTGGTTTCCCCAGGTTCGGTCGTTCTAGGTTTTTGAGGCTTACGGCAGGTTCCGTCTGTTGTCGGTGGCTGCCCAGCCTCGGGTGTTTTCCAGCGATTGCGCCTCACCGGGAGCAATCCGGGTACGCCCGAGTCGTTCCGTACGGCCGTTGGAGACATGAGTTACGACCTGGACGCCAGAAGACGAGGATCACAAAGGATGCTGCAAGCCCCAGGAAAGTAAAGCCTCTGTCCTCTCATGGGGCAGGGAGTAGCAGCGCTTCCGGCGGCGGACTATCGCTTCTCATTGCGGAGGCTCCCTGGGGTCATTAATCTAATCCAGCCGATCGGCCGATCAGACAACAGCCAGCCGATCAGCCGATCACCCGCCGATCGCCGATCAGTCTGATCTGTGGATCGGTGGATCGGCTGATGGGCTAGCTGTGGCCCGATTGGCTGTTCGGCTACAGTCGGGGCCCTGAAGAAGGAACCCTTTTGGTTGGGGAGGGGCTCCGCGTTCCTCAAGTGTTTCGCAGCTTGCCTCAGGTTTTCCTGATGTTTTCGACCGGAAATCGAAGGTTAATTTATGGAAAAAAGGGGCCTCGTTCCTTATTTAGGGTTCCTTAGGTCAACGCCACGACTGTAGTTTTGGCCTGATCGGCTGATGGGCTGATCGGCTGCCTGGCACCTGATCGGCTGCTCGGCTCAGCGGCCGGTTGGCGCCTGGTCAGCTGCTCTCTCGCGTGCGCCCGCTCATGGCCAGATCTGGGGGCTGTCTCGAGCGAGGCGCCCTCTTCCAGGAGGGAAGAAAACACACAGACACAATTAATCGTCGACTCCCAGGAAAATATGGAAAAATATGGGAATTGGGGGGGAAGACAAAAAACCCAGAAAATATAGGAAAATATAGAGAATCTTGGTATTTGTGTGTATTTATTTGTGTGTCCCAGGGCCCCTTCACTTCTGTCTCCAGAGCAGACTGCGAGGGTAGCAGCCCAAGTAGCAGCTGCCAGGGTGCAGTCAACTCGCCTGTTCGCGGCAAGGTTGCCGGTATATTTCCTGGCCGAGGCGCTCGATCGGCATCCCCGACCCCTCTGCGTTCGAAGCCACATGATCACCACGATGCAGCAGGCAGGCTAGGAATCTCTCACACAGTCGCTCACGGATGGAAGTGCCAGGAACTCTATATTCACAATTGAGGATTTCCGCGTCGAGTGATTTCCTTGCTGTCGCCGTCCTCAAGCTCTTTGTTCTGATTCGTGTCCTCTGCAGCATCCTCACCCTCTTCATCATCATCGTACTCCCTGTCATCATCCTCGGTGAAGCTTCGTCCCTCCTCCTCCCCCTCCTCCTTTTTCCACTCCCCCATCCTCTTAGTTCCATCACCCCTCTTCAGTCTCCATCACGCTTAGTTCCACGGTGTGTCTGGCGTCAGATTTCCCTTTGCGTGGGACTCTTTAGTTTTGAATCGTTTCCCTCATGTTTGTTTTGTTCATTTTCCCCCTCATCCTCCATCCTCCTTGGTCTGTGCCCGCGTTCGGGTGTACTGCCCCGTCCTCAGTTGCCCGCGCAGCGACCCTGCGTCCTCCGCCAGCTGAGGGGACCACCAAAGCATGCGCGCGCACCTGAGTGAGCACGCCGCATTGCCGTTCCCTGGCCTTCCGCCAGTCCCGCCCGAGGACCTGCAGAGACACAAGCAGTTGCGAAGCGTCCTGGCTGGCTCTGAGAACCTTATGTGGTCTGCACGAAATGTTCTTAGAACATTTCTGGCCGATGCTGTCTTGTTTCAACCCGTCGTTGCATGCTGTAAGAACATGTTTTGTGGTCTTAGAATATCTAGGGGCTCTCTTTCTCTCTGTCCCGCTCTCTCTCTCTCTCTCTCTTCGCTCTCTCTTTCTCCCTCTTTCTCTCTCTCTCTCTGTCTCTCTCCTCCTCTCTTTCTCTGTCTCTCTCTCTCTCTCTCACCTTCTCTGTTTATGTGTTCCTCTGTTTGTGTGCTTATTTTTGCTTCTTTCTCTCTCTCTCTGTTTCCCTCGCTTTCGCTCTCTCTCTCTCTCTCTCTCTCTCTCCCCCTCTCCCTTTCTCTCGTTGGTTATTTCTCTGTCTCTGTGTCCTTCCTGTTTTGTCTGTGACTCTCTCTCTCTCTCTCTCTCAGTAATTGTTGTTGTCTCTCTCTCTCTCTGTTTCTCTCTTTCTCTCATTCTCTCGCTCTCTCTCTCTCTCTTTCCCGCTCTCTCTCTCTCTCTCTCTTTGTCTCTCTCTCTCTCTCTCTCTCGTTCTCTCTTTGTCTCCTCTCTGACAATGTTTGTTTGTTGTTTGTGTGTTTGTTTCTCTCGCTCTCTCTCTCTCTCTCTCTTTCTTTATGTGTATGTTTCTGCTTCTCTCTGTGTGTCTCTCTCTCTCTCTCCTTCTCTGTTTATGTGTTCCTCTTTCTGTGTGTTTCTTTTTTTTTTCTCTCTCTCTCTCTCTGTTCCCTCGCTTTCGCTCTCTCTCTCCTTCTCCCTCTTCCTCTCTCTCTTTGGTTATTTCTCTGTCTCTGTGTCCTTCCTGTTTTGTCTGTGACTCTCTCTCTCTCTCTCTCTTTTGTTGTCTCTTTCTCTCTCTTTCTCTCTTTCTCTCTTTCTCTCTTTCTCTCTCTCGCTCTCTCTTTTTTCCCCAAATTCATTATTCATTGGTTTAATGTATCCTTGGTTCCTCTGTCTTTGTCTCTGTCTCTGTCTCTGTCTGTCTGTTTGTCTTTCTGTTTGTCTGTGGTTGTGATTCTCTCTGTCTCTCTGTTGTTGCTTCTCTCTCTCTCTCTCTCTTATTGTTTTTCGCTTGCTGGGTATACACATTTGTTGTTGTTTCTTTCTCTCTCTCTTTTCTCTCTCTCTCTCTCTCTCTCCCTCTCCCTCTCTCTCGCTCTCTCTCTCTCTCTCTTTCGCTCTCTGTTTAAGTGTATGTTTTCCTGTCTCTCTCTCTCTCTCGCTTGCTCTCTCCCTCTCTCTCTATCGCTCTCTCTCTCTCTCTCTTTCGCTATCTCATCCTCTCTCTCGCTGTTCTTTATTTCTTTATTTATTTTGTTTTTTCCTCTTTCTCTCTCTCTCTGCCTCTCTCTCGGTCTCCCTCTCTCTATCTATCTCCCAGGCGGCTGCGAAGGGGGGCTCGGGCCGCGGTGGAGAGAGGCTTTGGGGGGGTCGCGAGGGCCGCGGGCGGTGGACCTCCCTGGGATCGCTTCGCCTGCCCGTGGAGTCCTCCACGGCGCCGCGAACCAGCGGCCCGGGGGCGTCCCGGCTCGGGGCGAGGGAGCCCCAGACCTGCTCGCGGCGTAACAAAAAAATCGGGACGGCGAGTTGTTCTCTATCTTTTCGGCCCCGGGGGGCCCTCACCGGACCTCGGGCCGGTCAAAAAACGACTCAGGATGAAGAGCCGGCACTGGGGAAAGGGAAATTAAGGGACATGATCGCGTCGTGAAAATCGGGAGCGGAAAAGAGGGGGGTGATGATTAGGGGGGGTGGATTTCATGGCGCGGGCCACGATTCTTCCCCAGATCTCATGGCGCCGCTTCTTGTTTCATTACGTTCCTGGCCCCCCGCTGGGCCGCGCACATGCCGCCCGTCATGATTTGCACCCCCCCCCTCTTGGACACCCCCCTCTTGGCCGCTCCCGAGAAAAAATCAGGACGACAAGTTGTTCTATAGATTTTCGGCCCCAGGGGGGCCCTTACCGGACCTCGGGACTGTCAAAAAACTACGCAGGATGAAGAACCGGCCCCGGGGAAAGGGACTTGGACTTCCGGGGACGCCGCCCTGAAGGAATCAGGGCGTCGCATGTCTGGGACGACCTGGTGGCCCAAGAGCGGGGCCCCCGGGACGGTTGGGAGGCTGGGTGTCGGGCGTGGCGGGGGACGGCGACGGGGTGCGGGTCGGTTCCGGGCCGGGGACTGTTGGGTGGGGAGCCCGAGGACGGGGCCTGCAGGGCGGGTGGGGGGGGGCCTGACTTTCCAGAGAGCTATTTTTTAGCACGGGAGGCCTAAAAACCTAAAAAACTAAACAAAACAGCCTGAAACCAAGACATAGAATAGCTCTGGGATAGGTTTTTAAGTCGCGTGCTATTTTTGTTAGCCCTCCTGGACTGTTAGGCGGGCATGGAAACATGGCTCCCGGGACGAAAAGTAGGCCGGGAGAAGGTCGGGGTCGGTCCAGGGCAACGACTTTTTTGGGCGGGGGGCCCAAAAACAGAGCTCCTATAAGGGCGGTCGGTCAGGAGGCTGGGGTGTCGGCCGTGGTGGGCGTAAAGGAGGGGGTCAGGGTCGGTTCCGGGCCAGGACACGTCGGGTGGGGGGTGTCTGGTGGGGGGGCCCAGAAGTTAAAGCTCCAAGGACGGTGCGGAGGCTGAGGGCGTCATGCGTGGTGGAGGCCACGGAGGGAGTCAGAGAGGGGGTCGGGGTCGGTTCCGGGCCAGGAATTGTCGGGTGGGGATGACCCAGAGCAGAGCTCCCAGGGTGCGGGGGTCGAACCAGATGGCGACGTGGTGGGCGACCAGGTGGCGACCTGGTGGTGGACGAGGCGGCGCCCTGTTGGGGGGTCAGCGACGGTTCCGGGCCAGGAACTGTCAGGTGAGGGAGCCCAAAAACAAAGCTCCCAGGAAGGTGCGGGGGTCGGACCATGTGGCGACGTGGTGGGCGTCGAGGTAGCGACCTGCGTAGTGGGGGGTCAGGGTCCGTTCCGGGCCAGGCATTGTGGGATGCGGGGGTCCAGAACAGATCCAACCACGTGGCGCCGCGCTGTGCGACCAGGCGGCGACCTGGCGGGGAGCGGAGTGGCGACCTGGCGAGGTGGCAGGGTCGGTTCTGGGCGGGGAATTGTAGGGTGGGGGGCCCGAAAACAAAGCCCCCGGAACGGTGCGGGGGTCGGACCAAGTGGCGGCTTGGGGAGGGGGTCAGGGGCGGTTCCGGGCCAAGAAATGTCGGGTGGGGGGGTCCAAGAACACAGCTCCTAGGACAGTGCGGGTGTCGGACCATGTGGAGGCGTGGTGAGGGGCGAGGTGGCGACTTGGTGAAGGGTCAGGGCTGGCCCCGAGCAAGGAATTGTCGGGGGTGGGAAGAAACAACAAAGCTCCCAGGACGGTATGGGGGTCGGACCAGGTGGAGGCGTGGGAGGGGCGATGTGGTGACCTAGTGAGGGGTCAGAGTCGGTTCCGGGCCGGGAATTGTGGGTAGGCAGGGCCCATAAAAGAGGAGGCCGGGGTGTTCTGGGAGTCCCCTCGGCCGCACAGGCCGTATCAAGATGGTATTTGAGATGGTAGACATATCGGCCGACCTGGCGGCACTGTTGGTGTTGTTTATACAGATATAGATATACAGATACGCGTACACACATACGCATACTATATATATGCAATTACAACTATATCTCCATGCACATATACATGCACAGCTGCATGAAGACGCACGCGTGTACATAGTAGCACGTCCATCAATGGTGCAAAAGTAAAGCAATCATCTATACAAACGCACATACAATCACACGTAAACGTAGACAGGTGCGAAGCGCAGCTTAGAACCATCACTTGCGTTGATTTTTCGGCGGATTATGACGGAGTGCATCCGCGCGCGCCAGAATCGCGACAGGCCTTTACAGATGGCGGCGCGCATGCCCGCCCTCCCGATGCCCAGGAACACCGTCGCTTTAAGCGCACGGATAATGCCCACTGGGTTTCTTGTGAATCTTACTGGCGGCTGCCGCCGGGTGCCCCAGGTGGTCAGTGTCGCCAGCAGACAACATTGAGTTGTGCTTGGCAACGAAGTACAGGACCAAGAAGCGGTGGCGGCTGGGCGACATCTCGTTGAAGATCCGCGAGTAGCCGCGAAACCATGAGAAGCACTGCTCTGCCACCTGAGTGTTAAGTCCGCTGATACGCAGCTTCAAGCGATGGATGTGCAGCGGGTTGCACGCGCAGGTGGGCACATGCTTCTGGGCGTGCAGCCTGTCGACGACCCAGTATTTAATCTGATTGAACTGATCGTCCAGGAGCGCCGAAGGCATCACCGAGCATGCCCTGTCGTATATGATGCAGTTGACCTTCGGATACTGCGGGAGAGCACGGAGGATTGTGGACTTGACCACATCGTTGCCCTCTGGCGCAGTCTGCTCGGTCACGGCCACCACGCGGCCGCTCGTGGTCAGAAGCATAAACCACCCGTTGTTGTGGTGTAGAGACCTCGGGGCTTTGCGCTTCGTGCCAGCCTTGGTCACCGCGGGCTTCTTAATCACGGCGGCTCTCTTCGCGACAGGCTTGGGCTTGGAACGGGCTTCGCGGTAGCGGGCTTTTTCATCGGGGCCTTCCCAGCGAACTTGCGAGCAGCCGAAGGCCTCTTCAGCACTTTCCCTCCTGGAAGGCCGCAGCCGCCGTTGCAGCGCACCAGCACCTTCTCGTGTCCGTCGCCCACTAGCTCAGTAACGCAAGCGGAATTGGCGGGCGGATAGACGCGCTGGTGGAGGTGATCGTCGTATGTTCTCAGAGCGCTCTCGCTGATGTCCTCCTCCACGTAGATGTCAAGATGCTTGTCGAGCGGTTCCAACTCCTGCACGGCCAGCGCATACATGATAGCATGGCCGTGAAGTTTACGCATGTCGAAAGGGAACTCTTTCCCCTGCCAACCGCTGCCGTCGCCGTCGTCAAAGACATCCTTCTGGACCCAGTCTGCGCCCCTGGCCGAGACGAAGTTCCTGAACAACATTGCCTCGTAGTACCGCACGTATCTCATGGTGAAGCCGCGCTTGCTCGAGATGAAGAGGACTCCGGCGCACTCCAGGTCGGCGAGAGTAGCAGTGTTCTTCTTGCGCCCCCCGACCCACACGAAGTTGGGGCCGTATGTCAATCGACACTTCTTGCTATTGCACTGCCAGGGCGTGACCGTCACTGTCGTCGCGGTGTGGAGGTCATGGACGATGGCCTCGTGAGTCGTATCGCCCTTCTTGCAGAGCCTGCATCCACATACGCAGAATTCCAAGTGCGTCTCGAACTCGTCGGCGATGTCCTGCCGCAGACCCTTGCCCTTGGTGTAGGGCGCGCCGCCGCTGCAGACGCTGCAGCTCGAACCGCCGAGAGCGTCGCCCAGCCAACAACGGTGTTCTCGCATGATCAGAATGCGGAGGTACCGAGCCTCGCCGCCAAAATCTTCCTCCAGGGACTGCGCCATGGATGCGAGCATGGTGGATGCGGGCCGATCAACGCCCCTTGCATTGCGAATGCTGATAGCGTATGTGAACAATGCCTCCTGCGCATCTAGGAACGCCTCCGTGTCGATGCGCTCCACTGAGTGCTCTGGCAGCACTGCGATCTGACATGAACCAGGAAGAGGTCGCGGATCGCCTCCGTAGTAAGTGAAAGAGAATGACGCCCTCTCCATGCTCTCCATGTGGCGTCGCCGATCGCGCACTACCCAGGCAAGCCCCACGGCGCCGAGAGCGCGCAGCTCCTGAAAACAACGCGAATGCCCCGCCCGAGCAAACTGCTCGTCTGGAATCCCCGCAGGAGTGCCCATTCCGCCCACTGAATTCCACGGCGTGTTTGGCACGTCTGGCAAGGCGCTGCTCCGGCGAAGTAGCAGTGGCCGGGGGCGCTGTCTCATGAGGTGCATCAACAAAGACGCGGAGCGGCTGTACCGGCTTTCCATATCCGTTATCAAGCTGACGAACTCGCCCTCGGAGCTGATGGTCCCGTCGCGAAGTTGGACGTACGTGAGTTGCTGCTCACGGTCGAACGCGCTCAGCTGCGTGCCGCCGACATGGTAAACCTGCCCCTGCTCCCACAAGAAGTCATTCGATCTCCTGGCCGCAGCTGCGTTGGCGCCCCCCAGCGAATCGCCAAATGGCGTAATCGTAAAGGTAACTCCGTAAGCTTCGCCGACCTCCTCGAGCACGCCGGTGATGAGATCCAGATCGTCGGGAGACGCAACAACTACCGCCCCGTCGAACATGTAGGAATTGAGCCGCAGGTCTGGCACTCTCCTCACGAGCTCGGACTCCGCGCGGCTCAGGATGTCATCCTCTATGCTCGAAAGCGCGAAGTGTAGGCGCGTCACCTCGGGGTGGTCTCTGTCGCTAAACATGCCTTGCAGGTATGCAAACTGCGGCAGATCCAACACGACCCTCGTGGCCGCGCGCACTTCGACGGCCAAGTTCCACAGGCATGGGAGGTCGTTCTGAGGGGCGCCCCAATGGACGATTCGGATCAACTGCTTCTTGGCGTGGCGCGGATCGCTGGCTCCCATGAAATAGTCAGCATAGAAGCTGCGCCACTCTCGATGGTGCTGCCAGAAGGAGAACAGAGTCTGGAAGTCGCTGAGGTCCGACACGTTCTGCTTCAGCAAATTGCACATCAAGCTGACGAAGGAGTTGTCGATGTCAAAATCGAAGAAAACACGCCCTGAATTCCACGACGACCCTGCTTCTCTGCAGAAGGCTGACTGCCTGGCAAGGCGCGGCAAGTTCATCTGAGCGCTTGGCCCGCGGGCGTATCTACGCCCTGGGATGCCGTGCTTTCTATAATACTGCACATCGATGCCGGCCATGTCGCCATCTCTCTCTCCCTGCCGAAATCTGGCGAGCACGCTGTTGATGCGGTCTAAATCACCGGCGATCGTGCCAGATGCCACGTCTCCCTCAAGTTGTATCAAGTTGATCCATTCTTTCAGTGTTCCCGCGGGCTGATCGTCATGGTCGGCGGCTCTTGCAAGGCCTCGGAAGTCGGGTATGTCGGCCGTGGCCTCATACAACTCTTCCTTGCACTCCCACACGGGGCGCCACGCCGCAAAGCCGCCCCCGAAGAATCCGATGCCGCCGTGCGCGTGAAGCAACGCCTCAAACTTCTGGTGATCTATTTGGAGGAGCTGGAAAGCGTTACTGTCGGAGTGCCAGCGAATCAAGTGAGGCCAGAGGTTGATGGCCTTCTCCAAATTGTCAGCTCTGGTGCTCTTGCCCGCGCCCGGTCTCCACGCCCCCGGCACGTTCTTCATGTATTTGTTCACTTCGTATTTCTTCGCGAATCGTCGCTGCCAGGCGTCCTCGTGAGCACTTATCACCACTTTCTTGGCGGCCTCAATGGCGAGATTTTCGGCGCGCTCGCTCATCAACCCAGGCGGCGCGTCCAAGCCTCCGTTGGCCATTTGCGCCACGAGCCGGCGCGTGGCAGCCCGCAGTTCCTCGTTCGGCATCATCAGTATTTGCCTGAGCTCGTCGACGGTTTTCGATTTAATCAAAGGGATAATGTACATGGTGATGCATGCAAATCTAACTTCTGGGCTGCTCAAGAATTCGGATAAGTCTGCATCCTCGGGGAAGACTCTATCGTCAACGCTGACCTTTGCACGGTCGGCCGAGAAAGTCGCGGTTAGTTCGACGCAAATGATGCGACGAAGCCACGCCCGCAATAAGTCTAATCTCTCTGGGTCGCCCGCCAGGGAAGGGTACGCCATGTTCGTCTCCCAAAACTTCGCGCACTTATCCCAGCGGAAGTATTCTGTAACTCTGCCAAACAGGGCACGGCACGCAATTCTTTCCCCAGAAATCCAACACTTCAGAATGTGCTCAATAAGAGAAACTCCAGGGGCGCATTCCTGGACGGTGAGGACTTTAGCAAATGCTACTTGGCCGCCCTGTTTTCGGAACTCTTCCTTTACCTGGAATGCCTCCGACGAGATCGTGGTTGCATGATCCCCGAAAACGTTGTTCCTCAATATCGTCCTTGCAGATTTCGAATTGCCCCCGGTGCCTGTGTACCATATCAGAACAGGCGGCATCGCGACGCCCATGAATGCCAAACACTCCATGGCAAGATCCGCTTCTCGGCCTGCATCGGCCCCCGCATACGAGGTGCACATTATCAGCCGAAGCCGATCCACGATGTGATCGGGGATGACGCATCCAAGGTCGCCAGGGATACCGAAGTAGCAATTGTTGTCCATCCCCTTGGGGATCTGCTGCACTCTCTCGTTTTGAGGCACACCTGGCCTGGCGTCGAAAACCACCGTGGCGTCGTCGAACGTAACGGGGCTGCGCCCCGTCGTCGTCGGTCGGGGCGTCTTCAACCAGCTCCCGGATGAATCCACCAGATCTTTTGCCGACGCCTTGCTGGCGAAGCGGCCCGTGATGCTACCAACGGCTCTGCACAGGTCCAGCGCCCACGGAGCGACCTGAGTTCCTCCGGATGGCTTCAGGTCTGCCGACGAAACTGGATCCATGCAAAGGTAATAGTCTTCTCCATTTTCCAAAGACTCCAAAACAACTCTGGTGTCTCGGGCCAGATTTTTCTGCATTGCTTCTCGAAGTAATATCTGAGTCAACGACAGCGTCTTCTCGAAGTAACGGAGGGTATCCTGTCGGCGAATCGCAAATACCTCTTTCAGAGCAAATTTCCCGCGGCGAAAAATCCGCCCGCGGATTTCTGACCGCTCCCCAGAAAAACGCGCACTGGGCTCCGCGCCAGCCTGGGCGCTTTCGATGAGGAAAACAACAGAAAGATGAATTTGCGATTCGCCCGTCCTCTTGCAATTCTTCAACTCGCCAGAAAGCGCCATTGCGGTAATGGTAGACGCCGTCTGGGTGGGCTCTGTAGCGCGGCCCCATCATGATGGCGGCGAGGCGCGTCACCAGGTGGTCGTTCCCCACCTTGACGTGCGGCTTCTCGATTAGGAAGAGGCCCGACACAAGCAGAGCATCCCTGAATAATCCAGTTGGAGGAACTCCCCACGAATCTAGGATGCTGTTTGTTTCCTGAGTCACTCGTCTGATTGAGCTCCCCATGTCCTCTGGGCCCTCCTCTCGGTCTGCCTGAATCGACACAGAGCCTCGCATCTGAACCAGTTGCGCAAAGCGCTCTGGCTCCCAGCGTCGGAGCACATCGGCCCCATCGGCGCCAGTCGAGCTCCCCGCGACGCGCCCGTCGCGTCCTTGCCGAGCGGCCCTGGCAGACGCACTGGGCGCGCCCTCTCTTCTCGGTGAACGGCTCGAGTCCCGCGGCTCTCGCTTCACTGAGGCGCGCGCTCGATCGCTCTGTGCGCCGTCCTCCCGCTTGACGCGGAGAAGTCGTTGCTGCCCAGCGCGCGAGGCATGGGGCTCGAGCGCGTTTCCACCTCGGAGAAATCGGAGCTGCTGGGTGCCTGGGCGGGAGGCGACCTCGTCCTTGTCCAGGAACTTCCAACCGATTTCCTGCGGCAGGTTCGACTGCCAGGACGCTTCAAAAGGGATCTGGTACGTGCCAGACACGTTGTTCCACGCGGACAGCTGCATTCCGACGCCCAGGCATAGTTCTCCGGCGAAAACAACGGGGCGCTCCGCAGCCAGAGCAGAGTGCCCCCCCGCCTCACCAAACATAGCCGGCTCTGTGTTCAGGAGACGGAAGAAGTCCTCGTCGAGACACTTCACCGCGGCGTACGACCCCTCAGGCAACTGCGCGTCCTCGATCATAGCGAAGTCCGACCACGAGCATTGCGCAGCGCCAGGGCAACTCAACCGGCTGAATCTCGTCGCCTCAATGCATCCCTGGCGAAAGCGCGCCTGCACCATCGACAGACCGACGTTCGTCATGGGCGGGCTCCTCGCCATCTCCAGCAAGTTAGACGTCGCCATTGGTGCAGCGCGCCTTTGAAGTAACGTTGGGAAGATCTCGGGCTGCTCTCGCTTCACATCGGTGCCCACTTCTTGCTTGACAGTTGGGCGCCTTCCCGCTCCGCCAATACTATCTTCTTCGCTCTCTGTGTCGCCCGCGCCCGCCTCGCGGCCAGTGCCGAGAAAGGCGGCCCCCCGATGACCCGCTGGGGGCGGCGGCGCAGCAGCGCTGCTTGCCGCGCGGCCCGACGCTACCCATGCCTGAAAGGCGATATCGAAGTGGTGCTCATGTACACGGAGAACACGCGAGGCTTCTTCCTCTTCCCGAGCCGCAGTGCCTGGTGGCGGAGGCGCCGCAGTGGTCTCCGAGGCCGCTACTGGATCCTTCTCTCGCTGGAGCTTCGCTTCAGCCTGAGCAGCTGTCTCCTGGAGAACGCGCGCGGCTTCTTCCTCTCCCCGAGCCGCAGTGCCTGGTGGCGGAGGCGCCGCAGTGGTCTCCGAGGCTTGGTCTCGTTCTTCGGCATTGGCATCAACGATTTGGTAGATTTTCCAACGCCACGTAGAGCTCTTCTCCTCCTCTGTGAAGGGCTTGAAAGAGCTGGCCTTATTCGTGTCCGCCAGGAGTAATTCACCATCCACTTTCTTGAGAGCCTGGAAATGCGCCACGGTGCCCAAATCAGTTCTCTTTGCAGGATCAAAGATAACGTACTTGGAAGTGTCATCGACGGCCGAAATGCCACCGCTCACTTTTTGTATAGACTTGCCGAAGGGCGCGAGCATCTGGTTGCCGTGCTTCTGAGCCCAGTACGGCCCGTCGGCCACGTAGGGCACCTTGTAGCGGTGAGCTCTGAAG
Source organism: Prorocentrum cordatum (assembly GCA_963575745.1). Taxonomy (NCBI): domain Eukaryota; class Dinophyceae; order Prorocentrales; family Prorocentraceae; genus Prorocentrum; species Prorocentrum cordatum. Next base: position 44,267 of record CAUYUJ010018517.1, on the reverse strand, counting down.
GCATCAACAAGGCAGACATCCTTGAAATATCCCTCGTTGGTCTCCTTTGGGGGACGAACAGATACCGATGCCGCTACTCCGCGGACCTCTCCAGGGGCGCCTTCTGAGCAGAATGCCGAAGCGAATCCAGCCGCGGCGACGAGGGCTCTCCAGGACGAGCAGCGGTACGGGCGCCTGTTCCTCCGAAGATCCTCGCCCTTGTCCGCAGGCGGCTGAACTGCGCGGCGGCGCCTGGTCGGACCCATCACCGCGGTCGGCGTGTAATCGGTGCCCGCGCAGCCGAATTCCAGGAGGATCTCGTCTATCTTTCCGATGTCTGAGGGAACGCCGCCGCTGGCCCCGCGCTGGCTGATCCCCGTTGACCGGCGAGTCGCCTTCTTGCGGGGCGCGCGCGTCGGCTGCAGAATCCGTTTGTTGGTTTGCACTGTCTCAACTTCCTTTTCTGACGTACTCATGTGCGTCAGGCGGAATTTCGCTATCTCGGCCTCCGACGCAGGTCTCCAATTGGCCCACTTCATGCGCGTGCCGACGGGATTCTGCGTGAAGCCCCACGCAGGTGCACTGCGGTAGCGGCGGTTCCAATACTCGAGGTCGGCGACGAGCATGTTGTACGTTTTTGGGTCCATCGGCAGCGGGCGGGCATTGCCATTCTCAGTCGGAAGACGCGGCGCCTCCGCCTCCAACCCCTGGAGGGGCATCATCGGAACGGCGCCCATGCTCGCGCGGGGCGTCTGGCGGCTCGCTGGCGGGGCCGAGGCACTGCGCTGCGAGGCCATCTGGGTCTCGCAAGTGAGGTTGATGAACGTGTTCTTCACCTCCACGCACGCGGGCCCCACCGACTGGTTACGAGCGGGGGAACGACCCCGGACAAACGCCATGGTTTCCACGAAAGTGCTTTGCAGTACAGAGAACAAGAGTACCTCGAATGCACAGAGCGTGGGCGAGTATGATGAGCACGACACAGATGTCTGCAAATCAGAACTTGAGCAAAAATGGTTACGGCGGCAGATTACTCTTCTCACAACGTGCAATGATGAGACAATGGTAAGCAGAACGCAGTATCGACCTGCACAGCTACCTGTCGTTGTCCCGTGGGCTGTCCCGCACTGACCCGCGAGGTCGCCGCGCGGGTTGTCCCGTGGGCTTGCCCCGTTGGCTGCCCCGTCTATCGTCCCATAGTTGTCTTGCGGATTGCCCCGCGGGTTGCCCCGCGGGTCGCCTCGTGGATTGTCCCGCGGGTTGCCCCGTGGATTGTCATCTGGGAGATGCAAAACGAAATGCGCATGGAACATGTAATCAAATTGCAGAGTGACATCTACATCGAAATGCACATCGTGCAATTGACGCTCGGGCCATTTTTGTTATGCTCACGCGACTACGGATATAACCCATGCGTGGCAAATACGAAGCTGCCATCATGACTAAACACTCATCGCCGCAAGTCAACAATTATATTACATTGACCGCACGATCGTCCGCATGATGAAATCAATTTTGCTTGTTGTGCGCGGGTATCTAAGACGCTTCTGAGACCACCTAGGTTGCTTCCAAGACGGTTCCCAAGATGGTTCCAAGACGGCCCGTGCCCTTCAGCCCGAAGACGCCTTAGGATGGTTCCAAGACAGTCTAAGCGACTCCCAAGAGGCGGCCCCGAGATGGTTCCAAGACGGCTAAGCGGCTTCTGACACGGAGCCTAAGGTGGTTCCAAGACGGCCCTCAAGACGCCGTAAGTGGCTTCCAAGAGGCTGCCCAATACGGCTGTCATATTTCTAACGCACACCTCAAACACTGCGCGCAAAGCATCACTTGCGAGATAAGGGCGTTCATTCTTCAAGCGGGGTTGCGTTCCTTTTCCTTGATTTTGCTTGTTTGGAAGTAAAAATTACAAATAGAACAAAACATATACAAAAACACTATTTTTCATATTCTGTGAATCCTTAAAACAACTACATGAAACGTATCACTTGCGAGATAAGGGCGTTCATTCTTCAAGCGGGCCTGCGTTCCTTTTCCTTGAATTTGCTTGTTTTGAATTAGAAAACTACAAATAGAGTAACAAAAGAAATATTAAAACATTATTTTCCATATTATGCAAAACGCTACAAATACTACATGAAACGCATCAATTGCGAGATAAGGGCGTTCGTTCTTCAATCGGGGTTGCGTCTCTTTACGTTGAATTTGCTTGTTTTGAATGCAGAACTACAAATAGAGCAAAACAAATATAAAAACACTATTTTCCATATTTTGCAAAACGCTACAAAAACTGCTCGCCCCCCCCCCCCCCCAGCGACCCCCCAAAACGGTCAAAACGTGATGCCTACTAGCACGAGTACTAGTCGTAGTGATGGCCGCACGTGTGAATGTAGTGGTATCAGGATAGGCCGTTGTCCGAATGATAATATATCATAGTCGCAGTAGTGGTAGTAATAGTAGTAGCCGTACTAGTAGTAGTAGTAGTAGTAGTAGTAGTAGTAGCAGCAGTAGTAGTCGTAGTAGTAGTAGTAGTAGTAGTAGTAGTGGTAGTAGTAGTAGTCGTAGTAGTAGTAGTAGTAGTAGTAGCAGCAGCAGGCGCAGCAGGGGGCAGAAGGAGGCACACGGGAAGAGGAGATGAGGGGCGCGGCTCTCCAGGGGGGCATAGCAAAATGCGATGCCCCTTTTCTACCGCGCTCCGTGGCGCCGCTCGTTGGCTCTCCGCTGGCCAAAAGCTCAGGCCTCCCACAGCGCCACCTCTGCCTCGAGGTACCGGTTCCGCTGCTGGAGGCGCCGGCACAGCCTCTTGCTCGCGGTCACCTCCTGGTGACAAGCGTGCTTTCCACTGCCGCCGCGACAGGCCACGGGCGGACGACCTGCGGTAGCGCCCTGCTGTGCGAGATGCTAATCGCACCCACCAGTCGTTACCGCACGTCCGCCGCCCGTGGTCTTCGTAGCACTTGTGAAAAATATGCCAAAGGGCCTTGTCGCGCACCAGGTTCTTGCGCAGCTTCTCTTTCTCCTTCGTGAGCGCTCTCTGCGTCGCGGCCCCCTTCTTCTCCGCTGCCTCGCACTTCTTTTTCTCCTCGGGAGGAGACAGGCGCGGGTCGCGATTTCTGTTGTTGCTGTTTTTTTTTTTTTACGTTTAACTGTAGCAGGAATTACCGCCGCGATCCTGAAGGAAGCCGAGCTTCCAGTTCCTGGCCTCCTTCCAGGCGGTCTTCGCCTCGGCCTGCCAAGTCTTCGCCTCCTCCCGTGCGCTCTGGGCCTTCCGCACGTGCTCGTTGGAGCGTCTCCTGTGGACGAGCCACGAAAGGGGGGCGCCATCCAATGCCACGCAGAAGCGTCACGATTCGGAAGCATAGTATATCACTCACGTTGTATACTGTGCTTCCGAATCGTGTCGCTTCTGCGTGGCATTAATTAGACGCTGGGTTGTGGTATGGTGTTTTTTGTTGCACCATGGTCTTCAAAGCGTCTTCTTTCTTCTGGCGCTGCTCCGTCGCTTTGCGGACCGCCGCGCGGACCTTCTCGAGGGCCGCGCGGCGGAAGGTCGCCACCAGGCGCTTGGTCCGATCTTGTTGGAGGTAAGCTTCAAGCCTCTTTTTGGCTTGGTACTCCCGGTTCTTCTCAAGTTTCCGAAAGTACGCCTCTGTGCCTTTCGCTGGGTTGCCCATGCTTCCAGGCAGCGGAGTTCTAGCGGGGGCCTGAGCCTAAACACCTTTTTTTTGCCAATGGCACAAGTTGCATGCGATTGCTTCCCATTTCCATGTTTTTCCTTCCAGCCCACTCCCCCGTATCCCCCCCCTATCCTCCCCCTCCTCCCTCGTCCTCGCCCTCCCCGTCCTTCTCCTCCTCATCACCATCCTGCTCCTGCTCATTCTCCTCATGGGAGGCATGCGTACAAGCGGCCGCAGCAGGCGAGAAATATTATGAGGACGCCGCCAAATAAAGAACAGTGAAGAAGATGACAAATGATATGAAGAAGAGTGGAACTGACAATCAGAATAATAATAAAAGGAATAAGAAGAATAAGAAGAATAAGAAGAATAAGAATAATAAGAAGAATACGAATAACAACACGTACACAATAATATGTATGATCATGTAGGGGGCAAGCTTCTTAGGTTCCTGGGTTCCTGGGTTCCTAATTTACTAATTCTTGGATCATGAGTTTTCTAGGTTCTTGGGTTCTTGGTTCCTGAGACTTGGGTTCTTAGGTTCTTAAGTTCCTGGGCTCTTAGGTTCCTGGGTTTCTTAAGTTCCTGAGTTCATGGGTTCCTAAGTTCCTGGGTTTCTGGGTTCGTACGTTCCTGAGTTCCTGGGTTTCTTAGGTTCCTGGGTTCTTAGGTCCCTGAGTTTCTGGATTATTAAGTTTCTGGGTTCCTGGGTTCTTGGGTTCCTGGGTTCTTAGGTTCCTGGGTTTCTTATGTTCCTGGGTTGCTGGGTTCCTAGATTACTGAGTCCCTGAGTTCCCCAATTCCCTCCCCCTGGATCTGTAGAGGAACAGTGCGATGGGTTGAGCCAGAACCTCGTCGCGGCGCGACAATGACGCGAAAGAGCGAATGACTGTGAGAACGGAGTGAGGATAACTAATGCTCTACCCCCTTTCCTGTATTCCCCTCGTCCTTTACTCCTCGTCCTTTCCCTCTACTCGCCCTCCTCTCCTTCCTCCTCATCCTCATCCTACTCCTCGTCTTGGGATGTCATTTTTTTTTTTTTTTTTTTTTTTTGCCTTTTTTGCCTTTTTCGCATTTTCGCCTGCCCGCTCCTTGCGGCGCGGAGGGCCGGCCCAGCGCCAGGGCGCGAACGCGCGAAAATACAAAAAAGGACAGAAAATGCAAAAAACAACAAAGAAAACCAAGGACATCCTAAGAAAACCATGCGAAAAAGCTGCAAAACCTAAGGAAAACAAAAGTTTTGGACGCCTGATAGCCACCAAACCTGTGCAAACACAAGGTTTCGGCTCATCGACGTCACGAAACACTGTGTTTTCACAGGTTTCGTGAGCACCAGCTTGCCAAAACCTTGCTTTTCCTTAGTGTTTGCAGCTTTTTCGCATGGTTTTCTTGGGATGTCATTGGTTTTCTTGTTTTTTTGTTTTTTTTTTTTGCCTTTTTTTGCATTTTCGCAGCCCGCTCCTGGCGGCGCGGAGGGCCGGCCCAGCGCCAGGGCGCGAACGCGCGAAAATACAAAAAAATAAAATGCAAAAAAACAAGAAAACCAAGGACATCCTAAGAAAACCATGCGAAAAAGCTGCAAAACCTAAGGAAAACAAAAGTTTTGGACGCCTGATAGCCACCAAACCTGTGAAAACACAAGGTTTCGGCTCATCGACGTCACGAAACACTGTGTTTTCACAGGTTTCGTGAGCACCAGCTTGCCAAAACCTTGCTTTTCCTTAGTGTTTGCAGCTTTTTCGCATGGTTTTCTTGGGATGTCATTGGTTTTCTTTGTTTTTTTTTGCCTTTTTTGTTTTTTTCGCATTTTCGCCTGCCCGCTCCTGGCGGCGCGGAGGGCCGGCCCAGCGCCAGGGCGCGAACGCGCGAAAATGCAAAAAAGGCAAAAAATGCAAAAAAACAAAGAAAACCAAGGACATCCTAAGAAAACCATGCGAAAAAGCTGCAAAACCTAAGGAAAACAAAAGTTTTGGACGCCTGATAGCCACCAAACCTGTGAAAACACAAGGTTTCGGCTCATCGATACCGCGATACAAACTGCTTTCTTTTTGTGGAAAGAATACAACCTGATTCCTTCTGTGGCGGATTACAAATTGATTTCTTTCTGTCGGATTGACAAACAACAAGTTCCTTGTGTGGCGGAATTACAAAGACCCCCTTCCCCCCATCAGAAAAACATGCTGAGGCGTTCTTTTCAAAAGCAAAACTTCACCATGCCGACCCGACAACTCGCGTCGTCGCATCTTCGTTTTCCGCGTTGTTTGTTGTTGTGATTTGTTCCCCCCGAGGGGACTCCCAGAACACCCCGTTCTCTAAAAGAGTTCCCATTGCGGTTCGGGGGTCAGGCGAAGAGGAAACGTGGTGTGCAGTTGGTGGGCACCCGGTGGGGATCAGGGTCGGTTCTGGGCCAGGAATTGTCGGGTGGGGGGCGCCAAGAACACAGTTCCAAGGGGGGTTCGGGGTGGCGCAACTCCCAGGACGATCAGGTGAAACAGAAAGCCAGGTAGATAGTGCTGAAGGATTCCTCACGCGCCTCTGGGGTCGGCGGACCCTCTTCCCTCCCTCCCTCCCTCCTCCTCCTCTTCTTCAAAGGCGCACTCTCCTCCCTCCCTCTGTCCTCCCCGTCCTCCTCTTCCTCCTTCTCCTCTTCCTCCTCCTCGTCCTCCTCCTCCTCCTCCTCCTCCTCCACCTCTCCCCTCCTCCTCCCCCCCTCCTCCCCTCCTCCCAGCTACTCCTCCTCCCCCTCCTCCTCCCCGTCCTCCTCATTCCCCCCCTCCCTCCCCCCTTCCGCGCCGATCCCACCCCCCGCCCGTGCTGGCCCCGGCCGACGGCCCAAAACAGCGGCAACGCTGCGGGCCGCGGGGCCGCGGCCGCGGGCCGCCGGCGCGCGCGGCGGGGCGCCTGCCATGCCGCAGGGTCCGGGCAAGCGGAAGCCCGCCGCCAGAATACTTCCCCTCGACCCACGTGGCATCTACGACCCAGACCCCCTCGCGCCGAGAAGAGAATCGCGACGGGAGGGGTTTCTTCGCTGTCTTCGGCTCTCTGGGGGCCCTTGCCGGGCCTCGGGGCCGTCAGGAACGACTCGGGATGAAGGGCCGGTCCCGGGGAAGGGCTCCAGACCTCTGAGCCTCTGGGGATCGACGTTGCGAAAAACTAAAAAAAACGACGTCGGGGGTCTGGGGACTTAGGTTGCATCTTCGGGGGACCTCGCCTGTCCCCAACATTGGCATCTTGTTTTGCGCCTGCCGCAGGCTCGATGTGGGCTCGACGCGGATCTGGTTTGGATCCTACGCGGATTCGGCACAGATCCCACGAGTCCACGGGGATTCGACACGGACTCGACCCGGATAGGGCCGAGACGGGGCAGACAAGGTCCCCTTGAGAATGCAACATAATCCAGACATGATCGCGTCGGTAAAAAACAGTATGGGAGATTTTTCGGGCCCTGGGTTTAAGTCGGGCCTGTCCCCCTACAGGGAGATTTTCGACGATACATAAAACATATATATATATATAATGAATTAAAAAATAATCCAAAAATAGTCTGGGGACAATTTTTTGAATATGTTTTGGCCTTTTTAAGGTATTTTTGGGGGATGCTTTTTTCATTGTTCGTCGGAAATCCCCCTGTAAGGGGGACATGCCCGATTTAACCCTGGGTGCCCTCGCCGGGCCACAGGGCCGTCGCGAAGCGACTCTCAGGACGAGGAGCCGGTCCTGGGGGGAAGAGGTCGGGATTTCCGGGGACGCCGCTTTGAAAGAAAAACAGCCCTGACCTTCCAGGAGGGCTAAAAAATAGCACGCGACTTAAAAACCTATCCCAGAGCTATTATATGTCTTGGTTTCAGGCTGTTTCGTTGCATATTTTAGGTTCTTAGGCCTCCCGTTCTAAAAAACAGCTCTCTATAGAAGGTCAGGGAGCACGTCGCATGTCCGGGTCCGGATCCACCGCCTGAGGGTCCAGTGAGACCCCGGCGTCCACGTGTCTTCGGACCGGGCGTCGTCGCCCGGCTTGGGGCCCTCACAGATCGGCCATCGTCAAGAGGTGGCGCGGCAAGGAGCCATCCATGCCAGAGCGTTCCGGGGTGGGGGGCTTCTGGGGACGCCGTGCGGAGCAAGTCCGGGCTTCTGGGGACGCCGCGGACCGGAGCAAATCCGGGCGCCGCACGTCCGGGGGCGTGTTCTGGCGGCGCAGGAAGGCGGAGGGGGCGGCCGCCGGGAGGGCCGCCGAGCCGTACAAGGTCGACTGGAGGACGGGCGGGCTGGCTTTCCTCGCCTGCATCCCTCCGCGCGTCGTGGTTCCAGGGTCGTGGAGGAGGAGGAGGAGGAGGAGGAGGAGGAGGAGGAGGAGGAGGAGGAGGAGGAGGAGGAGGAGGAGAGGGGGAGGAGGGACGAGGTCGAGGAGAGGAGGAGGGGAGGGGAGGGGAGGAGGGGAGAGGAGGAGGAGGAGGAGGGGGGGGAGGGGGAGGGAGGAGGAGGAGGAGGAGGAGGAGGAGGAGGAGATACGGAGGAGAAGGAGGAGGAGGAGGAGGAGGAGGAGGAGAGGAGGAGGAAGGGGGAGGAGGAGAGGAGGCCGCAAGCTTGAGAGCAGAAGGAGGATGATGAGGAAAAGGAGGAGGAGGAGGAGGAGGACTCGATGACGGGTGGTCTGGTCTTCCTCTTTCCAATTGGCCCACTACGCGTACATAAGAGTGATCTTTCGCTGGTGTGACTTGGTGCGGGCCCACCGGTGCCTCCCGATTGCCGACCGCGTCGCGGCAGTCAGCGTTTTTCTCGCTCGTGTTTGGCCCTCCGTGGCCCCCCAAGAGGTCACTCTTGCCCAGGGTCTCTCTTGCGTGCACGTGGCCGAGCTGGGATCCGTGCGGGGTGTCCCCGAGAACCTTGGCGCCTCGATGTTTCCCAGCCGGACGCGTTCGCCCCGTCTCGGGCCCTGGGGGCCCTCACGGGCCGAGCCAAGCTCGAGAAGCGGCGCAGAACTACGGGGCACGGGGGCTCTGGTCGTGGTGTCTCGCGACTTGGCATCGCTCGAACGTGTGCATGTTTCCCTCGGCGAGGACCATCGAGGAGCATCCTTGATCAGTCGGCGAAAAAAGCACGCACGAAACCGAAAAGAACACAGGAAATGGGCGTCCGAGCGATGGCCAGGCGACGCCTCCGTTGGCTCGAGGCGTCGGAGCTCGGAGCCCGCTGACGGGGGAGCTTTTCTTCTGGGCAGCGCGTCGCGCCGCCGGTACCGGATGTGCAGCGCCGCGGCGCGGCACGTGGTCCACTCTCTGGGCCCCCATCCGGAGGGAGAAAACACACAGGGACACAAGTAATCGTCGATTCCCCAGAGAATGTAGGAAAATATTGGAAGTGGGGGGTGAGATAAAAAATCCAACACACATATGGGAAACTATAGGGGGATCCTGTTAGTTGTGTCTATCTGTTCGTGTGTCCCTCTGTTAGTTGTGTCTATCTGTTCGTGTGTTTATCTGTTCGTGTGTCCCTGGATCGGGGAATCCTGTTCGTTGGGCCCCTTCACCCCAGGCGACCGCGTCCCGAGCCCGCCCCAGCCTCCCGCCCCCAGGGGCGACTCGGAGCGGCACGCTGTCTGCTCGCGCTCCCTCGATGGGGCAGCGTGCCGCCGGTGCCGCGGCGGCGGCACCGCGAGCAGGGCTTCTCGACCGGGGGGGGCCTGGCATCGCTCGGACGTGTGCATTTTTTCCCGGCGAGAACCATTGAGGACGATCCTGGACCATTGAGCAAAAAAAACACACGAAACCGAAAACTGCACGGGAAATGGACGTCCGAGCGAGGGCGAGGGGGCTAGCAGTGGAGGGCAACGTGTCAAGCAGTGGCGAAGCGTCCTATCGCAGGCCTAGAGCTTGACACCAACACCAATTTCGGCGGTGTGCCTCCACCGAGGGAAGACGATCCCGATCTCGGCGACGGTGGTCATATTCTGGCTTCCAAGGTGACCGAAAGATTACCACCAACAGTGGAATCTAGGATCATTTCCCAATGTGGAGGCACCCCCCTCCCTGTGCTGGTGTTGGAGCCAATTTCCAGGCCTCTGATCCTAGCTCGCCCATGGGACTACCAAACAATGTTCTAAAAGCCTTGTGTGGTTTCCACGAGATGTTCTCAGCGCATTCCTGGCTGGGCTGTCCTGTTTTGACACATCGGTTTACTGTTCTAAGAGCCTGGTTTTTTGTGATTCGAACATTTCTGGGATCTAAGAAAATTTCGTGGTAGGCCTATAGAAATGCCGGGACGGTCGGTCCCTGCTCAAGTGTGGGTTTTATATCTGGCCTAACCTAGCGTATAAGTGGATGACAAATGTCCCAAATGGCGTTGGGGAGATATTTATCAGGCACATCCGCTAAGTGGGCGGATCCCACTTGGCCGGGATCTCCAACCCTTCTTTCGTATAGCCATTTGGCGCTTGTTTAGTCCACCTATAGGCCAGGTTGGAGCGGACATAAGCCACCGTGGCATCCATTGATAGCCTCCCTATCCTCGTAGCAACCCTTGTGCCGATCCCAGCGGCGGGACTCCCCTCGAAGTTCTGATCAGAACGAGCCCCTGGAATGGTACGGCTGGGATTTAGGCACAACCATCGGTTGGAGGATCGATTTCCGCAGACCTCCACAGGCGATGGATGTGGCTATATGTTGGTTCCCTGGGGCCACATACACGGGCGGTACTATCGTTCTGACCGTATCTTGGAAGTCGCAAAGACAAGCGCAGCGCCGGCATCCCCACACCCCATCCCCTGATGCAAAGCTGAGGAAACCGATGAGGGACGACGGCAATGCGCCTCATCGGTGACGTCGTCGCGTCGCTTCGTTGCTCAGCTTCGCATCGCTGGGGGGAGGGGGGGGGCGCGGGCTGCGCGCTCGCCCTGGCACGGCGATATAGATTCGGCTACCGACGCATGGGCGCAGCGTGGTACTTCCGCTCCGATCGCCTCCCGAACGGCGCAATCTGGGGCAGCGCGGTCGGAAAACACAGTTCCCGGCGAGTATCTCCATGTTCACTTGCCGCTGGGTCCCCAGGACGTCGCTTCCACGGGCGGCGGATATAGAGTATCCCCCCGATGCGGGCCTGTTCCCCCCGAGGTCCCGTGAGGGCCTGGGCGCTAGCCGATCCCGTGGCTCTCCGCAGTCTTCGTGGGCTTGGGTGCCCCCGCCTTGAGGCCCACCAGGGTTGGGCGGAGGTGCGGGGGCTGCGGGCCAGCAACGGTTTGCGGATCAACACCGGGCTGGATCCCGAGGGCGTGCGCAGGATCGCCTTGCGTCCAGGTAGTCTGCTTCAGGCAGCGCCGATCTAGCGTCTACTCAGCGTCGAGTGGCGTCGTTTTGGCGTCGACGAGCGTCGATTCGCAAGAGCCGACACGATGGTACGGGAGGCTTCCATGAGTTGCCACCTCCTCTTCTTCTTCTTCCTCCTCCTCCTCCTCCTCCTAATCCTCCTCCTCCCCCTCCCCATCCTCCTTCTCCTCCTCCTCCTCCTGCTCCTCCTCCTCCTCCTCCTCCTCGGCCTCCTCGTCTTGGTCGTCGTCTGGCTGCGGCAGCGGATGTGCACAGGTCTCCACGCCCTCGACGCTGCACCGCTACAGTGCGGCCCAAGCCTCTGTGGATCCGCGCCGCCATGCCTTGCCCGTTGCTATCCTACCCTGTGCGATAAAGCGCGCCTACTGCAAAATCGATCTTACCCCCAACAAGCAGAGTAGTTCTCACAGAAGGAAGAAGGCACCCATGCCTCTACACTTCCCTCGTTTCCCCCTTTTGGGGGCCTCCTGGGAGGTCCTCGTCGCCACCGCTGGATTCGCCTCGCAATCGTGGTCAGGACGCCCCCCCAGGAAAGACCCAGGGAGTAGTAGAATCGGTACCTCTTTGTTTCCTCATGCTCGTCGAGTCCACAATAACATACGCAGAGTGTTCGGCTGATCTGGGCACGCTCCGCGCCTTTCTGGGCCCAGATTCGACGAAGTTCCGTGCCTCTGGGGTAGGCCTTTTCTGCTGCCGATCCCTGGCTCGGCATTCCCAGACCCCCGACGTCGGGATTTGCTTCGTTACGTGACCCCCACGAGTCTGGACCCCTTCCCGGAAACCGGTTTTTCATCCAAGGTCGTCCCATTCACGGTCCCGAGGCCAAGCGGGAGCCCCTGGAGGCCGAACCTGGCGAAACGCCTCCCGTCCTGATTTTGCCACTTGTGGGCGTTTTCTGTATCCGTTGTTTTGCCGATCGGCGCGGGCCCTCGCCCCCCCCCCTCCCTTTCCTCCCCCTGGAGTGGATCTTGGCTATTTTGTTGGCGCCTGTTTCGAGCAGGCGGGTCCCTCCCTCAGGGGGCGCAGTGTTGCAAACAGTCGCACTGAGCAGAGGTCTGGAGCCCCCCCCCCCACTTTTCACTCGATGTCGCAACGCCGGATGAGAAGACGCTCGCCCTGATGTTGTCACAGCGAGAGGAGGCCCGGTCTCGCCCCCCCCCCCTCGAAAAGGACGCAGGAGAGGCGGCCCTTCCGCCGCGGCTTCATCGGCTACGGGCCCTGCGGGGTGGCCCCCGCGGCCGCGGTGAAGAGGCGCGGAGGAGGCGGAGGAGGAGGCGGAGGAGGAGGAGGAGGAGGACGGAGGAGAGGAGTTGCGAAGGAGGAGGAGGATGAGGAGGAGGAGGGAGGAAAGGAGGAGGAGGAGGAGGAAGGGGGGAGGAGGCCCCTCACGTGCCCTCGCGCGGGACCCCGCGGTCGCGGCGGGCCCCGAGCCGCCGCCCTGGCTTTCCCCGGGAGGGCTTCGGAGGCAGCGTCCCAGGAGGGGGACGGGCTTCCATAGACAGGAGGAGAGGGATGAGGAGGCGGTGTGGGAGGGAGGACTAGGAGGAGGAGGAGGAGGAGAGGAGAGGAGCGAGGAGGAGGAGGAGGAGAGTGTAGGAGGAGGAGGAGGAGGAGGGAGGAGGAGGAGGAGGAAGAGGAGGAGGAGGAGGAGGATGGGAGGAGAGGGAGAAAATGAGGAGTCGGAGGAGGAGGAGGAGGAGGCAGCTTCTTGGGGCCCTCTTAGGGTCCATTTTCCTTCTCCTCCTCGTACTCATTTTCTCCCCAGCGCCGCCCCGGCCTTACCGGGAAGAATTCGGAGGCAACGATGGGGGGACAGACTCCAGACCCAGACCTCCTCGCCCTGTGCAAAGCAATCACGACGAGAGGTGTTTCGCTATGTTTGGCCTCCAGGGGCTCTCGCCGGGCCTCGGGACCGTCAACAAAAGCGACTCCGTCTCCTGGGGGCCACGTCGGGAAAACAAATCACGCCGTCGGGGGTCTGGGGATAGGACCGTGTCGTAAAGCAAACATCTGGGCGGGAGGGGTTTCACTGTTGCCGGGCCCCGGAGGCCCTCGCCGCGCCCCGGGGCCATCAAGAAACGACTCAGGATGCAAAGCCAGTCCAGGGGAAAGGGTCGGGATTTCTGCGGACGCCGTATTGGGAAAATCAGGACGTCGCATGTCTGGGCTCAGTCGAGGATCGAGGTTCGATGTTCGATCTCGGGACGTCTTGATCGCCCCGGCCACGCGCAGAGGCGGTATGGGGGAGAGGTGAAGGTTTCTTAGAAGCACCCTTGCTTCTCAGAAGGCGCGGGCCCGTTGACGATGACGCTGACAGAACAGATAACGGTCGTGCTGAGGAGGTGAGCAAGTGCGCGCCCGCAGAAGTTCATACTTCCTACCAGATTTGTTCCGAAGGGCCAGAGGGTCTTCGTATGTGTTTGAAGACCTCTGTGTTGACATTGTGAGAAGCGCACGGGTGTGCGGTGATTGTGTGACGTTTTCGACATTCGCACGCGTATGGCCCGCATTGCCTCCCTGGGCAGAGTGGCCAACTGAACCTGCGAGAGAGCCCGCCCAGGGGGGCCGAGCAAGGTCGGGGGGGAGGGAGGGCCATCCTTGCCCCCCCTCCACCCCCTCTTGAGGCGCCCTCGTTCCGAAGCCGCCCCGCCCCTCCCCTCTTTTCCTCGCCCTTCGGAAGCCGAGGGCGGCGGACGGAGCGGAGCGATCTGCAGAAGCCCTCGCAAGGCGGAAGAAGCTCGGCATCGACTCCGTGGAAGACCCGGCCGGGGAGGACCCCGCGCGTGCGCGGGCAGCCTGGGGACGCGCCCCCCTCCCCCGAGGAGGCCCCTCTCCAGGAGGAGGAGTCCTCCTCCTCCGCCTTCCCTCGTCCGTCCTCCTCCAGCTCCCCTCCTCCTCCTCCGCCTTCCTCCTCCTCTCCTTGTCCTCCTCCTCCTCCTCCTCCTCCTCCTCCTCCTCCCCCTTCCTCCTCCTCCTCCTACGCCTCCTTCTCCTCCTCCTCCTCCTCCTCCTCCTCCTCCTCCTCCTCCTCCTCCTCCTCCTCCTCCTCCTCCTCCTCCTCCTCCCCTTGGCCCCGCAACCCTGTGCCAATGTACCCGAGCCCTCGGGCCTAACCTGCAGTCCCTTCGGGAGGACGCCTACCTACGATACTCGATCCTCCAATCCTCGATCCTCGACCGGTCCTCGATCTTCGACCCTTCATCGATTCTCGATATCCGATACCCCTCCTGCCTACCTCGGCCATCCGCCCGGCTCCACACACCCCTCCCCGCCGGCCCTCCCGCGCGCATCGGCGGCCTCGAAGCCCGGGCCGCGAACCGGGGCAACCGGCCGCTCCGCAGGTGCGGGCGCCCCAGCGCGGGCGACCCGCTCTTCCGCCTCCTCCTCCTCCTCCTCCTCCTCCTCTTCCTCCTCCTACTTCTCCTCCTCCTCCTCCTCCTTCCCTCCTCCTCCTCCTCCTCCTCCTCCTCCTCCTCCTGCTCCTCCTCCTTCTCGTCCTCCTCCATAGATGCCACAGTTCAGATCCAGAGGATCGCGAAGGTGGTGTCTGAGCCTGTGATGGCCACCACCTGCTTCCGGCGGCCTGCTCCTGATGGGCCTCATTCGTTTGAGGTTCGAATGGCAGCGCTGCCTGATCGTATCAAGCAGAAGGAGCAGGAGAAGAGGCAGACCGTGGACGAGCAGAACACTCACCTGGGCCAGCACCTTGCTGCTGGTGCGGCTGCGGAGCACACGCGGCATCTTTTTTGAAACAGCTGTTCCGCCAGGGCTTAGGAGAACAGCCCAGGGTAATGCTGTGGCCGTGGAGGACACCCGAAGTGTTACTCAAGACCAGTTGTTTCGCCAGTGCTTAGGAGAACAGCCTCGGCGGCACAGCAACACGTAATTCAGTCCGGATGGGTTGTTGTGTGAGCTGTTGATTTCCAGACTTCCAGAACTTCCAGAAGTTCGATGTCGTTCCCCGGAGGGGCGTGTGGGCCTGGTGCTGCACACGTTGTTGCACTACGAGCCGCTGAGCGGGGCGGCCGAGTGCTCGGCCATGAGGCAGGACCGCCGTTTCGGCGTCGCTCTATCTATCAGTCCGCCTCCTCAGTCTCCTCTTCCTTTTCTTGCTCCTTTTCCTCCTCCTTTTCCTCCTCCTCCTCCTCCTCCTCCTCCTCCTCCTCCTCCTCCTCCTCCTCCTCTCCTCCTCCTCCTCCTCCTCCTCCTCCTCCTCTCCCCCCCGTCCTCCTCCTCCTCCTCCTCCTCCTCCTCCTCCTCCTCCTCCTCCTCCTCCTCCTCAGTACCCATTTTGGCTCAACCCCGCATCGCTGGGCCGCGGCCGCGCCGCGCTCGCTGCGGAGCAATGCCTGGTACGGTCACGCAGCCTGCTGGACGCCGCGACGCCGAAGAAGCCGCCCGCGGGGCGTTGCTGGCGGCGCACGCGGCGGCGGGGCTTGCGGCGGGGCGCTCCCAGTCGGGGGTGCGCCTGCTGCGAGCCGCGGAAGGCATGCTGCGCGCGGCAGTGGCGTCCCTTCGGGTCACGCCGCCGCCCATGGCTCCCCCTGGCGCCGCGCCCGCCAAGCGTCGGCGGCGGCGCGGGCGCGGGGGCCGTGGGCCCGGTGCTGCGGGCCGGGGCGCGCCTCCCGAGGCGGCCGCGGCGGAGAGCGCCGATGTTGGAGGAGTACACGCAGCGCCCATGGTGTTGGAGGCGGCTGGCGGCGGCCACGGGGCGAGGAGGCGGCGGCGCCGCCCGCGCCCTGCGCCTGCGGCCGCCCTCCTCCCTGGTGCAGCTGTGGGGCTTCCTCTTCTGGATGTCGGTGGTCGTGGCGGTGATGAGGGCGACGAGGTGGACGAGCTCGACGACTCCTGGGCCGATGGAGGCCGTCCTGCACGTCTGGAGGCGGCACCTACGGTGCCCGACGCTGCGCCTGTGGCGGCGGCGGCGGCAGCGGCGGCTGGCGGCGCGGTGACCCTCGCGGCGATCCAGCAGCGGTCGGCGGAGCTGGCTGCACGGCTGGGGACGCCCCCTGGCGACCTCTTCCGCCTCGTGGAGGCGGCGACGGCGAGCATCGATTCGCTGTCCCCTGCGGACTCGGCCATCGTCGACGACGTGCACGAGTTCGTTGCTCGGTTGGCGAGGTCTCACCGCTGGACGTGATGTTCACGCTCGCTCCGTCCTCGCGCTGCTGGAGTGCGGCTCGCTCGCGCGGCCCGTCTGCGATGCGCCCGCCTTCGCCGTCTCTGTCCTCGTGGTGGCGCACCCTGTCGTGAGCGTCGACCTGGGGTACGCTGCCCATCCAAGGGGCCTTCGGTCTCCGCACTACCCCCATTGGGGGTGTCGGATCCTTTTGTGTCTATCCGTTGGCGTGGGTTCGTCTCGGCAGACTCGCGTTTCATCGCTCGGGGCCTCCTCCTCATCCTCCTCCTCCACCCCCTGCTCCTCCTCCTCCTCCCCTCCTCCTCCTCTCCTCCTCCTCCTCCTCATCCTCATCCTCTTCTCCCCTCCTCCTCCTCCTCCTCCTCCTCCTCCTCCGCCTCCTCCCCCTCCTGCTCCTCCTCCTCCTCATTTTTCCCCCCCTCCCTCATTATCCCTCTCCTTTGGCGCGGCCAGGCTCGCTCTCGTGGCGCGGGGGCCAGGCGCATTCCAGAGATCATGGGGCGCTGTCCCCAAGCGCCCCTCACTTTCACCTTTACCTGCGCCACCCCGCCACCCTCCTTCTCCGCCCCCTCCTCCTCCTCCTCCTCCTCCTCCTCCTCCTCCTCCTCCTCCTCCTCCTCCTCCTCCTCCTCGTCGTCCTCCCCCTCCTCCTCCTCCT